>CM053788.1:389881648-390481648 GCA_028749045.1 Cupressus sempervirens | reverse complement strand
ATCCCTCTTAATTGAGATGAATTAATGATGTAGCATAGCTGGATCAATATAGATCTTGAATTATTCCATAAACTTTCTCTCGAAAGAGTTCCAATCCCTTATTGATGGTTGTGGAAGATTGAGGTACCAATTGAATGTTGTTTCTCCTAAAGTGTAAGGAAAAAGGCAGCATGCCACATCCATATGTTGAATTTGGTTTTTATTATAGATTTTCTTGAAACTTTTAATATGATCTTCTATTGTTTGTGATTCTCCATAGATGAACCATAGGAGAAGGTTGAAGAAAAAGAATACTCCTCCCCCATTGGTACCCAAAACCATTCTAGAAGTTGAAGTAGATGAAGAGGAACAAATTGAATATGTCCCCTTGAGTCAGAGGACTCACTTGGCTAGGGCTAAAAAAGAGGAAAGAAGAAGAAGCTCCACCATAATGCCACCATCCATTCCAAAAGAACCCATTCAAGTTACTACTTCAAAGGATGAGCAGCAGAAGTGGATTGCAGACATGGAGGGTCAAGAGATAGATGTCTTTGACCTCTCATATTTTTATTTCATGATTGTGGGTACTAAGATGGTGGGGGAGAAAATGTAGGATACTCCAATGAGTCAATCCCTAGGAGAGGACTAAAACCAATTACCACCTCTGCCTCAAGGACCTATGGGCCTACCACCACTACCATCTCAAGATTTGTCATTCCTAGACAAAGTCTTAGCAAAACCACTTCCTCCCATAATAGACTCTAAAGAGTAGGCAGCAGAAAAAGGAGAGTTCCAACAAATGCAAGCCGATCAATTATTGGAGGAGGGCAAAATACATAAGGAACCTCAAAAAACTCCTCACAATATCGAGGTTGGGACCTTAGCCCAAGTAAAAAAATTGACTCAAATTGGCAATCTCTCTCAACGATAAAAGACTCTAGAGAGGACTAATAAGGGAAAGGTACCTTCAGTGCAAACCCCCTCTTCAGTCAATTATATGTCTCCAATGGGCACTACACCTACTTGGATGAAGAGGGAGGTCATGGTGTGATAGAAGAGGCAATTGAATGTAATTGCTAAAGAGGGAAAGGATAAGCTAGTGAAAGCCATCAAGAAGCCTAAGCCACCTATGGGGGATACATGACCACTAGCCTTCATTATAAAGAACCAAGATCAGGACTTACTTACACATAGAGCCATCCCTCCTCCACATGCTGACACTAAGGATTTGACTCCTAATTATTATCAAATCAAGGAGGTCCTATTAGGAAGGCCCATGGTAGACACTACCAAAATATTAATTACTACATGAATAAAAGAGGTGTTTAAGCATATGGATAGAAATGAATCTAAATTGCTAATGCTACAGAGACAAATGATCTTATGAGAGGCTATCTCCATGGAATAGTGGGCCCAATAGATTAGGACCATCCAGAGATCACTCTTGCTATGACACTAGAGAGAAAGGAGAAGGGGACTATTTAGATGGATTCATTTTTTGGAGCATGTTAGTAATAAAATGACATTTTTTAGGAAAAGGGTGTACAAATAATATAGGGAAATTTGAACCTGTTGCACTAGATTTAGTTGAATGTAGATAAACTGGTGTTTAATGGATCAAGTACATACCTTGGCAAAAGACCTACATATTTTGACATTAATAAAAGGTCAAAGAAATCGTACACTCATGGAGGTATATATAGTGGAAGAGCTTGATAAGCTTGAGGATTGGATTGAGAAGATAGCTATTGGAAATAAGGTCGTGGAAGGACTACATGAGGATATTTAGAGGTTAAGAGACCTAACTCAAGAGAAGATTTTGGAAGAAAAGAAGTATTACAATGCTGCTTCCCTTGACATTTTTGAAGATGGGTCAAAAGCCAAGCTCAATTTAATGCAATCAGTAGTCAAACAATTCCAAAGAAC
Source organism: Cupressus sempervirens (assembly GCA_028749045.1). NCBI lineage: Eukaryota > Viridiplantae > Streptophyta > Pinopsida > Cupressales > Cupressaceae > Cupressus > Cupressus sempervirens. The sequence continues at coordinate 390,479,743 of CM053788.1, read as the reverse complement.
TTACGAAGATGCTTCATCTGATGAAGATATTAGGCAAGCATTTAAGACTGAAGAGGTATTTTTGAAACTAGACACTAAACTTGAGGATTTTGCAAAAACCTGTATGGAGGTTAGTAACTATTAGCAAATAGTTCAAGATAAATATGTAGCTTTGGATTTTCCAAAAGCTACCCAAGTAGAAAATATCATAGAGAAATTCAAGAGAAAATTCTAGACATCACTTTGGGATGAGGAATGAAAAAATCCATATGTTGGAAATAAAATTTTGGATTTTTTGAACCTACCATCAAGGTGCATAGGTGTGCAAGGTGCATTGTTCACAAAGGTACGCTGACAATTTTGAAGAAGTAACAGTGCACTAATAGTTAACAACCAATTCCTAATTTAGAGCATTTCATTCACTAAAAATGCATTCTGACGAAAGTTCAACTCCTAGAAACATCTAGAGAAGGTCAAGCTTCTATTTTTAGAGCTTCTAGTAAATTTCATATCCTCTTGCAGCTTCCTTCTTCTTATCTACTTCTTCTTTCTTTTCTTTAAGTCATGTAAAGGCTCATGCACACATTAATATCAATAAATAAGGGTGGAGACCTACTTAACACCATTTAGAGAGTCAGTTTGTACATAATTAGATTTATTTTATTAGTTTTTAGCATGTGTTTGCATGTTAAGAGCTCTCACTCTCAACACAAAAAGAGGAGATGATTTCTTATAAATATATGGATGTAATATGTACTCTAGGCCATTATTTTGATGCAATAATTTATGTTATTGGTTCTCTCATTCTTAGTGTAGTTATTCTTGCTGGAGTGTTCTATTTTTGTGAATGCATGTTTATGAACAATAATGGAGTCAATGGTTTTGTTGTCTTGATTTAATTTTGCAACCTTTTAGTTCTAGTGTTTTCCTTGTGTTAACGAATTTTTATGATGTACCAAGTTGGAGAAAAGATCACCCATTGTTCCTGCATAGCTTCTTGTCTCGCATGAGCACACTTTTTGTGGCCTTGCAATTTCATGAGAAGTGAAACATCTTTTGGTTATTATTAAGTTCCCATCAACAATTTCATCAGTGGAATTGAGGAAGCATTGCTCTTATTTGCATTGGTTTCCTACTTGATATTTTTGACGATTTACCTCACAAATGTGTTTTTACCATGGTTTATGTTCATTAGGAATTTCCCTTTCAAGTTATTTTCTTTAATCTCTCATTACCTTATCTATTTTATTTGCTTTGCTAACACTTGGGTAAAATAGAAATTCATATAGTTGCATCGATAAATTGCATTCATCATAAAATAGAAAATACCAAAAATATATCTCTTTTGTGGTTACTAATCAAAACAGCAAATCAAACATCTTGTCTAAAATTGGTTAGAACTAGCAAACGCCTCCTTGTGAACATGTACATTTATCTTCAATTGAGGAGATTCCAGTAGGTTGCAAGATCACCTATAACCTTGGAGTTGAGCCTAGACTTTAAAGAGAGGATTTTGAAAGGATTCCTGCCATTAAGCATTATGCAAAACAACAACTCAATAATAATCAAATTAATGCATTGACAACATTAAAACTATTGACTTCATTTAGGTTCTCTTTCTGATTCTCTACAACAAATTTCATCATCAGGTGTACTTGGTCTATACTTAGTCTATATCTTTAGGAGTCGTAAACTTCAACATTTCTCCCTCTTTGGAATATGATCTCTTTCTATTTAGCATCATCATCATTTACATTGACTTCATAATCATCCTTATTTGACAACAATATTTCTTATTCACTTGCTCCCTTTTCATATTCTCTTGACACATATTCTTTCTCTCCCCCTTGACTTGTTCTTACCCCCTGTATGCATACTCATCATTAATTCATGTTCATCCTTATAGATTCTCTCTCTTAGTCATTTACTCCCCCTTTGGCAACAATGCCAAAGGTAACTATAAGTTCCAATGTGAAACTTATTAAACCTTATAGTTATCCTTGCACCATGCATGTATTGTTTACATTAGTTTCATCACAGTGATTCTCACAACTTCAAGAAACTCCTAAAGATTAATGGACTCTTGCATCAAATCCACAAAGATATATTTGTTCATCCATGAATTGATGCAATATTCATCTTCACTTAGTGAATTTTGGATAGGGGAAGGACCCCCAATTTTCCTCTTAGATACTCAAAAGAATCCTTAGGTAGTAGCTTAGTAAATATGTCTACAATTTTCTCTTTAGACTTCACATATTCAAGCCTAACTTGTTTCTATTGTGCTTTCTTCCTCAAGTAGTGATACTTGATTTATATATGCTTTGTCTTTGCATGCATCACTAGATTCTTTGATATATTTATTGCACTAGTAATATCATACAAATAGTAATAGGCTTAGTTATTTCTTCTTGTATACCTTCCAAAAATTTCTTAATCCAAACAATATTTGAACAATTCATTGCAATAATAACATAATCGACTTCATTAGTAGATTGTGAAATGTAACTTTTTTTCTACTCAACTATGTAATTAATCTTTCTCCCAAAATGGAAGCTTCACAACTTATTATTATTTTATCATCAACATTAGTATAAGTCATCATCTTATTTATACCATACTCCAAAATCTCTAGTTCCTTTTAGATATTTGAATATCCTCTTAACAATAGTCATGTGTGTTTCCTTACATTTAGATGAAAATCTTGCAACAATACCAAGATCATGTGAATTATCTAGTCTACTATGCACAACATACTATAATTTACCAATTATTGATCTATATTGTGTTCCATTTACCTCTTCAATACTATCCTCCTTTTACAATGTCACTTTAGTCACCATAGGTGTACTGACTAATCTTGACTCATTTATTCCAAATATCTTCAAAGATTTCCTTTGCATACTTAGATTGAGTTACTTATATGCCATTCTTTATTTGATGAACTTGTAAGCTAGTGAAATTCTTGATTTCACCAAACATAGACATCTCAAATTATTTGCTCATTTGATTAGAAAATGATTTACATAGCAAATAATTTTCACCAAATATAATGTCATCCACAATTATTTAACAATCAACACCATACTTTCAAAATCACATTTCAAATATTGACTACTATTCTCACTTTTTCTAGAGGAAATATAATCTTAGTCAAATAAGAGTTTCATCTTTCATACCATGCTCTTAGTGATGATTTCAGTCCATACAGTGTCTTATTCAACTTGTAAACTATGTTCCTCTGCTCAAGTTCAATAAATCCTTCTTGTTGTTCTATGTAGACTTATTTTTCAAGTATTTCATTAAAAATGCAAATTTTGTTAGAAATGCTTTATAATAACTAGGGGGGAGGGGGTGAATCAATTATTCAAGGTCATAAATTTTCAGATAAAACTTTTTCACTAAGTATAGTGAGCCCAATTAAAATAATTATGCATCCAAGCTAAACTTTTCTACTTAACAAGTTATTGGAAATAAACATGCAGGAATAAGACATGAAAGATCAACACATAAGACAGTGATTTACATGGAAACCCAATTTGGGAAAAACCACCGGTAACATGCTACTCAATTCTCACTCTTTTGAAGTGATGCCCTATGAAAGGCCTACCCTATTAAAGGCTACAACACACTGTTAAATGTGACCTAGTTAAAAGACTTCATCCACCCTGTTAGAAGTGGGCCTGGTTAGAGGACTTTAGAACATTCATTTGGAATGCCACCCTGTTAAAGAATTTACAAATGGTTGTTAAAAAACCTAAGTCCATAGGATTTTACCCTAATTGATACAATTTTTAGAGAGTAACAAGAAGGGATTTTGACCTGATACATGTAACTCACAACTTAACTTGCAAATTTTAGATCTAAGTTCAGCTCTCAAATTTGCTTGGCTTTCAATCTCTATAGCTCTGACAACTTGTCCTCCTTTCAAGCGTTTTTTCCTTGAGTCTTCATGCTCGATATACCAGTGCAATCTCCTATATGGACACTTATCAAAGTAGAGTCTATGTGCTTTGTTCTTCCTTCTCAATGCCTTCACTTTAACACCTTTCAACCACTTTAACCTAGCAATATGAAAACTTAGCTACTCTTGCTTCTTGACTAATGACTCCTTAAATAGAAGTTTGGAAATGCTCTCTGTGCTTGAATCTTCCTATTTTTAATTTTAGATCGAATGGATTAGGTAGGATTCAATGAATCTACCCCTTATCGTGTTCCTTCTAGAAACATCATGAAGAATCCTCCTCAATTCACCCAAAAATAGTTTACCTAAAATTTTGTGCCACTAGCTCATCATCCTTATCTTCTATTTGGTTCACAAAATTCAAGGTAACAAACTTGTCGGCTTAGATTTGGCAAATCTTTGACTTTTCAAATAATGCAGCAACTTGGAATTATTGAATTCTTGATACTCAACACATACTATGTTACATGGTACCAACTATATTTTACTGATGCTCGATACCTACTGTGGATTCACTCGGCATCAACTAAATTTTATTAATGCTTGGCACCTATTACTTACTCAGCTCCTTCTATTTCATTTAGCACACACTAGATTTTACATTTTCTCAGCACTAACTGAAAATTTTCTCGGCATGAACTAGCTTGCTTGGCACCCACTTATGAACTTAGTCAAGCTTTGCAGATAGCCTTGTTACAACTTATTCTTCTAGAGTTTCTAAGTGTGGCCAACCTCTATATCTTCAAGTATATTATCAATACATCATTTTATCATTTTCTTAACTAATCCTTGTACTTCATTACAAAACTATAACTCAACCTTTCCCTTAGGTGCTTTTGTGACATCTCATTGATTAAATCCTCTTCATCAATCAACTAAGTGATAGTACTTGAATCTTATAAGAAATTGTCATTCCAACAAATAATAGGTTTGACATTAGTGACAAAATAATGATTGAAAACATTCTTTATATCAACAATCTTCCTTTTTCAATAATGGTCCTTTCAATTAGATTTTCAATAATCTCCCTCTTTGGCATTGATGGCAAACCAAACTGATCAACCAAGTTATCAAAATGCTAACTAGGTTAAAACAGTAATTCAAATGCCAAGAAGAAATTTGTTACCATTGCTATTTTCATCAGCTTTCATATCTCCCTCTATGTTGATACATTGTCTTCTGATTGATCTCTAAGCTACCATTTCCCTTTCTTCTTGTTTTCTTCTATTCTCCCTCTTTAAATTTGCTACTTCTCCCTCTACATATCTAATTGCTTTTCCTCTTAACTACTATTTCTCCCTCTTACATATTGTTCCTTTAAATGTGCCATTTCTCCCTTTTCAATTATTCCTCCCTCTGTATGCATTGATTAGTTTCTGCTATTTTGGTATCATCTCTTTCTTTTGATCAATTTAGCTACTTCTCCCTTGTTACATTCACTCTAGTAGATTTGATTAGTTTCTACTATTTCTCCCCCTTTGACAACAATGCCAAAGATACATTATTCCAGCATCTTGCCATGCAAGAATAGCATTTGTAGGGACTCCAATTTCTCCCTCTATCACCTTGCTTGTGACTTGTTTAGAATTTTAGTACTTTGATTACTTCAGGAAAAAACCTAAAGTAAGTATCCTTTGCATCAATTTATAACATTTCAATTATCAACTCTTTTGATGTAGGGTAGTCTTTCTATTGCTTAAATATTCTTTGATAGGGGTATCACCCCTAACTTACTTCTAAGATACTCAAATGCATCTTTAGGTAATGCTTTTGTGAAGATGTCAGCAATTTGTTCCTTTGAGCTGACATATTCCATCCTCGCTTGTCTTCCACCAATTCTCTTACATGGAGATACTTAATTGCAATGTGCTTTTTTTTGGCATGCATCATAGGATTCTTTGATATGTTGATGGCATTAGTGTTATCACAATAGAGTATCATAGGTTTAGTCATTTCTTCCTTCATACCTTTCAACAGATGTTTGATCCATACAATTTTGGTGCAGTTGATAGCAGAAACAACATACTTAGCTTCTATTGTAGACTGTGAGGTACAACTTTTCTTTTTGCTAGTCCAAGTGACTAATCTTTTACCTAAGAAAAAGTGCTCCTCCACTGGTGCTTTTTCCTTCATCAATATTACCTCCCCAATCTGCATTAGTGTAGGCTCTCAACTCAAAATTTTAACTTCTGTTGTAGTATAAGTGAAAGTCATTAGTTCCTTTTAGGTACCTCAATATTCTTTTTACTACCATAACATGATTTTCTCTTGGATTGGTAGAAAATCTTGCCACTATTCCAATAGCTAATCCAATGTTTAGTCTATTATGCACAACATACTGTAACTTTTCAATCATTGATCTATACATTGTTTGATTTACCTGAACTGACTCATCATTCTTGGATAACTTATGTCCTGTTACAATTGGTGTACTGACTGGTTTTGAATCTTCTAAGCCAAATGTCTTGAATATCTCCTTGATATATTTTGATTGGGTCAGAAATATGTTATGTTTCAGTTGATGTACTTGCAATCCAACAAAGAATTTGATTTCTCCAAACATTGACATCTCAAACTCATGTTTCATTTGATTAGCAAAATCTTTGCATAGGGCATCTTTTCCTCCAAATATCATATCATCAACAAAGATTTTAGATATTAAAATGTCTGCACCTTTTTCTGCCTTGATATACAAGTTGATGTTGTCATCTATTCTCTCAAATCCTATCTTCACAAGATATTTGTATAGTCGCTCATACCATGCTCTAGGTGCTTACTTCATACCATAGAGTGCTTTATGTATTTTGCAAACCATATCATTTTTTTTGTCATCAACAAATCCCTCTGGTTGTTCTATGTAGACTTTCTCTTCCAGTATACCATTCATAAAAGCAGACTTTACATCCATTTGATAAACTTTGAAACCTTTGTAGGTAGCATATGCAAGTAATGTTCTTACTCCTTCCATCCTTACAATAGGGGCAAATGTTTCCCCATAGTCAAGTCCTTCCTCTTGTGCATAACCTTTGTAGACTACTCTTGGCTTTTTTCTTGTGATCTCACCATTCTCATCTAGCTTGTTCCTAAATACCCATTTGGTACCAATCACATTCTTATCAACTAGTCTTAGAACCAAAGTCTAGGTTTTGTTTTTCTCTATCTACTCAATTCTTCTTCCATAGCTTTATATCATCTTGTAGTGCATCTTTCACTATTTTAGGAATCTTGCTCAAAAGACATGATTGAATTCTTAGTCTATTCCTTGTCACCAATGATTTGTTTAGCAAGGTGATGTCATCTCACATACTTGGATAGTCTTGGCTTTGTCATTCTTTCCATGTTTGATCTTTCAGCTTTAGAGTCACTGTGCACATCTCTTTCTAGTATTTCATCATCTCTTTAATGTGTACTAATTTTAGAATTAGAATGTGCATTATCTTCATTCTACAACTCAGCTTCTAAATGTAGCTGGGCATTCACTGGTTGTGACTCAATTGATACTAAAACTTGTTGTTGATTCCCAACTTGATTGGTAGCTTCTTCTTCAGTAGGCATTCCTTCATAGAAATATACAAAGGATCTATACTCCTCTAGTTTCTTAGATTCATCAACCTGAGCTTCTACATGCTCATCAAAATCTACATTTGCACTCTCCACAATCTTGTTAGTGTTAATATTCAAACACTTGTATGCTTTACTTCTAGTGGAGTATCCAAGGAATATGCCTTTATCACTCTTTCAATCAAACTTTCCATTTTTGGAATCTTTAAGAATATAACATTTACAACCAAACACTTTGAAATGTTTTACATTGGGTGAGTGGCCATAGCATAATTCAAAAGGTGTTGCATTTTTACCTTTCTTGACTTGAACTCAATTCAAGGTGTTGACAGTAGTACTTACAGCTTCTCTCCAATACTTTAGAGAAACATTTCTCCATCATTAATGTTTAGGCATAGTCTATCACTAATCTATTCCTCCTTTCTGTAATGTCATTCTATGGGGGAGTTCTAGGTATTTATGTTTTTCTTTTAATTCATTTATCATTGCAAAATGTCTCAAACTCTTTTGATGTAAACTCTCCTCCTCTGTCTGATCTTAGGCACTTCAGACTCTTCCCTGTTTCTTTCTCAACCATGGCCAAATGTCACTTAAACATTTGAAATGCATTAGATTTCTATTTTATGAACATGGCAGTCATCATCCTAGAGTAATCATCCACAAACCGCATTATGTATATGTCTCCTTTGTAGCTCTACACTTCTATTGGGCCACATAAATCTATATGGACTAACTCTAATACTTCTTTGGAGGTGTAGGTTTTTCTTTTGAAACTTGATTTAGTCATCTTTCCTAGCTGACATTGTTTTCACATTGTATTTTTAGACTTTTTTAGTTTAGGAAAACCTCTAACTTTCTTCATTTTGTTGATGCTACTCAGTTTATCAAAGTTGACATGACATAGACTTTTATGCCATAGCCATACATCATCAAGTTTTACAATAAGATAGGTTACATCTTCCATATCTAGGTAAAATAGATTACTCCTATTTTGGTCACCTTTTCCAATCAAATTTCCATCAATATCATAGATTTTGGCAATTTTGGTTTCAAATTCTGCTTTGCAACCTATATTGCCTAATTGTGACACACTTAGTAGATTCTAGTTCAATCCTTCAACATAATATACATTATCACATGAAATTTTCTTTGTAAGTTTAATAGAACCTTTTCTTTTGATTAGACATGGAACATCATTTCTAAATCTAACACTATTTCCATCATACTGAGTAAAGGTAATAAACTTACTTTTGTCTCCTATCATGTGATGTGAGCATCCACTGTCTATGATCCATTTATCATTTTAGTTCATATAGGTTACCAATGTTGTTGCCTCATCTTCATCTGACTCATCCTCAATGGCTATATAGACTACTTCATCATCATGTTCATCATAATCTTCTTCTTCAATAATGTAGCACTTTTTGCCTTTGTCTTTGTAATCACTGTTGTCATCTTCTCTTTTTTTCTTGTTCTTGTTACCTTCTCTAGAGTTCTTCTTTTGAGTGCATCTTACAACAATATGTCCTACTTCATTACAATTGAAACATATGATAGGAAACTTACTTTTGAATTTACCTTTGCCTCTATGAAATCTTCTGGCTAGCAATGCTTCCAATTGTTCCACATCTTCTTCATCTATGCTACTATCACTGGTTGCGTATTTTACCTTTTTCTTCTTCCTTTTTGATTTCACTTCCTTAGTGTCTTTCAATGACAACTTAGCCTTGAAAGAAAATTCAAGATTCTCAGGTCTGTAGTTATCAAAGTTGAATAACTCAAATGCAGTAAGTCTTCCTACTATTCCTTCAAAATTTAGTGTGTTTCCTGGTATGCATCTTAACTCTTGTATGGTTGACACTCTAATAGCATAGATGGGAAGCAAGGTTCTTAATAATTTTCTATTGAAAGTATCATCTTCTAAATGACCACCCAAACTTCTTATTGCACTTACTACTTCTTTCATTCTAGAGGCATATTGAGCAACGTTCTCACCTTCCTCCATTTTCATGTCATCAAACTTTCCTCTGAGGCTTTCTCTTTTTTCTCTTTGAACATTCTAATGTCCTCCATAAATATTAGTCAAGGCTTCTCCACATCTTGAATGTAGAATCACATCCCTTGATGTCATCAAATTTAGCATAGTTGACAGCAAAGGTAATCTCTAGCATTGCCTAATTGTGCTCCTTCTTTTTCTTCATATCTTCTATAGTCGATACAGCTAGATCAACATGTTCTACTTCAATTGACATTTGTGCATGATCACTTATTGATCCAAGGTGCAGCTTTATTAGACTTTTCCATGTAGTGAATTTATCTCTATTGAGCTTGGGAACTTCTCTCTTGGACATCTTGATCTTTCTACTTCTAGTACCTTTAAACTAAATCAGAATATGGGTCTGATACCAATTATTAAAAATGCTTTAGAATAACTAAGAGGGGGGCGAATCAGTTATTCAAGGTCATAAATATTTGGATTAAAAAAATTAACTAAGTATAGTGAGCCCAATTAAACTAATCATGCATCCAAGCTAAACTTTTCTACTTAACAAGTTACTGGAAATCAACATGCAGGAATAAGATATGAAAGATCAACACATAACATAGTGATTTACGTAGAAACCCAATTTGGAAAAAACTACTAGTAACATGCTACTCAATTCTCACTCTTCTGAAGTGATGCCTTGTGAAAGGCCTACCTTGTTAAAGGCTACAAAACATTGTTAAATGTGACCTGGTTAAAGGATTTCATCCACCCTGTTAGAAGTGCACCTGGTTAGAGGACTTTAGAACATTCATTTGGAATGCCACCCTGTTGAAGTATTTACAAATGGCTATTAAACCAACCTAAGTCAATAGGATTTTACCCTAACTAATACAATTTTTAGAGACTAACAACAAGGGCTTGTGACTTGATACAACTCACAACTTAACTTGCAAATTTTAGATCTTAATTCAGCTCTCAAATTTGCCTAGCTTTTAGTCTCTGCAGCTCTAACAACTTGTCCTCCTTTCAAGCTTTTTCTCCTTGAGTCTTCATGCTTGATATACTAGTGCAATCTCCTATATGGCCACTTATCGAAGCAGAGTCTCTGTGCTCTATTCTTCATTCTTGGTGCCTTCACTTTGACACCCTTCAACCACTTTAAACCAGCAACATGGCAACTTAGCTACTCTTGCTTCTTGACCTGTGACTCCTTAAATAGAAGTCTGGAAATTCTCTTCTCGCTTTTAATTTTAGATAGAATAGATTAGGTAAGATTCAATGAATCTACCCCTTATCTTGTTCCTTCTAGAAACATCATGAAGAATCCTTCTGAATTCGCCCAAAAATGGTTTACTTAAAATTTTGTGCCACCAACTCAACATCATAATCTTCCATCTGGTTCACAAAATTCAAGGTAACAAACTTGTCAGCTCAGATCTGGCGAATCTTTGACTTTTCAAATAATGCAGCAACGCAACACTATTGAATTACTGATACTTGGCACATACTATGTTACATAGCACCAACTATGTTTTACTGATGCTCAGCACCTACTATGGATTCACTTAGCATCAACTAAATTTTACTGATGCTCAGCACCTATTACTTGCTCGGCTCCTTCTGTTTCACTCGGCACGCACTAGATTTTACATTTGCTCGACACTAACTAAAAATTTGCTCGACATGAACTAGCTTGCTCAACACCCACTAATGAACTTAGTCAAGCTTTGCAAACAGCCTTGTTACAACTTATTCTTCTAGAGTTTCTAAGTGTGGCCAACCTCTGTATCTTCAAGTATATTATCAATACATCATTTTATCATTGTCTTAACTGATCCTTGTACTTCATTAAAAAACCATAACTCAACCTTTCCCTTAGGTGCTTTTGTGACATCTCATTGATTAAATCATCTTCATCAATAAACTAAGTGATAGTACTTGGATCTTATAAGCAATTGTCATTCCAGCAAATAACAGGTTTGACATCAGTGACAAGAAAACATTCTTTATATCAACAATCTCCCTTTTTCAATAATGGTCCTTTCAATTAGATTTCCAAAAAATTTGACATCCATTTGATATACTTTACTTCTTGTAAGTAGCATAGGCCAACAATGTTCTTAAACCTTCCAATCTTTCTATAGGTGCAAAAGTCTCACCATAATCTATTCCTTGTTTTTGTGTATAAATTTTGCAAACTAGTCTTGCCTTGTTTCTCACCACTTTTCCATTTTTATTCAAATTGTTTTTTAAAATCCACTTTGTTACTATCAAATTCTTGTTTGTAGGTCTTGGTACTAGATTCCATGTATTTTTCTTCTCTATTTAATAAATCTCTTCATTCATAACATTTATCTAGTCTTCATTTTCAATTAGAGCCTTAAGTGTCCTAGGTTTAAATTCAATTATCAAACATGTACTATCTCTTAACTACTTCTTTTCAACACTCCAACACTTATGTCTCCAACTATTTATTTAGGTGAATAATTCTTTCTCACATTTTTTTCCAATACAAGTTTAGGTCTTTGATTCTCAACATTATTCTCACTCATTTGGGATTCAACTTACTGGTTGGGATGTACTATCTACTCCTTAGGTAAGGTAGGTTGTAAGTTGGGTAATATTTTCTTATGCTCGATACACTTTTTTGTAACTCGGGTAGAGTGTTTGGTGCCTCTTCATACACATACACAAATTAGTTGTAATCTTTAGGTTAGTTTTCTCTTTCCACATCGTTCTTGTCTAAAAACTCATCAATCCTTACATCTGCACTTTCAATTATTTTTTTAGTAGCTTTGTTCAAACGTTTATAAGCTCTCCAAATGAATAGCCAAGGAATATACCTCCATCTCCTTTTGAATCAAATTTATTATTCCTTGCATTCTTATAAATGTAACATCTACATCCAAATATCTTGAGGTAACTTACATTAGGTGTATGACCATACTAGAGTTCATAGAGTGTTTTGTTTGTTCCTTTCTTCAACCTAATTTGCTTGAGAGTATAAATAGCAATGCTAATAAATTCTATCCAATATATTTATGCAAAAAAAATTCAATTAGAAATTTCCTTGCACAATCCCTGTTTGATTTATTTCTTCTCTTAAAATTTGCATTTGTTGTGGTGTCCTTGGTGTAGATAATTGTCTCTTAATACCATTATCAATAGAAAAGTTAGTGAATTTATTAGACATAAACTTGCCACCTTTATTAGATCTTAAAAATTTCAATGATTTACCAGTTTCTTCCTCAACTCTAGCCTTATACCATTAGAACATATCAAATGCATGTGATTTCAACTTCATGAACATGAGAGTCATCATTCTAGAATAGTCATCAACAAACAAGATAAAATATCTATCACCATTATAACTTTGCATACCCACAATTCCACATAGATCAGTATGCACTAGTTTCAAAATACCATTATAAATGTGTGTCTTTCTTGAAAATCTTGAATTTTTCATCTTATCGAGCTGGTATTCTTTACACATATCTTTCTCAATTTTTTGCATATTTCGTAAGCCTCTAATCTTTTCTTTCTACTACCCTTCACCATGTTCTCAAAATTTACATAACACAACCTTTTATGCCACAACCATACATCCTCAACCTTAGAAAATAAGAATGTATCAATAGTAGGATCAAGATCAAATAAATTATCTTCATTTTCACTCTAGTTCCAATTCAATTTCCTTCATCATCAAATCTTTTGACTTTTCTATTATGAAGCTCTAGCTTTTAACCTAAATTGTTCAACTAAGAAACACTCAAAAGATTATACTTTAGTCCTTGTACCTAGTAATCATCATCACATATTATTTTTTTGCATGAATTCTAATGGTATTCCTTTGGGGGAATATCCTAAGCATTTCAAGAATATTTGGAAGATTAACATGTTGCATTCATGATTTTGTTTGGCATTTATGTCAACGTAGTATTGTTTCTATACAGACTATGAGAGTAGAAAATGAAGAAAGAGATTGTATGGATTGAGTATTGATGATGAAGTCAAGCACAGTTGAGGATATTGTCTATAGTGTTTCCTAATGGTGTTGATAAGTGTGCTCGCAAGAAGTCAAAGTCATGTAAGAATTATTTGGGATTTACAGAAGACAGCATGCAGACAGAGTACCTGAGAAGTGGTTTCTAGTGTTTAGATTGTATCTCCTAAAAAAGGATAGAATTATGGTGAGCAAAGTTAGATAGAGATAGAAAAAAACTTGATGATGATGTTAGAAATTACACAAGGTTTGAGATCACACATAAGAAAATTTGTGAAGATTGTGAGTTGATAGTTTTTTGTATTTATGAAAAGATATAATGAATTGTATTTTCTTAATAATGTCCTATTGTAATTAATTGGGAAATCCTCAAGGATGACTCAATGAATTATTATTTAGAACATGGTATAAAGAAAAGGAAAGTTATTTTCCTTGTGATAAAATGTGAAATGTCTGAGTGTAGTACAAATTGTCAAAGTAATAATATGTCAAGTTGGTAAATGCGAGTAAGTGATCAAAGGGATCATTGTGATGCAAAGTTGGAGATCTGGTATTGCAATATGAGAAATATTTGGTGTGGTATTGGAATAGTAAGAGGATAGAGCAAGATTTTGAGTTGCAGTTGTATTTCTATTATTATGAAAAGAATAATATAGAGGCCAATTGGATAGTGAGTTCATTGGTCTTGCCCTTGAATCTATTTAGACAATGGGTCCTTTTGCCTTCTACAACTCCTAATGGGGTTAGAATCTCCTAACAATGATTCAAAGTCTCTTAACAAGGACTCATATATACTGATTGTATTTCATAGACTCCTAACAGGGTCCATCTTGATACAAGGAACTTATATATTAGTACTAATGCAGGAGAATCCAATGGTGTAAGGGCAATCCCGTATCACCCAAAAATATGCTTAGTGTTAGTTTTTGTTCAAAGTGTTTTTATTTCTGGATACCCATTTGGGTCAAATAAGGATTCCAACTCTCATAACTCCACTATTGGTTTTCTGGGTTAGAGTTTTTGAGCACCTTGGGATACGTTCTAATGTAGAAAATAGGTTATTTTATAATTGAGCCATAATTATAATGAGTTAGAGGGTTTAATTTGGAGGGATGAATATACTTGTAATTTAAAGCACTCTAGAAAAAGAATCAGATCAAAAGGCTTTACGGTTTGAAAGTTATTACAATTTTAAGTTGCTTGGAGACCTCCTAAGAGCACTTCAAAGTCAAATTTGAGGCAATAAATGGCCTCGTACGGGTCCAAAAAATTGGGGATGAGAAAAGATTGTCCATAGGGCTATAGAGTGCTTGTAGAGCTTTCCAAAAATGTAAATGATTCATCAATCGGAGTCCCGAATCAAAAGTTATGCCTCCCTGAAGTTGGACTACCATTTCTGGATTCTTCTAGTTTTACATCGACTTCTGACGTGTTTTCTAGAACCTTCTATTTTGGAGGTGGATGCCAAATGGCATATTCTAAAATGTATTCCTAACCTTAAACCTAATTTGGTTTACTGAAGGACATTTCTAGCATTGTAAAGACAGTTTTTGGTGGAGTTCGGGAGAAGGTACTAGAGGAGAGTTTTTCTCTAGGATCATACAATATTGTAAGCCTATAGGGCATGTCTTTGGGTCTATTTTCATTGTATTGAATGTAGTAGTAGATCACTTTTGATAATAATATTCCCCTTTTCTTGTTGCATTCATTTTTGTCTTGGGTTGTGTCTTCATCAAGTACATCATTTTGTGGGGACCATCCCCACTAGGGTTTTCCCTAGTTAACATATTCGATGTTATTGTGTATGTGTATCTTCTTATGGTTATTGATTATATTGATCACATGTTTAAGGTTTAATAAGGTTGATACAAGTTATATTAATCTAATAACTTATTCACCACCACACCCCCCCCCCCCTCCCCCCCCCCTCAATTATCTTGGTGGACTTTGCTTTCTAACAATTTTGTTATTCAACGTTAATGATCCTCTACCTTTCACTCAACATGGAACATTATTACTTAACTTAATAGTTCCATCATCATCAATAAGTTTATCAAAATGACTTGTGTCATGAGTCATGTGATGTGAGCATCCACTATCTATTATTCATGCATCATGCTTGCTAACAAGTCAAATAAGGGAAGTTTCACTCTCATACCTTTCTCCATTGGGATCTTCCTTGATAGCAACATAAACTACCTCAATAACTCCCTTATGTTCATTAGTACTAGACTAGGTATTGTCTTCTTCAACAATGTAGCATAATTTATTTATTTTGTCTTTATAGTCCTTTTTTTCTTGTACTTGGAATCTTTCTTTTCATTTATATCACTCTTACTTCTATTAGGACACTTAGTAGCAAAATGACCAACTTCATTGCACTTTAAAAAAATTAGGGGCATTTTACCTTTGAATTTGTAATCACCTAAAAATGGTCATCTAGACTATTAGCCCCCTTCTCAGCATTTTGGCTAAATTAATTTAATCATTTATCTAGACCAAATTGCTAATAATCAATTTATTTGATTATAACTAAGTTCATTATTTGATTAAAAGAACATGTCCCCTTTTAATTAAATAAAAGACCCCATTCTTCTAACCCACTTAAAGTGCACACATAAAGTCCTCTTCCTATTTTGCAATTAAAAGAAAAGGCTTTGTGACTTTTTTCTTATATGACAAGTCAACTTATATTCTATTGGTTGACTTGTGTGTGCACATGGATCACTCATATTTTTGAATTCAACCGTTGATCATCCACCATCTTCATCTTGATCTCTACCGTTCGCACCACTTTAAAAGGGAGAGAGCTTTCCCCCTCAAAGCATCGGATCCTCATTTTGAATATTGTTATGCTGCAAGTTTTCTAACAGGTTTCTTTGGAGCTTTGTGGAGAACTTCTATTTCTTGTCTACATTCTCTCATACCATAGCATTTTAGCTTAGATTTATGTTGCATGTTAGTTTAGCTTCTATTTTGCAATAATCTATCTCACATAGCTTAATATTTGGATTGTAACACTCTCATCCATACTTAGAATAGCTACATTTTTCATATTCATTCTAGTTTAATCTTTAGTTGCATTGCATTCTTGAGGAACTCTTTGGGACATTTGCATTTTTGCATCTTGTCTTTGGAACCTCCCATTGCATGGTTTACTAGCAAAAAGTGTATCTCTAAGGCTCGGCTGAGAGCCCTTGAAATTGAAATACACTCTCTTGTACTCCATGGATAGGGAGCTCTAAGCCGGCATCCAAGCATTCCAACTCATGGAATCGTTTGGATAGAATGGTTTAGAGTGGGACACTTTCGAGTGTACATTTTTGGCACCTACCGTGGGGCTTGAATCAAGTTTTTAGCTCCATTTGCTTTTATTTTTCATCTCTGGTTTTTTACAGCACCATATTGGATCTAATCAAATGCTTTTTTAGAATTATCACTTTGGTTTTAAGGCCAACCCATAAGTAGATTGGTTTGAAGGCCAAAAACTTAGTTGGTTTAAAGATTTGATCATATCTTTTAAACCGCTTGGATTTTGGTTCTAAAATTATTTTTTCAAGTTGGGTATGTGCTCAAAATGTCTCACTCCAATTTTTAGAGCATTTTGATGTGACTTTTGGGAGTTATGAGTTTTTCTTTGTTTTTCATAAAAAGCCATTTCTGATTGCAAATCAGCGTATTTTTTGGAAAAACTTACATTTCCAAAAAAAATTTTGAATTGTAATGGGGGTTCTTTCTTTGTGTTTTGAATTTTGAGGTTGTATTAAGGATTAAAAACTCAATTTGATAAATTTGGCCTATTTTGACAAAATCGATCTCTAAGGAGCAAATGAAGAGATTTTTTTGAATTTCTTACATTTTTGGAAATCTCTCTGATTTTTAGTAGGGGTCTCTTCTTTTTTTTTTTTTTTTTTGGATCCGAAATCATAGCAAACAAGTCCAATCTTGTTGACTAGGTCAAAATCAAAGAGTAAAAATGAGAGCATTTGTGATTAATTTGCACTTTCTTTGCATGCACTTGGTTGGAAGAAAAATTGGATTTTTGAGGCAACTAACCACTTTTTATTGTAGATTTTTATGTTATTTTACACTAACTTGTGGTACTAACAAGTTGTGATTGCAGGTTGCCATCCTTGTGAAAAAAAATTAAAACATTGCATAAAAAGAACGCATGTCAAAGCTTCAAATGCGCAAGGGCTACTAACGATTGTTTGCAGGGCTGCCCAAAGCATAAAAACCCAAAATAGAGAAACCTATTAGAAAACCTGCAGCATAATAATATTCAAAATGAGGATGGATGATTGAGGGGGAAAGCTCTCTTCCTTGTCTACATTCTCTCATCCATAGCATTTTAGCTTAGATTCATGTTGCATGTTAGTTTAGCTTCTATTTTGCAATAATCTCTCACATAGCTTAATATTTGGATTGTAACACTCTCATACATATTTTAGCATAGCTCCACTTTGCATCTCATTCTAGTTTAATTTTCATTTGCATTGCATTCTTGAGGAACTCCTTGGGACATTTGCATTCTTGCATCTTGTCTTTGGAACCTCCCATTGCATGGTTTACTAGCAAGAAGAGTATCTCTAAGGCTCATCTGAGAGCCCTTGAACTTGAAATACACTCTCTTGCACTCTGTGGATAGGGAGCTCTAAGCTGGCATCCGAACATTCCAACTCATGGAATCATTTGGATAGAATGGTTTAGAGTGGGACACTTTCGAGTGTACAGAATTTACCTTTGCCTCCTTATAACATTATTGCAAGAAATGCTTAAATTTCATCTAGATCATCTTCAAATTCAGATTCACTCTCATCTTTACTTTTTTTTTCTCTTTGTTTGAATTTGCAATTGTTAGTGAAGACTTCAAAGCATTTCCAAGTGTAATTTTATTGTTATCATAATTGCTAAACTCAAATCCAGTCAACCGACTAGCTAAACCATCAAATGTCAGGAAATTACCAAGCATAGCTCTTATCTCTTGTATTGCAAAAAATTTTATAGCATAGATAGGCAAGAGAGTTCTAAGAACTTTACTTACAATTCCACTATCATTGATAACTTCTCCAATAGCTCTGGTTGCACTCACAAAATCCTTGATTTGATTCACATGCTCTATATCATTCTCACCTTCTTTCATTCTCATGTCATAATACTTCCCTCTTAGACTTTCAAATTTAGCTCTCATCACATTTGGATCTTTGCCACATATAAGTGCCAATTTGTCCCACATTTGTGTAGCATTTGCATAGTTCTTGATATCATTGAGGGCAGATGCAATATCAACCATCAGGCTATTGTGATTTCTATTCTCCATTGTTTTCTCCATAGTCATAGGAGTGGTAGGTGTAGTGTATTCATTGTCCAACTAGTATGTAACATTATCTCAAATTCTAGATAGATGTAACCTCATTTTGTCTTGCTAGGAGGAGAAATTATTCTTATTCGATTTTGGTACCTCTTTCTTATACATCTTCTTATCTTTAGCTTAAATTCCTTTAAAATTATTTTTCCAAGCACTATGCTCTAATACCAATTATCAGATAACTAAAGTGGGGGAGGGGGTGAATCAGTTATGTTCACTTATCCTATAGTCCCTTCCAACACTTTAGTACCAATCAAAATTCATAAATGTCAATAGCCATAACTTGAAGATCTCATTCAACTTCACATTTATCTCTTTTAATCAATTTACTCTAAACTATTAACTTATCACAAATTAACTTAGTTGTTACCTAGTCCTTATGTAGTTATTAATGAGTTGTAATAAAAAGTAAATATTATGAAAATCAACTCACAAAATTCACACAATTAACACCATTATTTTTAATGTGGAAACCTTGTAAAGGTAAAAACCACCTACGACCAACAACCCAAATAATTTCACTCTTCTTAAGTGAGCTCTACTAGGAGCCAACCTTGTTAAAGCTTTACATACAAATTGTCTATGTGACTTGATTAGAGGATTTACACCAAAAGGTCATCTAGACTTTATCACTCCTTGATCCTATCTAACGAGTGGTCTACTTTAAAAGACCTATAAATACTGCTAATCGATGTTTCCATATAAGATTTCATAGACTTGTTAGCTCCACTTAGTTAAGATATTTTTCTAGTATAATGGTAATAAAGTAACAACTCAAATAATTTTTTAGGTTTAGCACTACCTTTTCTTGTTTAGATCTTTGTTCTACTATGTCGTCTTCCTTATGATCTCTTTCTTTTGGATGATTCACTCATTTACTCCTTTACTCCTTTACTTTTTAGTTAACTCTGCTTTAATCTTCTCTCTACTTAGCTCAACTCTCCTTGCTTCTTTTAACTTTAACAATTTTGCACCTTGATTTTCTTTCTCCAACAATTACACCAATGATCAACAACCAAATACTTTCTCAATCATCTCCTTAAATAGTAGTCTCTTTGCTTCCAGATTCTTCTAGATTTGTTCATTTAACCACATTTATAGATCACAAATTTATTGCATTTAGTCACTTAGGAAATATAAATTTAAAATAACTTTTTTCTCATCCTTATCCTTCTTAAATCTCCATCATCATATCTTCATTATATTTTTCTATCTGTAGATCTTGTAACAAACTTTGGATTTAGCCTTCAAACTTCTTGACATTCTTTATTTTCATCATAAATTGGCCTAATATTCCATGTTTATAAACTTGTTATTCCTATTGTTACTTAGTGAAAATAATATTTTACTTAGGAAATACATCACTCAATCAATACTTGATTACTCGATTAACACTAATCTTTAACTTGCTTTTCCAACTGCTCGGTGACAACTGTAGTCACTCGGTGAGCATCCTCTTCCTTCTTTCACCTTGTTTCTCAGTGTATCTTATATAGCTCAATGAATACAAAACTACATCATTACATTACAAAATTACATGATTGTAAAATAATCAAACCATCATTACATTATCACTATCAAACTTATTCTAGTTCCAATTGAATATCGTACAATTCAATATTGTAACTCATCAACTTACTTACTTCAAATCCTCTTCATCAATCAAATGATATGACACTCTACCAAATTAGCATAATGTCTAGCCAAATAACTTGACACCAATGACAACATAGCAACTATGTTTGAAATGTAGTATAGAATGGGTTACTCAAAGGGGAAGGGAGTGAATTAGGAACCAATAAAACTTTAAATTCTTTTCACCAATTAAATCATCACAATATAATCTAATTTAATTGCATGCAATCTTTCATTCTATGTTCTCAAGTTGATAATCTCTTGATTTGCATCATTGAGTTGATCAAGCAGGTTTGTTTGTTGAAGAGATAGTTGTTGAATTTCATTGTCCTTTTCCATTATTTCTTCTTTAGATTTGTCCTTTTGTTCCATGACTTCACACATTCTAATTGATTGAATTTATTGTAATATTTTTAGCTTTCTAACTTCTTCATTAAGAGTAAGATTCTTTTCAAGTAGATTTGTGAGTGTTGCATCAGCTTCATCTAAACCTCTTTCTTGACAAGTGTCTTTAACTCTTTCTTCAAAATGTAGAGATTGTCATTCATATGCACTACAAGATATTTTCTTCTTTTCAATGATTGAGAGAGTTGTTCCTTCATTTTCTTGAATTATTCCATGGCCAATTGCAAGTCAAAATTTTCTTTTTCTATAGCTTTCTCTAGTCTATATACTTCCATTGTCTCTGATCTTTTCTCAAGCTGCTAAACTTTTGATGTGAGAACCAATGCTCTGATACAATTGTTGGAAATGTGTTATAGACTGGGTTACTAAGAGGGGGAGGGGGTGACTCAGGAACCAATAAAACTTTAACTTCTATTCACCAATTAAACCATTGCAATATAATCTGATCTAATTGCATGCATGAAACTTTGAAAGAAATAAAATATTCATAACACTTGACACAATATTTGGTAACCTAGAAACCTTCCAAATTATAGAAAGTAAAATTAGTGTTGGGATGATACCCACAAGCTTTATAACTATAGTATAAGTTTATCCCATTAAAGCTTATAATTGATCACTTTTGGTGATCTGCCTTATCAGGAGCAATAAGGAATATTAGGCCCACCTTGTGAAAGGATTTACAACATACAATGAAGTATGCACTATGTTAGGAGATTTAGAAAAGACTGTTAAGTCCACCTTGTTAGAGGATTTGGTTGATACACCTATTAGGATGAATCAGTGGTTGATCTCTGATCTACAAATCTATTTTCTGAATGAGATCCCTTTGAAATACAATGATCACCTGACTCTGATAGATAAGACCTTGTTTTTCCTTATACTTCTTGTAGCCTTCCTAATTTGCACTCATATTGCTTGATTTTTTAGTTCTATGTTACTACATTGGATATGAAAAGATATATTACACATATATACCAATCTAATAAATTACCTTCTAGAGTCAGCTACAACACTTAATTCAAATAATCTTCACTAAGTTGGTTTACTATTGTAACTTAGGTTCTGAAGACCACTCAAGTGATATTATGACACTTGGCAACACTATTGACTTGGAAAACTTTAGAATTCATTTGACACTGATGCTCAGTCCACATTGATCACTCATAGTAGTAGGAACTTAGGTAGCATTGGGTGACTTGGCGAATATTGAAATACTTGGTAGACTCAGTTAACACTGAATGGCTCGATCAATGCTACCTTCATTCACTTTGATTAAACTGTCAGCTTGGGTAACACTACAGAGCTCAGTTAACACTATATCCTATATGGTTTGCACTGATGAACTTAGTAGACTCTATGAAGCTTGACAAGCACTGCAATCTGAATGACTAGCTCAGTAACAATCTAAACAACTGACTAAGTGTTAAGTCACCAATAGACAAATGATTTTACCATAAGGTCAACAATCTCCCCCTTAGGCATTAGTGACAAAAACACTTATCATACCAAAAATTTGAATACTCAAAATACAAGTCAAAACTCCTCCTATCAACATATATATGTTTTTAACTCAGTTTTGACTATTGTTAGTTGTTGCTACTTAGTAACTTTTGGCCATTTTTTCCCCCATTTAGCCCGTCACCAATATCCAATCAGAGAGACCTTCAATGGGTTGTTTTCTTTGTAGTGGGTCATCGTGCTAAAGTTGGCAGTTAACATTTCTTATTAGCTTGGTCCCTTATTTGACCAAGTTGACTCAATTTGTTCTTTTACCAAGCTATAGTTTGTATGTTTGACTGAGTTAGTTTGATTTTCTCTTAGTTAAGCTAATTGATACGAGATCTGATGGCTCTCATGTTTCACAAGCTATCTACCCATCCCCCTAAAAGCATGAGATATTTCCACAAGTCAACATTCTGGCATTACCTCATGCTACAGTACTTCCTCCAAGCTCCAATAGATCATCTAACATGATGTTGCCACATGTCACCATTCTAGCATTTCTTCATAGCACTTTTTCATGTCTATACTTTTGTGTGGGTGGTTGGCTTGACATGTCATCTAACATGATGCTACCACACATCACCATTCTAATGTTTACACATACTGAAAAGTCTCTACAAGGTTTTGAGGCCCAAAATTCCACCACATGGTGGAGGGTCCCATCGCTAACACTTATGTCAATCCAATATCGACATGCACATATCAATGACAAAGATTCAATGAAAGATTAAATGATCTTCGTTTGTTCTGTTAAATGCAAAAGTGCAAGATACTTATAAGTGTTATTGTTCTAGCTTTTCTTCACACTATGGAGTCTCCATGATGCTCCAAAGCCTATAATTGTACAATAGTCATTGGATCCGGTGCATCTTGGGGTCTCTTCACTGCATCTCAGCTGCCTACTAGGAATAAAGTAGATCTACATTGACAATTATGTCTTAATATCTCATTAGGGAGATTTTCCATGGCATCTAGACCATCTATTTCAAAGATGAGACCTTCATCCATAGTCAAGGTTCAAATTTGGGAAAATTAGATTTATTCCCCACAGTCAACCCTACATGATGTTGGCAGATAATATGTCTTGTTAACCCTCCCCACATTTTTTGGCCATTTCACACCATCACAGCTAGTTCTTCAATGCCCATCTACTTCTTGGGCCTTGATTGGCATGACACCATTTCAATCCATGCCTCTTTAATACATATAATGATTAGATTTTAGTGATTTGATCTCTTGGGGCTAGGTGCATATGTTTTGGTCACTTCTAGCACCAGATTGCACTCCATTATTAGATTTATTTCTAATTCTTAGGGATTGCTCTTGTCTACAACTCAACTCCATTTGGTTGGGGTTTGAACTCAATGTAAACATTAGAGTTATGCCAAAATTCTATAAAAGGCAGTTGTAAATATTTGTTAAATGTTCTTCTCAGTTCTTCTCTATTCTTCTTTGTTCTTCTCTCTTCTTCTCTGGTTCATGAAAGCAACCTTATGCTCTTTTATTTTAACTTTCATTTTTCCTTATATGAGTAGAAATTTTAGTTTGTCTCTTCTCATGTTTAGTTGTATGTGCATATTTCTTGCCTTACATTGCCTTCTTCTTATCTTTCTAGTTTACATGTTGTGTCAATTTTCTCATGAATGCTACATTATGAAAGTCATTTTCCTTGTATCAACTCATTATTTTGACCTGTGTGTGAGTTTTGGGAGATAAAAAGAGTTGAGATCTATGTATTTGAACTTTGTATTCATGTTTTGTGCATGTAAGAATAGATTTGCAACCACATTTCTATCTTGATGCATCATCACCCCCTTTCCCTTCAACAATTTAATTGTATGCATTCCTTCTCCCTTTTCCTCTCAAGTGGTAATGTAGGTACATCCTAATAGTAAGGAAGTTGGCCTTCTCTAGAGATCAACCTCAGAGCACAAGTCCCACACTTGGAGGTTATTTCCATGTTACACAAGATTACTTGAGGGTCATACCTTAAGAAAGGGTGCAAACTTTTGTGTCAACTATTTTTGGCATGCCTGATGGGACAGATTTAGATTCATAATTCTGTTGGTTAGCTAGTTTGAAGATTCATTTACTGAGAAATTGGATTTTTTTCTTGGTGTTGTCAGCCTTTGGAGTCACTCATTCAATACCATGGTGACTCTATGCATCTATTGGTTTCAATAGACCAAGTGTTGGTATGATTTTCAACTTTTATGTTTCCTCTGGATTTCTGTTAAGTTGTTTTCTTAGATGCCTTATCATGGAACCACTTCATAGAGATGTCTCCCACTTCCCCCATATCATGAAGAGGTTATTCCTCAGCCCTCCCATCTTTTATATCAGTCATAGCCTGGTTGTGACCAACATGATTATCTAGATCACCAAGAAACAAATATTACTCCAACCCATCATGTCATCTATGGTCATGAACTTGTGAAAATTTCCCCCACCAAGTTCATCATAGTCCAAGAGTTCCAAGAGTAACAAGAGAGGAAGAGAAAATCAAGCACATATGTTGATTCCTCCTTAGGTCTAGGCTTCCTTGTAATATCAAATGA
Source organism: Cupressus sempervirens (assembly GCA_028749045.1). Taxonomy (NCBI): domain Eukaryota; kingdom Viridiplantae; phylum Streptophyta; class Pinopsida; order Cupressales; family Cupressaceae; genus Cupressus; species Cupressus sempervirens. Next base: position 390,454,777 of record CM053788.1, on the reverse strand, counting down.
TCAGCCTAATTAGTTTCTCTTCAAACCTCATAATGATCCCAAGGCCAAGTTAGAAGAGCTCTGCGATCGTATAGATGATTTGATCCTTGGTTATTCTAATTTGGGAAGGAATTTTGAGGAAGTTCATAATCCTTATGAATTTTTAGATAGTGGGATCTTTTCTTTCATGATGCTCTTCATGAGTTCTTGGATTGATGTGATGTGTAGTGACAAGGGGTTTTGGATATCTAATCCTTATGCATGTAAAGTGGTATCTAAGATGACAATTGTTTTTAGAGAGGCTCGAGAGGCTCTCCTCCATTTTTTGTCGGAGAAAGAATTAAGAAAGAAGAAATTTGAAGAGGAGGTAGGGCTCAAGCTTACCCAAATGCAGAGAGTTGAAGTAAAAGACCCTTTAAGGAGGAGGTTTACTAGCTTCACACAAAGTAGCCCTCCTCAAATTTCTACTTCAGTCTACCCTAAACCTCAGCCTACACTTTAGATACCTCCATATGTTGATGATGGTGAGCCCACAAATAACTATTGTCCCTTCTTTATTATTAATGAAGAAGTGGATATATCTTTCCTCACATTAGAGACACCAGAAGAGCAGTTGCCAATCAAAGGACATGTGTTGCATTAGGAGGTCAAGGAGAAAAAGAGTAATAAGGTTGTTCCTATTCTTGAGGAACAAGACTTTTCTTTTGAGACTAGGGTGGATCCTAAGGGCCTACTACAACAACAAGAAGAGGTAGGCCATGTGTTGTAATAGGAGGTCTCCTGTGATATGGTGGAGAAAGAAACATTGCCCAAGTTGCCCCAAGTGCAAGAGGTACAAATTGCTACTGATGAGCCAACACATACTCTAGAGGGAGAAATATTGTTGCGACAACTAGAAGCACAATGAAGATAGTTTGAGGTAGAGCTTGCAAATTAGTTGGAAGCCCAACAATAAGAGCATGAGGTAGTTCTTGCAAGGGATTTTTTTGTACAAAAAGAAAGGTGTGAGAAAGAACTACAAGTGAAGATGATGAGCATATTGCTTTCTACAATAGAGACACCAAAGGAGACACATCCAACTCTTTCTTCCACATCACAAGAGCCTACACAAGCACAAGAGGTGCATCCTCTTATTTGCAAGGATTAACATCGGCTTGAGGAGGAACATTTTTTGCAACTACAACATGAAGAAACACACACACCACTAGCCATACCATTAAAGCCAACCCATACTAGTCATAAGGATTTAGAGGTTACAGAGCACAAAAATGAGGTCAAGGTTAATTTCTTAGACTTAAAGCCATTAAGAGGATGCCCCATCAGGCATCTAGCTCTGTAGCAATGCAAGTTGCCCCTAGTCATGCTCATTCCATAGCATGAGGGAGAAGACCACAAGGAAGAGCAAGCATGTTTTGCTCAATTTGACAATGTCCCAGTGCTGGAGAGCTTCATTGTCTTCAACATTGGGAAAGAGGCTCTTCATGTAGTAGCATTCTTGTTATACTGGTTACCATTTTCAACTTCCCATGTGTATGGGAAAAGAAACCAACTTGTGAGGAAGTGAAGCTACTTCAACAAGCCAATCAATGGCTTTGTTTGATTTTTTGCATTGTAAATGCTTGCACATAGTAGAGTAGGCCTTTTCTACTTCCCAAGAAGTGCATGAGCACATTTGCTCCCTTTCTGGAGCTCCCCATAGCCTTTTTTGTTTTTTGTTGGTTGCAGATTTGTGAAGTGCAGGTGGGATAATGTATCAATTCTTAGTAGTGACTCCATGCCCAATGGATTTCTTAAGGCCACTAATTCATGTTTAGTAGTCAAGCTTTCCCTCTGAGTTGCCAAGAATATTGGCCATTTTTGCCCCCATTCAACCCATCATTGGTATCCAATCAAAGAGACCTTCAATGGGCTATTTTCTTAATAGTGGGTCATCGCACTAAAGTTGGCAGCTAACTTTTCCAATTAGCTTGGTCCCTTATTTGACCAAGTTGACTTGATTTTTTCTTTTCTTGAGCTATAGTTTTTTCTTTTGACTAAGTTAGCTTAGTTTTCTCTTGGTCGATCTAATTGATACAAGATCTAATGGATCTCACATTTTCATGAGTTATCTACCCATCTCCTCAAAAGAACAAGATGTTTCCACACGCCATCATTCCAGCATTACATCACGTTGTAGTGCTTCCTCAAGGCTCTGCTAGGTCATCTGACGTAATGCTACCACATGTCACCATTCTGACATTTCTTCATACCATTTTTTTGTGTTTATACTTTTGTGTGGTGGGTGGCTTGATGCATCATCTAACATAATGTTGCCACATATTTCCATTCTAGTGTTTCTTCATACCATAGAGTCTTTTTAAGGCTCCAAAGCCCAAAACTCCACCACATAGTGGAGGGTCCCATCTCCAACACTTATGTAAATCAAATATGCACATGCACAAATTGACAATAGATATTCAATAGAAGATTAAATGATCATCGTTCATTCTATCAAATGTCAAAGTGCAAGATGTTGCCAAGTGTCATCGTTATGGCTTTTCTTTCTATACTGGAGTCTTTGTAGGCTCCAAAGCTCATAATTACATGACATTCATTGGATCAAGTGCATCTTGGGGTTTCTTCACTACATTTGAGCCATCTACTAGAAATAAAGTAGATCTACATCGATGGATATGTCTTAATATCTCATTGGGGAGATTTTCCTCAGTATCTGGATCATCCATTTCAAAGAGGAGACCTTCATTGATGGTTGGTGTTTAAATTTGGGGAAATCATATTTATTCCCCATAGTCAACCCTGCATGTTGCAGGCAGATAACATGTCTTGTTATCCCTCCCTACATTTTTTGGCCATTTCACACCATCAGGGCCAGTTCTTCAATGCCCAACTACCTCTTGGGCCTTCATTGGCATGATGTCATTGCAATCTATGCCTCTTTAATACATATAATGATTAGATTTTAGTGATTTGATCTCTTGTGGTTGTGTGTACAAGTTTGGGTCTCTTCTTGTCACTTCCAACATCAGATTGCACTCCATGATTAGATTCCTTTCTAATTATCAGTTATTGCTCTTGTCTACAACTCAACTCCACTTGGTTAGGGTTTGAATTCAATGTAAAAATCATAGTTATGCCATAACTCTATAAAAGGTAGTTGTAAATATTTGTTAAGGATTCTTCTTGATTCTTCTCTATTCTTCTTTGTTCTCTATTTTTCTTTGGTTCATGACAACAACCTTATGCTCCATTATTGTAACTTTCATTTTCCTTATATGAATAGAAATTCTAGTTTGCCTCTTCTCTCATTTAGTTGTAGGTGTATATTTCTTGCCTTATGTTGAATGCCTTCTTCTTGTCTTTCTAGTTTACATGTTGTGTCAATTTTTGCATGAATGCTACATTGTGAAAGTCATTTTCCTTGTATCAACTCATTATTTTGACAAGAGTGTGAGTTTTGGGAGATAAACAAAGTTGAGATCTATGTGTTTGGACTTTGTATTCATGTTTTGTGCATGCAAGGACATAATTGTAACCACATTTTTATCTTGGTGCATCATCACCCCCTTTCCCTTCAGCAATTTAATTTTATGCATTCATTTTCCATTTTCCTCTCAAGTGGTAGTATAGGCATCCTAATAGTAACAAAGTCATAATTATCTAGAGATTCAAGCTTAGAGTGCAAGTCCCACACTTATAGGTTGTTTCCTTGTTACACAAGGTCGCTTAAGGGTCATACCTCAAGCAACGGTGCAGACTTTTGTGTCAACAGTAACCTCTGGCTTTTGTTTTTTTATAATTTTTCAAAAAAAATATTGTAGACATATTTTTTTCTTTGTATATACATCTTTCATACTATACATATATTTCCTTCATGTATATATACATTCCCATATACATCCCCCTTGTATATGATAATACTATTCTTTATTCCCCCTTTTTTGACATAAATGCCAAAAAAGTATAACTTCATGGTAATGCCAAAATGTGAAAGGAAATCAATATGTACCTTCAAAAGTATGAACATTTTCTTGTCCCAATTCTCTTGCAAAATTTTTGAACTGTGCAAGGTTATCTACACCTCTACTAATAGTTCCATCATGTGATCAGCTATAGAGAAATTGTTGTCATGGATTAATGTTTTTGCATGTGAAATATGTTTTTGCATTACATCCATGTTAGGAAGTACTATGCCCTGTATACTTGTGAACAACTTCAACAAGATGATCCAATATTTGTTGCTTCTCATCAACCTCAATGTTCAGTGCATCAATAAATATGCTCTTTATGTCTTCAAGAACTTGATTTTTCTTTTTCTTCTCCTCTCTGAGCTTTTTTTGTTTTTCATTCTTCTTCCATAGCTCACCAAGGGTATCCATTTGATCAGGAGATAGATTGGAAAGATCCCAATCTGGTATTACAATGTCCTCCTCTAGATCAATTTCTTTAGTAGAGGCTTCTACCTCTTTATCCTTTTCTATTTGAATAATAGAAGGAATAATTTCCTTTTCTTTCTTCAAAACTTCAATGCTCCATTGAGGGTTAACCTCAATTATCATTGTATTTTCCATAATAGAAACAATAGTATCAATAGCAGTTATAATAGGAAAACTTATTGATGTTGGCTATGACTTAGTTTGGTCCACTGTTGTAGCAACTAGAACTTGTTGCTTGGTAGATGAAGTTGTTAGCATGGCACTTGGTAGGATGGTTCCAACTATCAATCAGGTGCTTGATAAAACATTTTTTACCTCAAATGACTCAGTAGTCATCTTTTTTGAGCTAGATTTTGCTAAGGCTTTGCTTGGAGAGAGTGGGGGGGAGACGATTACCTCTACTACTATCTTCTCTAGATCTGAGTCTTGAATACTTCAAATTTTAGGGAGGTCTCCACTAGTAGTCTAATCCTCTTCATCCTCTTCATTATTGACTTATTTATCCATGTTATCTATTTCATCAATTTCATCATCATTTATTTCCTCATCATCTTTCTCAACATTTTCTTTTTCATCATCTATTTGCACTACCTCCTCACTAGGCTTGTGCAGACAATAAATGTTCTTCCATGCAGTTGTGTTAGATTTTACAACTAATTCAAAGCCTTTTGATCAGATTAAGAATGCATTGAACTTAGGGGTAAAAAAATTTTCATTCTTCTTCAATGATTCCTTCACTTCCTTATCAGATAGACTCGACATAGTTGTCTCAGGATTTTTTCTCTAATGTCCTTGGCAATGTTTATTGCATTATTCCATTGTGTTGCAGCTACCTTCAGCAAGAAATTAGGAACCTTCTTGGTTAGTTCCTTTGGAGAGTACTTCCACTTTGCCATCTTAGCCACTAGGACTTCCTCAATTTTATTATGCTCTTCTTTGGTTCTTGTTTCATACCTGGGGGATTTGAAATTTACCATACCTCCTCCATTATTTAATCTTTTTAGTCTTTCTTGGAAGGTAGGGGTAGACCTCTTGAAGACTACTTATTCTCCATATTCATCTTATAATTTCAATTTATTTATGGACTTTGCAAACTATCTTGTAAACACAGTAGGGGGGAATTTGTAGGTTTGGTTATGATAACCTTCCCTTTCTTCTTGGGTGGCTCCTCCTCTTCAGATTCTTCTTCCTCTGCAGGTTCCTCAACTTCTTCCTCTACCTCAATGGCATCTCCTTTTCCCTCTCTTAGTAGGAGAGGAGAGTTGGACTTCTTGGTTTCCTTCAAGATTTTCTCAATCTTTTTTTCTTCCTCTCTTCATAGCTTGAGGAAGCTTGATATCCAATGAAATCCTAGCCTTGGCTTCCTTATAGGTACCAAAATATGGTTCCTTGGGGTCCACTAGCTCATTCATAAGAGCCTCAATTATATCCCTTGTATCATCAATGTTAACCTCATATCCTAGAGGTTTAACCCAGGCCACTCTTGGCCTTACTACCTAGATGTGCACTTTGTCACAATCCACAAGAAAACAAATATCTTGTTCATAATCTTCCACTATTTTCTTCAAAATTATATATCTATGCTACATTTTCTCCTTAAAAGTTTCAAAATATGCATCCATAATTCCTTCAAAATATTCTCCCATTTTTTCTATGAATTCATTGATTTGATATGCAATAGGTGTATCCTTCTTCCATGCCACATTGCCTTTGGAAGGAAAGAACTTTTGAACATAAAAGAATAAGCAGGTAAAAAGAGATCCAAACTTAGACAAGTTATTCTTTGATGAACTAATGCTCTCCATATTTTTGTTGAGTTGATTGAGTTACATCTTCGTAAGGATGAAAAATAAGTTGTTCTTTACAACTTGGTAAGCTAGGTCAACAGCTTCACATGGAATGTTGTTTAAACAACTCAAGTTATAGATCTTGTGTGCAATAACATGTATGCCAAATTCAATCTCCATGTCTATAACTTTGTTCAATTTCATGCCTCTTCCATCCCATTCAACAAGATTCTTCTTCATAAGTTTGACCTGACCTAGGGTTTTGGCAGTTTTCTCTTTATTAACCATAGGAAACCCTATGGCTCTATGAATCATCTTCTTGATGATCTGAATTGGTTGATCCAACCATAAATTCATGTCATGAACTTGACTTCAAATAAACCTAATCCACTTTCCTTGATAGTATCTTGGCATAAGCATCATATGTGTTAAACCTTTCATTTCCAAGTGTTTGTGCTCGGGTTTCAAATTCCCATCCACACACAACTCATTATATATCTAGTTCATTTCTAGGGTTCATAATTCTTGGATAGAATAGTGATAATATAATCAAATATCATGAATTAGAAGAACCTTAGGAGGAATTTGTGATTGAGATCCAATCAATTTAAGTTCTTCCACAATTGTCGAATTCAGTTTGAATACTAGGACTTTGCAATCAACTCCTCAAACCAAAATTTATAAACCTTACTTCACTTTGTTGTTGGAAGCTACCATACTACTTAGAAAGACTTCAAACGCAAGAATAACTTTGATGGAATTGCTCTAAATTGCTCGAGGGCTTAAGAATGTTCTTCACTCTTGGTGCTGAAAATTCATGGTGAAACAATAACCTTCAATTTCTCTTTTTAATGCAATTTAGTCTTAAAATCACCATTAATGCATTGTACAATAGTTGGCTTAGTGATAGGTTGTCCAACTTGGCTATGTATTCATTGCTCAAAAGATACCTTTGACTTGATAAGATCTCTAAACTCATAAGGAACTTCAACTTGGTAAGAGTCTTCAACTTGGCACAAACTTTGATCTTGCTATATGCATGAAAGCTTGGTTAGGTCTTGCAACCTGGCTATGTTTAGTAAGATCTTAGACATTACTTCAATTGCCATCCAACTTGGTAATCCTTATGCATCTAAAATGTTGATATGGACCTTCTTCTTACTAACTAGAACTAATATAAGATATCTTTTTCTAAATCATAGTTTGAGTAATCTCCATAAATAACTAGGTTGAAATGGTTGAGTAACCCAAATCATTAACTTGAGTGTAAACACTTTCATTACTCTTGCTTGCATTCTCTGGAGACTTCTTCACCCATTACTACCTCATCTGACTTCTAATATTGTTATCCTTTGCTTTCTTTTCATCTTCAACTCTTCCTTATTTCATCCAATTAATGGCAAGATGTCCAAGTTATGTACATACAAAACATCTCTTTGTAGTGTCTCTCTTCCTTGTATGATGTTTTATGCAATTTGCTCCAATGTGTCCATACTCACCACAATAGTAGCATTTGTACATTGTGTTGTAATCCCAACCAAATATAGCTTTGACAATTTTCTATGTTGGGTTCCATTTCTTGGTCTCACATTCTGAAGATTTGTTCCCTTGTTTGTTGTAATTGAAACACTTTCCTTCAAACTTAGATTTCTTTGTGCATTCACTTGCTCTATGTCCTGGTTTGTTGCAACCATAACACTTTCCACTGAACTTTGATTTACCATTTCTCTAACACTTGTTTTATGTATGTCCTCTCTTTCCACAATGTTTACAAGGAGGTCTTTTATTCTTTTGAGCTCCTTGCTAAGATGATTCACCTTCTTCTATGTATCATAATCTAGCTTTGCCTTTGTGTCTAAATTGATTTTTCTCATTTAATTGATTCATGCTTTCTTGATATTTCATCATCCTTTCATTGGTTTGCTTCTCTTTGTTGAGATCATTTTGCAATCTTTCATTCTCTATCCTCAAGTTGATAAGCTCTTAATTTTCATCATTGAGTTGACCAATCATATATGTTTACTAAAGAGATAGTTGTCAAATTTTGTTGTCCTTTTCTTCTATTTCTTCTTTGGCTTTGTCCTTTTGTTCCATGACTTCACATATTTTGACTAACTGAATTTCTTATATTCTTTTCAACTTTCTAACTTCTTCATGAAGAGTAAGAGTCTTTTCATATAGATCTATGATTGTTGCTTCATCTTCATTTGAACTTCTTTCTTGACACATCTTCAATTCTTTCTTCGATGTAGAGATTGTCATTCATCTGTGCTGCAAGATCTTTTCTTCTTTTCAGGGGTTGAGAGAGTTGCTCTTTCCTTTTCTTGAATTATTCCATGGCCAATTGCAGATCCAACTTTTCATTTTCTATAACTCTCTCTAGTCTATATACTTCCATTATCTCTATTTTTTTCTCAAGCTACTAAACTTCTAATGTGAGAACCAATGCTCTAATGCCAATTATTGGAAATGTAGTATAGACTGGGTTACTAAGAGGTGGAGGAGTGAATTAGGAACCAATAAAAATTTAACTTCTATTCACCAATTTAACCATCACAATGTAATCTGATCTAATTGCATGCATGGACGGTTGAAAGCAATAAAACATTCATAACACTTGACTCAATATTTGGTAACCTAGAAGCCTTCCAAATAGAAAGTAAAATTGGTGTGGGGATGATACCCACAAGCTTTATTAATGCAGTATAAAGTTAGCCTATTAAAGCTTACAATTGATCACTTATGGTAATCTACTCTATTAGGAGCAATAAGGACTATTAGGTCCACCTTGTCAAAGGATTTACAACATACAATGAAGTATGGACTCTATTAGGAGATTTAGAAAAGATCGTTAAGTTTGCCTTGTTAGAGGATTTGGTTAATACACCTATTAGGATGAATCAGCAGCTAATCTCTAATCTGCAACTCTATTTTCTCAATGAGATCCCTTTGAAATACAATAATAACCTTGTTGGTGTAAATTAGTATTCACTATTTACACTTTACTTAAGTTTACATAGGTCAATGCATTATTTTATTATTTATTAGGTTGACACTTAGGAGTTTGCATACTTTTATGAGTTGTCATGTTGACAACATAGAAGTAAGCAACTCTAATTCAGAACATGGTGTCTACAACACTGGAGTTTGCATAAACTGAGTTGTCATGTAAACAACACAATTATTTGGACTCTTAATTAAGTACATGGTGTCTACAACATTATTTTATGTGCTACACCTTTGCAGGCTTATCCTCTCATCATCGCACTTACTCCTATGCTTAATGGAGGATAACCCACTCCTGGTGGACATGTACTTGGTTTTAAGACTTATCAGTGTGTTGACTCCTAGACATTCTAGAACCATTCTAGAGGCCTTTATATAATGACACTCCTACTATACTTTTACATTGAATTAAATACTATATTGTTATTCTGATCATACTCTGGTCTATTTTGTGCTTGTGCTTGAGTTCCTTGATCTTGGGTGATTTTTCCCTAAGGCAAATTCTTACATGGTATCAAAGTTGAGGGAGATTCTCTTCACATAGCCATTAGAGACCTTGTTGCTTCATCTCTCGAAGGGACCCAATTTAGATCCAAAGCATCTATAGTCATTGGGAGTGTCTAAAGCCAAAATGGACCTCACCATTGTGTTCAAAGCATTCATTCGGTGAAAATTGACTATAAATATGCCTATATTGGGCCATAGTCAATTTTGAGGCAAAAATATTTTGCAAACTGACACCTAAAGGCCTAATTTGCAAATCTAGTGTGGTCATTTTAGATCTGTTATTTTCTCTACATTTTTTGAAAAAAAATTAAGTTAGTTCGGCCTGCCTGCAAAGTTTTTTTTTTTTTGCAGGAACTGAGCAGTGAAACCCCAACCCCCATAGGAATTATTTCATTTTTAATCAGCAAGAATATTCCTCTAAATTCAGCATATTCCTAATATCAGCAAATATTTTGCAAATTTTGGCATTGGCCTCAGCATTTCGACCAAGCTCACCTATCGACAGCCACCGAAATATTCCATATTGGTGTCACAGACCATGACCACAATCAACCAAACAACTTTGGTGGCTTTTTTGGTTTACTTCAATGGCCCTCACAATTTAAACAACATTGCAATCTGCTACTTCATCAATGTGGGACTAATCCACATTGGTTTTTGCTTGCATTTCACACTTTTTGACTGCCAAACACCATGTAAAGTTTTTCTCGGTCACTGTTCTCTGTTCTCCAGCCTCCCAATGTGAGTTTTCCTCCCTCATACATGCCTTGTAGATCTCGAGGAAGTCAAAACTCTTAGCGACATCGAATTTGACCAACCTGACCACCAGGTTTCTCCTCCTCGACCACCGTTAATAAGTACTCTGGCACCGATTGAGTTTTCTAGCCACTGTAATAATTATCTGCCGACCATCACAATTTTCTACTAGATTATTCTAAACTTTGTCAGAATAGGTCACGTTGGATCTCTGTAGACATCTCAGTTGCCAAGTGTGCAGCCATGTAGCATTAATAAGTAGTCTCCACATGGCACACCTATGGACCCCTTCTCCATGGAAAAGTCCACGTGGAGCTGCCTCACACCCTAAATGTACATGTATACAAATTGTACTGTGCCACGTCACAATGACAACCGACATGACACATGTCATTTTGTACACAATGACACCATCAAGGGCATGCATTTTTGCTGACATCGTCAATTCATTGTATTAAATTTGATGATCATTTGACCATCATCCAGAGGTAAATTTGAATTACTATGATGACCATTTGACCATCAAATTTAACATAGTGTTTTCCTCTGCAGAGCCCTCTCCAGATTCAGTTTTGATTTGACAGTTTGACTTTGAGAGGCCATAACTCAATCATCTAGACTCCAAATCAGGTGCAATTTTTTTTATTTTGGGTAAAATTTCCTAAAATTTTCAGTGGTGTAGTTCTTTTCTGGTTTTGGTGCACGGATTTGTTAGAAATAGCATTTTTTGGCAACTATACCTGTCTAATCCTGCATTTTGCAACTTCAAATGCTCCATACCGGCTCATTTGGACTCCAAAATAGGTTTATTTTATTTTAAAGTGCATTTTTTTGGTCTACTTTCTAAATCTACAATCAAATTATAGGCTTGTGTGGACAAAAATACTAGTTTTAGAAATAGATCCTATTTTGCATTGTAGTGCTTCAAAGTTGTTGTATTTTTTAGCTACATTGTAAAGTTCTAGATTTGAACTCCAAAAGGAGGTTATAAATAGCAAAATTAGAAGCCCACTTTGTCCATTTTGACAAGTAGCCTATTGTAAATGCACTACATATAAAGTGCCAAAATATTTCATTTGGGGGGCATTTTTTATTGAGTGAAAAGGGGGGTGTATATTGTGTTTTGTGTCTCCTTGATATTGTGCTCTTGCATTATGGGTTATTTTTCAAAGTTAACTCCACATAACTATGCTACTTGGAAAGAAAACATAAAGGAACCATTGGTTGAAAAAGGTTTACTACATTATGTAACTGGTGCAGTAAAGAAACCTCTTGTTGATGTTGATGAGGCTTGAAAAGAAGACTAGGAATCCAAACAAGAAATGACCCTAAGAACCTTGCTTAAGAATATCTTAGATCCTATCAAATATCATGTTAGGAAACTTACCAATCCAATAGAAGTCTGGGCTAAACTTGAAGCATTGTATGGGACCGTAGGTCAAGACATGGCCTACACCATTGAGGACAAACTTCTCAAGTTGGATCCTAGGAATTTTGACACCATCAAAGATTATCTTGCCAAAGTAGACATGTATAGGGCACAACTTAAGGATTGTGGTGAACCCATCAAGGATTGAAAGATGATCAAACATATAATGACTCATCTTCCACCTGAATATGCTCTTTTTGTTTCTAGTTATAATACTCACAAATTAACAATGGGTAGTGCCTACACTAAGCTTTCATTTGAGAAATTTTTAGAAGTGTTGGTTTTAGAAGATGACAATTTAGTGAGTATGGGAATTCTCTAGCCTTCCAAGACCAAAGCCTTAGTAGCTAATGAAGGGAATTCAAGTGGTAAAAACTTCAACAAGAAGCAAAAGTAGTGGAAGGCCAAGCCACAAGATGACACACAACAATCCTCCTCTAAAACAATCTTCCTCGCATCAATCTTCTTCCACTCAACAATCTTCCTCACAACAAGGTAAGTATTCTTCCAAAAATAATTAGAAGGGGAACAACTCCAACAAAAGGGAGAAGAAAACATGTGCCTATTGTAAGAAGAATGGTCATGATGAACATGAGTGTAAGGATAAGCAGATTGATGAATTGGTAAACCTAATGAGGAAACACAAAATTGATGTACGAAATGCCTATAAGGATAAAGGATCTTCAACCACTTCAAAGGGTAAGGGACAAGCTTTGTTAGCAAGTACAAACAATGCTGAGGAATGGGTTCTTGATTTAGGAGCTACACATCATATGGGTGCTTCAAGGGAGCATTTTTCCTCTTTGAAACCATCAAATATACCTTACATCTATGTGGGAAATGACATTCAAGTGGAATTATAAGGGAAAGGGAATTTTGAGTTGGACAATGGCATCTTCATGGATGTTATTCATGTTCCTAACCTTAGCACCAACCTTCTTTCCATCTACCAGATAACTCACTATGGATGTGGAAACAAAGTGGAGTTTCTTCCTGATATAGTTATGGTGAAAAATCTCAAGGATGATTCTATGGTGGTGGTTGGAAAGGCTAATCATGAGACAAGACTTTTCTCTTTTTCTCATTTTGTGCCTAACTCCACTTCCCTTTCCTTGTTGACTCATTCAAATTCACAAAGTAAACTATGGCACGAGAGATTTGGACATCTCAATTATCACCACCTTCAACAACTTAGTAGCAAGGATATGGTCATTGGTGTACCTCAAGTCAAGTATTTATAGGGTGTATGTCCAAGTTGTGAAGTAGGCAAGCATCCCAAAGAGAAATATGACAAGGGGAAGCCTTGGAAGGCTACTGTTGTTCTTGAATTGGTTCATAGTGATGTAGCTGGCCCATTTCTAGTACCATCTTTTAGTAAGGCTTGCTATGTTCTCACCTTTATTGATGACTTTCCACGCAACACTTGGGTCTTCTTTCTTGCTCATAAGAGTGAATTATTTGATAAGTTTATCACCTTCAAAGCTCAAGTTGAGAAAAAATTAGAGAAAGTCATCAAGATTCTACGAAGAGACAATGGCAAGGAATATGTCAACACCAAGCTTATAGACTTTTGCACTCACGAGGGTATTGATCTTCAACATTCAGTTGCATACATGCCACAACGGAATGATGTTGCTGAAAGGAAGAATAGAACCCTTAAGGAGATGACCACTTGTATGCTTCAACATAAGTCTCTAGATCAAGTGTTTTGGGCAAAAGCCATGTGGTGTGCCAATTACATCCAAAATAGAAGTCCCCATAAGGCCTTAGATGGAATTACACATTTTGAGGCTTGGTGTGGTAGAAAATCAAGTGTAAAGAACTTTAAAGTTGTTGGTTCTCTAGAATGGGAAAGGATACCTCCACAAGCAAAAGGCATTAGAACCTCAAAGAAAACCCTGTATATTTGTTGGATAACTTGACCATCTTAAGGCATACAAACTCATGGATCTAGAGACACATGAAATCTTTTTTGAGAGGAGTGTTTACTTTGAAGAAACTTGTCCAAGTTTGGTTTCTTCAACTCCTCCTTCTTCCTCCTTCATGGAAAGTGATCATAATGATGATAGTGACTTGGAAGATGACATGCCTTCAACATTGGCTCACAGGACACCACCTTTTCAGGGTCCATAAATAATTGAGGACATTTCTTCTTCTTCTTCCACTAGACCTTGTTGGGCACAACAAACCCTTAATTTAGCAAGTTCATTGGTGGGGAATCCTTCAGACACTTGGAGGACAAGGTCACAACACAAATAATTTCCACATGCTTATATTGACATTGCCTCAAATCCATAGTCATTTAAGGAAGCATCAAGGATTCTAGAATGGGACAAGGCTATGGAGGAAGAATATAACTCTTTGATGAAAAACAACACTTGGGACTTAGTTCCCCTTCCTAAAGGAAGAAAGTTGGTTTGGTGTAAGTGGATCTATCGAACCAAATTTGCAATGGATGGAAGTGTGGACAAGCATTAGGATAGACTAGTTGCCAAAGTTTTCTCACAAGCTCCAGGTATTGACTATACTGAGACTTTTGCACCAGTCACCAAAAAACTCCATTCGCTTGACACTAGCTATTGTTGCAGCTCATGGTTGGGTTGTACATCAGATGGATGTAAAGAGTGCATTTTTGAATGGTGATCTTCACAAGGAAGTTTATATGGAGCAGCCATAAGGGTTCATAGAAAATTCTACTATGGTTTGCAGATTGAAGAAGTCTATCTATCATCTTAAGTAGGCTGCTCAGGCTTGGTATACCAAGATGGATTCCTTCTTACTCTTAGCAGATTCACCAGTTTTCATTCTGATTTAAATGTCTGCATTATTCAGTGGGATGACTCACACTTTATACTCATGCTTTATGTAGATGACTTGATCATTACAGGAAGTACTTCATCCATAATTTCCAGTGTCAAGACCTCTTTCCATGACATATTTTCTATGATAGACTTGGGTTTACTATATTATTTCTTTGGTATTGAGATCACACAGTCTTCAACAGAGATCACACTTTCTCAACCCAAGTATGCTCTTGACTTGCTTTCTCGATTTCACATGAGTGACTACAAGCCTACTCCTACTCCCTTTCTTTTAGGTGTCAAGTTAGAGGCCAAGTGTACCACTTCACTTGTTGATGCTACATTATACAGATAGTTGGTTGGGAGTCTTATCTGCTTGACACATACATGCCCTGATATAGCTTTTGTAGTTGGCATGGTTTCTTGCTTCATGTAAGAGCCACATGAGCTTCATTGGAAGGTCGCCAAGTTTATCTTACACTACATATAGGGTACACATACACATGTCATACACTATGTAGTAGGTAAAGGACTTCAGCTAGTTAGATATACAAACTCAAACTATGTAGGGGACCTTGATTCTCACAAGTCTACTTCAGGTTACATGTTTCACCTTGGCTTTGGCCCTATTTGTTGGTAGAGTAAGAAGCAAAATAACATTACTCTTTCTTCAACTAAGGTTGAGTATCGAGGAGCTATCAATGTAGATACAGAGGCTCTTTGGTTACAACACATCCTGAAGGAATTTGGATTTGATCTACTTAAACCTACAATCATACATTGTGACAATCAAAGTGCTATTAAGATCTCTAAACATCCAGTTCAGCATCAGCAGACCAAACATATTGAGGTTCATATGCATTACATCAAAGAGCTAATACATGAGCAGATCATTGCATTATAGTATTGTCCTATAGTAGAGAAATTCGTAGATATTTTCACGAAACCCTTCACAGAGGTCAAGTATATTCATTTGTAAGATCTCTTGGGGGTGCAAGATGTTGCAGAAAGGGGAGTCCCTTGACTTCTCTCTTCTTTCTTCTCGGAGGGATTTTTTCCTCATCTGAGGTCTTCTTCTCTCTCATCTTCTTTATTGTACTTATCTCTCTTTTTTGGAGGAGGGTTTTTCCCATGAGGTTTTCCCTCTTTCTTTGCTTTATGAGAGATTGCATTGCATCACATTGTATGTAGAGCATTGATTTTGTACATGGGTACCTAACATGGCCTCGTAGTTAGGACCCATCATGCATTTGTTAGCTTAAGTGCATTCCCCTAAGTTGCACTTAAGAGGGGGTGTTGGTGTAAATTAGTATTCGCTATTTACACTTTACTTAATTTTACATAGGTCAATGTATTATTTTATTATTTATTAGGTTGACACTTAGGAGTTTGCATACTTTTATGAGTTGTCATGTTGACAACATGGAAGTAAGCAACTCTAATTTAGCACATGGTGTCTATAACACTGGAGTTTTCATAATTAACTGAGTTGTCATGTAGACAACACAGTTATTTGCACTCTTAATTAAGCAAATGGTGTCTACAACATTATTTTACATGCTACACCTTTGTAGGCTTATCCTCTCATCATCGCACTTACTCCTATGCTTAATGGAGGATAATCCATTCCTGGTGGACATGTGCTTGGTTGTAAGATTTATCAGTGTGCTGACTCCTAGACATTCTGGAAGCATTCTAGAGGCCTTTATATATAGGCACTCCTAGTGTACTTTTACATTGAATCGAATACTATATTGTTATTCTGATCATACTCTTGTCTATTCTGTGCTTGTGCTTGAGTTCCTTGATCTTGGGTGATTTTTTCGTGAGGAAAATTCTTACACGCCTAACTATGATAGATAAGACTCTACTTTTCCTTATACTTCTTGTAGCCTTCTTAATTCACACTCATACTGCTTTCTTTTTTACTTCTATGTTACTACATTGGATATGAAAAGATATAATACATATATATACCAATCCAATAAATTACCTTCTAGAGTCAGCTACAACACCTAATTCAAACAATCTTCACTAAGTCAACTTACTGCTATAACTTGGGTTCTGAAGACCACTCGGGTGATATTTTGACACTCAGTAACACTATCAACTCAAAAAACTCGGGCATTCATTTGACACTAATGCTCGGTCCACATTGATAACTCAGAGTAGTAGGAACCTGGTTAGCATTGGGTGACTCAATGAATACTAAAGAACTTGGTAGACTTAGTTGACACTGAATGGCTTAGTCAACACTACCTTCATTCACTCTATTAACACTATCAGCTCAAGTAACACTGATTAGCTTAGGTAACACTATAAAGATCGGTTAACACTATATCATGTATGATTTGCACTGATGAACTTAGTAGACTTTGCGAAGCTTAGAAAACACTACAATCTGAATGACTAGCTCAGTAGCAATGTAAACAATTGACTAAGCGTTAAGTCACTAATAAACAAATGATTTGACCATAAGGTCAACAAACTAATATAACTCTTTCACTTACATTCATATAGTTTTTAGTTACATCATCAGTTGGGGCTAACAAGTTTTCACCAAAGATCATCTAGACCTTATCACTCCTTGACATTTCTAGAGAGTGACCTACTCTAAAGGACTTATGAAACATTGCTATTGAATGTTACCATATAGGATTTCAAAGACTTGTTAGGTCCACTTAATTAAGATATTTTATTTACTACAATGGTATGAAAGTAATAGTGAAATGAGATGTTAGGTTTTATCACTATCTTGCTTGTTCAGATCTCTACTTCACTCTATCTCTTCCTTTTGATCTCTTTCTAGATGTCACACTCACTCACACTTCAACTTAGCACTTCCTCTTCTTGATCTTCTTGGTACACCCTCTATCTTTCTTCTTCTAATTCACATTTAATAATGATCAACATCAATCAGCAAAAAGAAACATCATGTTCATCCCTTTAAATAGGAAAAATTTCCATTCCATAAATTTCTAGATTTTTCCTCTTAACTATGACTGTAGATATAATATTTATTGAATTTAGATGCTATGAAAATATAACTCCATCTTGAAATTTGTACTTCATTTCAAATTTTTAATTCTCCTTCATCAGTACTTCTTTGAATATCACCAATTATTGATCTCATAACTAACTTTGTCCTTATCCTTGAGAATTCATGAACATTCTTAATTTCTATCAGATTTCATCCTTAGATTAAATCTTTTCTTAACCTTTTTCTTCTAGATTGTGCTCAGTTATCACCATAACTTTACTTCCACATTCATCGAATGGCTTCATGGGTGGAAACCCTCTGTTATGAATATCATGGTTAAGAGTTGGAATGAGGAGATTTTCAAAATTTATGGGGTGGATTTCATGGTGATGGAGGAGGTTATCTATGTGGTGATGGGCATACCCATTATTGTGAATAAATTCTACAAAGATGGGCATATTTCTAGGTAGGTTGTGATCAAATTTACCAAGGATGCAAACAAAAATAAGGCTTTAGTGAAGAAAAGTACCTACTACCTATCAAGCTCCATCAAGTTGTTGTGGAGGTTTGTGTTAAGGGTTATTATTAATTACATCTCCCTAGATATGAGATTTGACTACCTCTACACTTATCACTTCATGCTACTTAACCATTTCATGTATGGGGCAAAGGTTTCAATCCTTTTTCCTATATTCATCAATTAATGAGAACATTAATGACTATAGAGAGAAGTCAATTGCTAATCTAACTTTCCATAAGGGAATTTTGTTGTTAATTTATGAACTTTTAAAGGCTAGGACAATGGGGAAAGAAATTAATAATAGGAAGGTGGGCAAGGAGGGTAAAGATGAGTTGGATGAATCAAGAGAAGATTATATCCCATCTGATACTAAGGACGGTCAAGAGATGAATTTGGATATGAATGAGGATTTTACCCCACAACATAAAAAGGGGAAAAAGAAAATCAAAATGGAGAAAAAGGAGACTTTCAACCCTAAACAAAACATTGAGATCTCATTTGACAAAGACCACAATGAGAGGGTGAAAGGCATGGATACGAAGGGTGATAGTGTTGATGGGGAGGAAGATACAACTTTCAAAGAAGAGGAGAATAAGGAGAGGATGGGACGACGGGAGGAAAGAGAAACATTTTTATTAAGATTCATGTTAATAGAGAGAAGGTTTCTACTGGCAAGCCTTTCACGAGGCTAAAAAGAGGGAAAGATATTAAAAAAGAATCCAAGGAGAAAAGGCAAGAGGAGGGGAAGGAAAGGGATGAGGAAGAAGAGAATTAGAGGAGTAGGGAAGAGAATGAGTAAGTTTTTGAGGAATATGGGTCTAGCCATTACACTTGCAAGATTTTGAGCAAAGACAAGAAGGTGGTTTCGAGGAATTTTGATAATGTTTCTACGAGGATGGGGCTCAATAGAGAGTTGATGAAAACTCTAGTTAAGGAGAATAAAGAGGGAAAAATTCAACTGGAGGAGCTTATTAATCATGCCCTTGTTATTTTGAGTGACATCACTAAGGAGAACCCTCAGATGGATGTGCCTAATAATGCTAAGAACAACATAATTGATAGCTATAGAACTACAAAATGGATTCACCATGAAATCTAGGAGCTTATATATAGAGTGGGTAGATTGGAGAGGGACAAGAACATGCAAAATGAGGAGGAAAAGGATATGGAAAATAGAGTGGAGGAAGTAAGGAGGAGAGTTCAGAGCATGGAGGGCACCTTACAGAAAATTGTTGAACAAAGCTATAACATTCTTAAAGCTTCTAATAAAAAACATAAAGGTATTGATTAATAAAATTGAGGAACACAAGGTTAGTAAGGAGGAAGGCCATTCTCACAATAGTGGTAAGGATAGGTCTCTTGAGGATTGATTGCAGAGTAGGACCAAATCTAGCACAAAGATAAAGGACACCCAAGAACTTGATAAAGATCTTTCTAACCTTAAGGAAGCGACTGGAAGAGTGTCTAGGCTAGAGATTCATGTTGCTGAAATTCTCAGAGAAATTTCTTGATTTGTTCTCCTTGCTTTGGGCCTTTCCTAGTTTTTTGTTCTACTTCCTTGTTTTCTTTTTCTAGTTTTATTTGTTTATCTTGAGGGAGGTTTTTGTTTTTATCCTGTGGCTAGTATTTTGTTGATACTTTTAGCACTTTATCTTTATTAATCTTTTATTTCTATAGGGTTTCAGGGCCCCATCAAAACCTATTTTTATTAATAAAAAACACAATAACTTTACTTAGGAAATACATATCTCATTTAACACTGAAATCACTCTGTCAACACTAAACTTCAACACTTCTTTGCCAGGCACTCGATGGAAACTATAGTAGCTCAGTTAATTATGTGTTCCTTCATTCACCAAATAAATTGGCTTGCATATACATCTTTCTTAAGATTATGTAAATTAAATCAAACCATCATTATATTGTCAAGGTCTAACTAATTCAAGTGCCCATTGAATACCATACACTTATCAACACTCTAACTCCACATACTTTCTTCAAATCCTCTTCATCAATCAAATGATATGACACTCTATTGAATTACCATAATATCTAACCAATTAAGGCTTGACATCAATAACAACATAACAAATGACATGACTCTTTAACATGCATTAACAACATTATTAGTTGGGGCTAATAAAATCTAATATCTCCTTCATGTCATGTGATAAAATTTATCTAGTTTTAGGATTATATCTACTAGCTAGTGCAATCATCAAAGTATTAGGAAGTATTATCCTAGCCAAGTTGGAATCCCAAATATTTTTGAATGCCTCCCCAATCTCCATTTGTTATAGTTCCTTCTCCATAGATCAAAACCAATAAACCCATCTCTAAGGGTCAATCTCTATAATCCATATAAAAATAAATTAAGAATTATTCAGGAAAAGTACCATCTCAAGATTTATCCTGATCATCTAAGGACCTTGATAACTAAGAAATGATCTCATAAGGAAATTCCATTTTATCACCAATAGTTCATATTATAGGTTCAATTGTTCCCTCTAGGTTCAAAAATGGATTTGAATTCAAAAAAAATCCTCAACACAAGCTTATACACAATTGCAAATGATTATAGTATTCAAAATAGAGATATGAACACAAAGCCTATTTGCAAATAAAATTATAGGGAGCTTGAACATATGAACACAAACCCTATTTGCAAATAAAATTATAGGGAGCTTGAACATAAAAATGACAAAGTGCAATTTTTGAGCATAATGAATTACTTACATACATGAAATAACCATAATCAAGTTGATGACACACTCATAATAACATTTAAAAAATTAAGCTATAAATGTAATCATGTATGCACATTGTGCTGGAAAGTGATCATCAGTGAAGGCACATATATGTTTTCATTGTTATAAATTGACATCATACAAGGCCCATAGAATCCCTAGAGGAGATATCCAAGCCCCTAGCTAATAAAACCACAATAGAAACACAACACAAGATATAATATCCAATACCAAACTCAACTCTTTATTCATAAAACAACTAATGACATGAAATATGTTGGGATGTAAGGTCATCCTAATTATGGCCAAATACAAAGAAATTACAAGAAAAGTTCTACAAGACCTTGCAAGATCCAAACTAACACAAATTATCTCAGATCTATAACACATAAATAATCTGGTAGAAAGTCCAAGCAAGATCTAAACTTGTACTCGCAAGACACCAAGTAATCACCTTGTTTCATAAGCCCGCACTCAGCTACTAGCTATGCATACAAATTCGCATCTCTAGATTCATTCTTGAATCTTTGCTACTCTCCCTGAATACCTACAACTCTAACCTAACCCCTACTTTTATACTTACATGGACACAAGTTGGCCTATTGCAAATAGAATCATCTAGAACCCAAATAAATAGAAAATGTATTAGTTAGCTTACAACAATTATTAGATTGACATAGGATAAATAACCAAGACTAAAATAGATCCTTAAATATCCTAAGATTAGATTGATGACCATGTACATCACAAATTAAATGCACCAATTTAGTCAATCAAAATCTCTCGAGAACATCATTCGGTGAGAAAAACCACTGAGCACTAGTAACAACTCTCAAGTATGCCAAAATAAACTGAGCAAGCACATCCATCAAGCTCCCACAAGAATCACTGAGAGTAGGTTCTATCGAGAAAATCATCAACTAAGCATATTAAGTACCATCGAGCCCCTTCATTCACTAAGCTCCTTAGGTAAAATTACAAACCATAACCACCATAATAGTAACTAAGCATTGTCATATTTCAACTAAGTTTACCCAATCCAAGGTCAAAAGAACTCAAACATGCAAGATTTCCAATTACCCTAGGATGTTTCTTCATCAAAAACATAATCAATTATATGATTATTGGATCTAATAATTAGCTTTGGTAATGGACATGATACATGAAAAATGCTTAAATATTATGCAATAAGACAATGAATAATTGAACAATTTTGATCAACAAACACAATATATTAATTAGAAAAGTTCACTATTTCGGGAAATGATAATATAAGGTTTATACATGATTCATATATGTTTTCCTATAGTTAGATTGTGTCTAGCACAAGTTTTGGATGGAACAACATAAACTAAAAGAGATCGTAGTTGTCCATGAACATATTTGAAGATCACGCTATTTGGCCTACAAAATTGAATTGTTTTACCAATTCAATTACTAAGCATTATAGGGGTAACATCCTAGATGTAAACCTTGGGTAGTATTTCTTAAAATTTATTTTTGGATATTGTTGCACACAATTTTGAAGACATTTTTCTATCCAACTAGGAAAATAATTGAAATGAGTATAAAAGGAAGTTAGATTTTATCTGCAAGCACGGTAACACTTGAACTAATGTTAGGTGATGATGATATCTTGATGGTAATATTTGAATCTTGATGTTGGATCAGATAATATGCAAGATGCATTGCAGAGTAATAAAATGTTGTGATGCTAATACAGTCATTTTGGTATTGTATACACTATCTTTGTAATTTTACAGTGAGTCATCATCAAGAAATTTGATTTATATTGTAATATGATTCCTAGTAGGGTTGATACCTCTATCAACACAAAGTCCTCTAACAAGGACTAATGTACTAAATATATGTAATGACTCCTAATAGGGTCAAAAAAAAATCTAATAGAGTATTTCCATATTAGTGCATAGTTGTGGGTACCACCCCCACAGGGATTTCCCCTTGGCTAGGGTTTCCTCAAAAATAAATCATGGTGCCATGATTTTTTTATTTCTCTATGGTTTAATTTTCTATATTTCTTTATGTGGATGTTTTTGGTTAAGTTTTAAAGTAATTTATTAGCGTAAAATTTTTTCATTATTGATTCACCTCCCCCCTCCATTAATATTTCTTGATCTTAACAATTAGTATTAGAGCATAGTTCCCTAGAAGAAGTCTTACAACTTGAGGATAATCCCTATGGATGTAAGTAGTTTACAAAGAAATATTGAGGAAACACTTGAAGATTTGGACAAATCAAATGAAGAGAAGGAAATATTGAAAATGAATCTTAAGGATGTACATGATTACATCAAGATATTTAAGATCAAATTGCTATTTCAAGGATAAAGAGGAAAGATCTTGTTGAACTTATCAAATAACCTAAATTAGATGATGAATTAGATTTTATTAAAAGAATTTAAAAGGAAAATTAGTCACTTAATAATTAATTTGGTATTGCATCACTTCAGATGACCAAATAGATTGAAGAAGGAAAATCATATAGAGAAATAATTAAAGTAGATCTAAAAATAAAGATAGATGAATTCAATGGTTTTGAAACTTGAATATTCAAGGATGAAGTTTAAATAAATTGATAAGTATACTAATATCATGAATGGTGAGCTTGTGGAAACAAAGTTGCATCTTGACAAAGCTTTATTCAAGCAGTTATAAACTGGATGAGAAATTGATGCAACACAAATCTAAAGGAGACATGAATGGAATAGGTTATCATGATGGTGAATGTTATAAATAAGTAGAAGAAAAATATATACAAGATCCTATTAAGGTAACTACTCAAAATGAATAACATGGAGATAATATTAAGAAGTTAAAGGGAAGACATTTTGCATACAAAAAATATGGACACATGAAGAAAGATTGTAAAAATAACACTGATACTAAGCATTTTACTAGTTATTATTTCAATTTTTGTCTTTATGGAAACAAATAAAATGAATACATATCTTGATCTAATTGGAGAAAAAAAGAAAGATCAAATGTTAATGCAAGAACACCTTTGGGAAATAACAATTTTATAGCAATTGGTGACACGTCTTAAAAGAGATAACTGTTGCTTCTCCAATTTATCTTTTTCCATCCAAAATATGTTCCAAACATAACCCAACCATAGGAAAACATATCTAAAACATTTATAAACCTTATATTATCATTTATCAAAATTGTGGCCTTGTCTAATTAAAATATTATGTTCACTGATCAAAAGTGTTCAACTAGTCACTATCTTCCTGCATAATACTTAGGTATTTTTCATGTATGTACATTACCAAAAATGATTATTAGATCTAGTGATCATACCAATTGACTATTTTACATTAATGACAACATTTATTCCTTCACTAATGATCACTTTCCAACAATCTCCTTCTTTGGCATTAATGGAAACACTTAGTGAAAACTCACAAAGTGTCAATGCCAAATTAAAAACTTGTTCAAAAAGATTAATCTATACGATACTCCCCTTATATCATACTATGCAATTCCTTATTTTTCACTTATACTACTCCTCTTTTGACATAAATGGAAAAGGTAAGAATCATAGGTTTTATGTACAAGTCAAAATTGTTCACCACAACACACTGTATGCTATACAAACCTCAATACATCTACAAAATTTACTTGAAGGGCTTCAAAACATGTATCCCAAGATATAATTAAGTTTTTAAGTAGGAGATATCTTACACATCAAGTCAAATTGTGATATTACTATCAGGATTTAACTGTTTAGTTTTTGAGTAAAATTCATTGACCCATGTTTCATGATTAGTGATTCACATGAATCCATCTCTCATGAGAATAAATGGAACACTTAGAACTCATTAGATCTAGGTGATACTCATAGAGGTAAAGCACTGGGACCTCCTAAGAGGTCACATGTCCTAATACTTCTCTAGCTTGAACACACTTCCATCTTGAACACACTTAACTACAAAGTCCTTCATAATTATAACATATCTACTGGCAACCCCATTTGCAAAAACTTCACCAAGTGTTGTGCCTTATGTACCGTCAATAGAAATCCCCTTAATCTCATTGATTGATAAGTAGGATATATTTTCCATATAAATTCAAATCATGATATTTCTATTAGGATTTTAGCAATATCATAATATATTTAAGTTCTATGCTACCTAAATCTCTCCACATAATGCATATGATGTTGTCTCAACTTCTTGAAAATATTTAGGTCTAAACACTACATGCAACTTCTTATAAGACTCCAACATTCTAACTCCTACATTTTCTCCAAATTTTATGTTAACAAACCTCAAAAAATAGATTACCTTTAGTTTAATCTACCCATTTCTTTCTACAAAATGCTTATCTTATCCATTGCTTTAAACTTTATCAAAATCAGTTACAATTTGCTTGCATTTTAAAAAAAAGTTATGTTATCTTTTTAAAGTTTATTACTTCTTCCTTAATGCACTTATCTACATCATGTACATGCTTAAAAGACTTCATATATAAATAATATACGTCTCCTTTCTTTCCTCTATGCATGCCTTTATGTCCTTTATATGCTCATCATTTTAACATCATTAGCTATTGAAGCACATACGTTGCTAAGCTTTTCAGCTATATAATCTTTATTTTCTTTGGATTTAGCGAATTGTTGTAGTGATAAAAAAATGTGCATCAAAATCTTTGAGTATCACATCCAAATGATCTATAGTAGCATTACCTTGGAATGTTATCTGAATAGGAATGTCTTCTTCAATATGTCCAAGGCTCACTTGAGGACTCTTGCTTTCTTTGTCTTCTTCTTAGATATTTCCTTTGCCTTAGAAAAGGCCATCATTGATATCTTCATCATAGGATTTCAACTCTTCATCTTTATCTGTGATCACTCAAAAATGGTCCTCTAGACTATGAGCTCCCTTTCTATCAATTTTGCATAATTTATTAATAACTTATTCTTTGATCAAATCATCACTTCACTATTTATTTGATTATAACCTATGATTTGACCACCTTATCCTAAGTCTTATGTAGTTAAAAGAATGTGTCCCTTTAATTACATAAAGTCCCCAAAGTCTCTCTTATCCTACGTATGCACATGAAAAGGATTATTCCCATTTTAAAAATAAAAGTAAAAAAAATTGTGTACACATGGAAGGCACACATTTCTATGTGAGAGGAATCTTTATTTTCAAAAAAGCTTTAATTATCCTCCATACATCTTTTGCCTCTTAACCACTATAGTTGATTTTTCCTCTTGAAGATTCTTGTGCACAAAGTCAACATGGAACTCATATCCACCCTTGATTTTGCCTCTTAATCTCTACCATCCATTCCTCTTTAAAAGGAAATTCTCTCCTCACTCTCTCATAATATTAAACTTTCATGCTATTGTTATGTTTTAGGTTTCATTCTAGAGCACTTGAAGTACTCACCAAACTCTTTGAACTCTTGCATTTTTTAAGTAGTTTGCATTCATTATAGCTCACCTCTTTCATCATAGCTTAATCTTTACTTTCATTATACTTGGATTAGCTTTATTTCTTGTACTTGCATATCATCTAGATTAGCTTGCACACTCATTTTAGATTACTTTGCATCACATTTGTATTCACTTGGTTCTTAGATATTGATACTCTTGTGTATACTCCTTTGAATCTCTTGTTCTATGGTGCACCTTGCAAGAGTTTTCTAACTAGGTTCATTTGAGACCCGCCATACTATCATTGCACTCTTGTACATTATAGATGGAGAGCTATAGGCCACCTCTTGAGATGCTCTTCACTATGAATATTCTTGGGTATAATGGTCTATATAAGTGTGTACACATTTTGTAAACACATTTTTGGCACTCACCATGGGGTTGGACTCTTTTGTACAACTCCACTTTGCTAGTTTTCATCAAATTTTATACTTGTAGGTTCAAATTTTTGTTTTGTAGGAATTAATATCATACAAAAATTTATCTACTTAAGTACGACACTCTTTTAGTTTAATCTATTGTATTGGTATTATGTACTCAGTTGTACTACTTTCTGAAGATTATCATACTAGTTTGGTGCCAAGTTTCATACTGGACTATGATATCATTTGGCTTCACTATGGTATATTGTATGACACTTTGTTAGCTAGTAAAGTATTGTATAGTCTAGTTTGCTTGCATAATTTGAGTCTAGGATTTTCATTTGTACTTCTAAGCTTTTATTTTTAGTTTTTTGGTTTTGCAACAACTTCTAATAATGGTTTTGTGGGGTTATTTTGAGTCTTTCATTCTCATTTGGTGCCCTAACCATGTGGTTTTGTCGGGACTCGCTTGCTTTCTTCGCTAAAGGGAAAATTACAAAAGGGGCTACTAACATTTGTTGCAAGACTTCCCAAGCACAAAACAAAAAAGATTTTTAGTGCATCTTCATTTCCTTTCATTGGGCTTGCAATCTACTAGTTGTTTCATTTGTATAGGCACATAAAACCAAAAAGTAAGGTTCCTTTATTGATAGGAGAGTATGTTATTTTCCCTTGAGTAAAATCAAAAATCTTGACTCATCATTGGATCAAGAAAGTGGGTGAAATATTACACTCTTTAGTGGTCTTAATAAATGTGTTTTTCATGTTTGGATGAAGCATTGGAGAATAGGAGAGTATGCTCTTCACCTTCTTGGTGAGTCAGAAATCTCAACCTCCTTAATGTGGATCCATTTTGTTCAATCTCCTAGTGAGATTTGAACCTTTAGAGGGCTTGCTATTGGTGGAATGATACCAATAGGAATGACTTAAGTGGGAATGAGAAAACCTAGCTATCTGACCCACTATAATCACAAGGCCCTAGACAAAGGCAAAAGCCTAGGGGGAGATAACACTTGACTTTGCTTAGTGAGATTACTTGTGGGATTGTGACCATGAGGAAATCATTAGGTGGGTATGTTTAAGGTACTCTTGTGGCTACAAGGACTTCATCCTATATTGGGTGCAAGAGTGATGTTATGAATAAAATCCTTATTAAGAACCATAGATTAGAAGCTACCCTATTCTGCCACTTAATATCTTGGTGCAAGGATCGATCCTAGTGGACTACTCAAGTCACCCAATATTTACACTCACCATATGTGTTCCTTTAGATGAAAATAACCCATCTATGACAAAGCCAATATCTATTATGGGTAACCACTTTGTGTGAGGTAAGGGAGCATCAAGTTGTGGAATAAGTTACTGAGTATTCAGCTATGACCTTTGGTAGATCTTTCTTTATGTGTTTTTAAATGTATGAAACCCATAGAAATCTATTGAACATACGCAAGTGGTAGTCTCATAGGACTTTATTTTTCAAGACCTCACAAGTATTTGTATTGGAAAGGTTGCTTCGTCCCTTGTCCAATTGGTTGAAGACATGTGTTTTCATCACTATTGTTACCAAAACATGTTATTTTATTGCCAAAACTAAAATCAAACATTTTTGTTTCAATTACTCTGCAACATGTGGTTTGTTGATTCAATTAACTTAAGTCTTTTGATCATGAAAAGGTCACAAACTACTTTTACTAGAAAAATATTGTACTACTATTATAGTTAGAAATATCATACAATAAACCCAGTGTCTAAAAACTATCATACTATCTTAGAAACTCTGTCGTACTGCTATCTTGACCACTATTGCACTGTCATAGTTGAATTGTTTGTCTACCTAAAATTATCAAACTACCTCTTGGAAAGTATAGTATGAAACTTATTTTTGTCCCACTATCGTTTGGTTTACAATACTTTGTCATCCAGATTATACACTTGGTTGGCTTGACCTTGCATTCATTCTTGGCTGATCTAAGATGTCTACACTTGCCCATACTAGTTCTTTGGTCTAAAATTTGCATGTTTATGTCTATTTAGGCTGAAAAATACCACCTTGGCTCCTTGGTTACATACTTGTTTTGGAAGTTTGTTCACTTATCATCCCACTTACTCATTTACTTGGCTACTTAGCTACTTAATTGTCTCTTGAATCAAGTAAAAAATTCCATAAATTAATTGGATACATTACTTGACAAGTCACTTTGATAACTCCATAACTATCTCTCTTTGACAAGTGAACACTTTTCTTTTCTAAGTTTGGACTCCAAGTTGTCTTGTGTTGTCCTATAGGTTGAATATTGTCTCTTACATTATGGTTACAACTAGATTCCATGTTGGTCAAGGAAGTCATCCTTTCTTTAACTTTGAAGAATTACCTCCTCTATGTAGGTGTCCACCTAATCAATACTTTGAGACTAATCCTAACTTTGACAAAGTAGAGGAAGATGCATGTGCCACTTGGTGCAGTCCACTTAGCAACTTTGGTAGTTCTTTAGACACTCCACTTGAAACCCCTAGGAATGAAAATACTTTGTCTTTCACCATGTCTAGGGAAGAGAGAAACAAATGCTTAAACAACCTATTTTCTGACATATTGGAACAAATAGAAAGAGGGAAGAAGGATTACTTAGATGAACAAGCAAGACATGCGATAGTTACGCTCAATGCTAATGTCTTTGGGGAAAATAATACTAATGACTTTAGGGACAATGTCAATGCTAATGTCTTTGGAGGACATAATGCTAATGCTAATGTATTTGGAGGACATCATTCTAATGTTAATGTCTTTGGATACCATAATGTTAATGCTAATGTCTTTAGAGATAATCATAACAACCCCTTTGCAAACTTGGGGAACAATATTGGAAACAACACTCCTCCAAGTACTCCAATATCTCATTTCAATGGTTTTGTGTCTTCACCTAGATCTTTAAATCATGGACAACCTTCACATAGGTCTCAACATGGAAGTGAAGTGGATAATGACATTACTAGGGAAGATCTCATGAAATTTTAGCAAGATTACTATTTTCAAAAACTTATGCTGAAAGCTTTGAAACAAAATGGAGATCAATACTTTATGCACTTGGCTTCTAAAGGATGAAAAGTACCACATGAATTTGATGTTCAAAAAATTCAAAAGAAAGAAGTTGTTGAAACTAAGATTTTGTAGAAGCAACTCCAAGACCTACAAAACAAATTTGCATGCATGGAAAAAGAAAGGGAAAAGCCTAAGTCTTCATTCTCCATGGAGTTTATGTGTGCATTTCCTTTTGATAAAAGTTTGTACATGAAGCCTTTTCCTTGAGATATTGACATCCCTAAGTATGACAAAATATGATGGAAATGGGGATACATATGACCACATAAGGAAATTATACACTCTCGATATGGATTTCATGCATGATGACACTAAAGTTTGTACATGAAGCCTTTTCCTCAAGATATTGACATCACTAAGTATTACAAAATATGATGGAAATGGAGATCCATATGACCACATAAGGAAATTATATGCTCTTGGTATGGATTTCATGCATGATGACACTTATCTCATGATACTTTTCCCAAGGAGTTTGAATGGTCAAGCTATGGAATGGTTCACAAAGATCACACCCCCATTCAAATATTTTGATGAGCTCACTAAAAGGTTTATAAAAAAAAATTCCTACAACATTCAACATCTCATCACTATACTTGACTTGTGCAACATTAAACAAAAATAGGGTGAGCCTTTTGTCACCTATTAGCAAATATGGAGAAAGTAACATTCTAGATATCCTTGACAACTTCCCAAAAATGAAAAGATCAATATCTTTGTTAGAACTCTTGTACCCTAATTATACTATGAACATAGGAAGAAAGTGGTTCTCACTTTTAATGATATGATTGAGAGTGCATATTGCATAGGTAATGTTGTTGTCAAGAAGGGAGGGATAGCCTTGAACAAAGACAAGACTAACGGTAATGTAAATGGAAAAGACAAAAGAAAACTTTGGAACAAGAACAAAAATGTTATTAATGATGGGGTAATTGATGTACCTAAGACTAAAGAACCTATCTTCAACTTGGATAGTGTTGTTATAGCTATCAAACAACAAGAGATTGTAAAGAAAAGTGATTCCAACAAGTCTAAATTCATGCAAACTTCAAAGCCTAAATGTAATTTCACTCCTATGGCTAATTCTTATGATGTGATACTCCAAACTTTTCTTTCTAATAAGATGATCACACGACATGACAACTCAAGGCCCTATGATCCTGTCGTTAAGCCTCCATAGTAGAGAGATGACCATTATTGTAATTATCATAGGAATAAGGGTCATAATACTGACAATTGTATCAAACTCAAAGCCATCATCAAAGATCTTATAGAGTTTGAAAAGGTTGGTGTGGATGGACTTGTCAAGAATTTTGATCACAAGGCTTTGAAGGACCTTCTTCCTAAATATGAGCAAGGATAAACATCAAATTCTAATAAGAAAAATGGTGATGCTAAGATCAACTACACCTATATGACACTAACAACGTCATTCATATGCTTGAACCTATCAATGAGAGTATTTGCATGGTGAGACCTAAGTATGATGAGCCTAACTATTACATTGATGAGGAGAGACACAAACCTCTAATCATGCTTAGATGTGCAGCCTCTTCTTTTGATGGTGAAAGGATTGATGTCATTACTAGGATTCAACCTAAGGTTGTCCTTAAAGATGTGAATACTTCTAAAAAGTTGAATCTTAAGCAAGTAGGGTCTTCATCTTCCAAGAAAACATCTACTACTACCAAGCCTACTTATGACCTTCTGGATCAATTACAATGTACTCCTGCACAAATCTCTATCTTTGAGCTACTAGAGTTATCCCCTTTGTATAAGGATATCCTAGAGAAAGCATTACACACATCTAGTGTCCCCATTGACATTGACATAAATAACTTCCAAGCTATGGTTAACCATATCTTTGCTCCATGCTACCTAACATTTTTTGAAGAATATGATGAAGTGCTTAGTCATCTGCATAACCTTGCACTCCATATCAAGGTCTAAATATATCATACTCAAGTCAAACACATGCTGATAGACAATGGTGTTGGGTTGAATATTTTTTATTTCCATGCCATTCAATAATTGGGTCTATTTGAATTTTCCATTGGCCCTAGAATAAATATTACTATAAAGGCATATGACAAGGTTGAATGATCTTCAAAAGGCTTAGTGGTGTTACCCATCTGCATTGGTGTAGTTGAAAAATATGTTGTCTTTCGAGTTCTTGACATACTTCTTGTGTACAACATTTTGCTAGGAAGACCTTGGATACACAAAATTCAAATAGTCCTCTCTACATTCCATCAATGCATTAAGTTTCCCTTTAATGATAGAGAGATATCTACTCCTAGGGATAATTCTATGTCTATTAATACACTCATTGTTGTTGAATCTTTGGTACCTAATAATAGAGCTATTGATGAGGCCATAAATACACTTTTTTGACTATGAGAGAGAAATAAAAATGATGAACATTGGAATGAGATAATGTACACTTGAATCTAGTGTTACACTTCTAGTTTCCCCTCACTCTAGTGGGAAACCATATGAAAATATGAGACCCTCATCTTTTGCTATAATAGTCTTTGACACTTTTCTCCAATCCTCCATCCCCCTAGAAGATGAGAAAGAAGACCAAGCTATTAGAGATTGTATTTATAAAGAAGAAGAGAGGCTTGATGAGGTAACACTTACTACTCCCATTTATCCTAAATGATATGTAAAGGGCTATGAGTTTATTAGGAAGATGGGACATCCAAAACATGGTCTTTTGACTGATAAAAAAATGCTCTTGTTGAACCTATGAGTCACACTAATGGACAAAGAAGCAATGACATTAATGGCTTAGGCTATGTTTCTTATGATGACTTGCCTAGCTATGATCAACAACCTCCTACTACTAGGGACTCAAAAGAAGAAACTCAAACTATTGCTACTACTATAGAAGATGAGGAATTTGTGCCCTCTACCTCCATTCTTTGGGGAGAAATCGAACAAAAAATGATCATAGTGTTGAAGCTTCTACCTCTAGACAACTAGTTTTGATCAATTAGATTTAGAAGATCTTAATAGAGACACCAGAGTACTAATTATGATGAGTATGAATGAGATTCTTTGTTGGTTGCATTTCATGGATTGGGAATTGATGTTATACATGCATATGCTAACCAAATGGATGTAGTTGAGGAGTCACCCGTGGGGTTTGACGAGTTGAACTCACAAATTTTCTTAGTAGACCACATTGACCTCACTAGGGATCAACTTGATTTGAGTGTCTTTGAAGACTTTCTTATAGATTCTGACTTTCTTGTCACTGGAGATGACTCCCTCTACATCAACAACTTGGAATCCTCCACTTCACTACCACTCATGTACCTTGATCTCATTGATAGGTCTTTGCAAAATCAATGATTTGAGCTACCTCCTTTCAAATTGACTATGAGATCACTTGCTACCTCAATGCCATTGAACCTATAGTCTCTTTCACCAGTGAACCAACTACCAACATGGAAAAAACAACTATCAAGTACCTTAGTCATACAATATAAAGAAAAAAAAAGTTCTTTAATGGAAAAAACCACTTTGTGGAGATGTCTGAGCCAAAAAAAAGTAAAAAATAGAGACATATCAGAGGGTGAAAACCTCTTTGAGGTGCCTGAAGATGAGGTACTTGGTAGTCTACCTAACTAATTTTAGGAAAGATCATTAGTATTGATTGAGCCTACATGTAAGATATTAATCTTTGCACAAAAGAGGCTCCAAAATTATACATCTAACTCAATCCTTGTTAGCTAAAGAGAAAGAACAATTTACTCTATTCTTGTGAGAGAAAAATATCAACTTTTCTTGGACTTATGCAGATATGTTTGGTTTTGACATTGAACTTATCATGCATCATCTCTCTATAGATCCTAGTGTCAAGCATGTTAAATGAAAATTGAGAAAGATGCATCCACGTATCACTGTCTTGGTAAAAGTTGAACTAAGAAAAATACTACGTGTTGGATTCATAAGAGCTATAAACTATGCAAAATGGACTTCTAATATTGTACCTATCTCCAAGCATGATAGATTCATTTGAGTGTGCACTGACTTTCGATACCTAAAAAAAGCTTTCCCTAAGGATGATTTTTTGGTTCCCAACATTGACATGACTACAGGCTATGATATGCACTCTTTAATGGATGGGTTTTTAGGTTATAACCAGATCAAAATAGCTCCAAAAGATTAATAAAAAACTACTTTGACCTCTACATGGGGTACTTTCTGTTGGAATGTCATGCCATTTTGGCTAAAGAGTGCTGGTGCTTCATATCAAACAACTATGATGACTATTTTCTATGACTTGATGCATAAGAACATGGAATACTATGTAGATGACACTTTGGATAAATCTAAGAAAAGAAATACTCATCTAGATGACTTGAGCTTGATTTTGAGTTGCATGGAACAATTTCAACTTAAGTTAAATCCTAATAAGTGTGCCTTTGGTGTCACTTCTGGTATTGGGTTATAACATATCTATTAATGGAATTGAGGTTGATCCTAAAAAAGTTCAAGCAATCATGGAAATGCCACCTCCTCACAACATTAGTCAACTGAGGAGTCTTCAAGGATCACTTTGATCAATAAGGATGTTTATATCTCTTTAGCTAGAAGATCACAACCTTTCAACAAGAACTTGCATAAGGGATCCACATGTGAATGGAATGAAGAATATGAGAAGAACCTTAATACTTGGCTAAGCCTCCTTTTACAAGAAAACCTTTAATTTTGTAAATCTTAGCTACTACTATTTCCTTGGGGGCATTATTAGCACAAGAAGTTGAAAATGGAAAGGAGTGGGCTATTTACTACATCACCAAAACTCTAGTTTCTTATGAGGTTAACTATAATAATATTGAAAAGGTTTGCCTTTTTGTAGTGTTTATATCTCAAAAACTTTGATACTATATGTTGGCTCATACTACACACTTAATTTCCAAGATTGACGCTCTTAACTACCTCTCAAGTAAGGTTGCTCTCACTGGTTGACTTGCTAATATTTTTTACGTTGATTATATTGAACATAAAGTTATAAAAGGACTTGTTAGGATTTTATTAATTTGACATAGTGGTGTTTTTAGTAGTGGGCCTTTGACTTAGTTGGCAAGGTACATCCTAATTCTTCTAGTAGACACAAATTCATCATCACATCTCCTGAGCACTTTACTAAGTGGGTTGAAAGTGTTCCTCTTTCTACTACTACTGGAAAGCATGTCTCCCTCTTCATACTAAATCATATAATTTATTTCTATGACGCTCCTTCATTTATAGTCATTGATAATGGATGATAATTTAAGAACAAGGAACCTTGTTAACTATGCAAGAAATTTAAGATCAAACAACACTAGTCCTTGATATACTATCCCCAAGGGAATGGCCAGGATGAAGCCTCTAATAAAAAAAAATTGAATATCTTACATAGAATTGTTCACAAATTAGGAAGAGTATAGCACTTACAGATTAATGCAGTGTTATGGGCTTATAGGACTAGCATACAGACACTTGTTGGGGCTACACCTTTTGCTCTAGTATATGGATCTAAGGTTGTTCTACCACTAGAGGTTGAAATTCCTTTTCTACATGTCCCTTTGAAAGGACTTATTACTAATGAAGATTATAAAGCTATGCAAACCCAAGAACCTAAACTCCTAGATGAATGTTGCAAGGTTGATTTTGATTACATGAGAGCATATCATAAAAGGATGTCTACTATCTATAACAAGAAGGTTCATCCTATGGAGTTCCAAGTTGGTGATTTGGTCCTTAAAGAAAATTTGAAGAATAAATAGAACAGATAACAAAAAGTTAAATTCAAACTTAACTGGTTGGGTCCTTACATTATCACTATGATTTTGTATTTGGTGCCTATCAATTATCTATATTTGAAGGAGAATAACTCCACAAGCCTATCAACATATAGCTTCTGCAGAACTTCTATGCCAAGTGCTCTTGTTGCTCAAAACTTGTATATACTTTATGATCCTGAAAAAATCCAAAAAACAATGATAAATGGTCCTAACTAAAAACTATAAAATGTCTTCAAAAAATGAACATTTTAGTGAAACCATAGAAATAGGCACTTTGATGTATCACCAAAAAAGTCAAATATCTCAAAAATACAAAAAAAATCATAAAAAGTCCTAAAAAAAAAAAAAACAATCCTGCCAAGTGGTGAAAACCCAGAAACATACGCTGCTTGAGACCCCCGTACTTATGTCTATCAACATGACACTTTGCACTCTGAACTATTGGATCTCATGCTCTTTTTGTCCTGCCTAGTTTGGAATTGACCCTTGTGTAAGTCTAGGGGGCATGAGTTATATAGAAAAATGAGCCTCTTGGTTATGTCGGTGTTTCTTTGGCAACTCTCTAATGATGTTTTTCAACACTTCCCTTGACACCAAGTGTCTCTTAACACTTATCATACTTTACCTTGAGTTGACACTTTGTCTAGTCTAGGATGTTATGATATTTCTCACAACATATACAAGTCCTAGGATGATAGTAACTTGACTTTGCACACAAACATTTAAACTAAAACTGAGTAAGACTTGCATGACTTATTTTCTTTCTCTATTTTCTATGCTAATTTATTTTTTGAGTGTTCCCTCCTTAGTCTCTTAGGGAAGTCACTAAACTAGAGGACTAGAGGGTATGGGTATGTTTTCCTTTGACTTTTGTTTGCAGGTGTACTTTTTAGATCTTAGGTGTCTTGAGCACCTTGCACAACCCACTTGACACTTAAGATCTTCAAAATTATGTCCTTGTCTATTCATTGTGTTTGCTTTTGCAAGACCATGCTTATGGCTATCTCAACATTTTGTGTCTCGATGTGATCATAATATTGCTACACTAAACCTAGGGAATTTAACTGCATGGTCATCTTAACCTTTATGTCTTTGATGCATAGGTTAGATTCCCAAATCTCTATCCGATATAGGTCATATTCATATCTTCATGGTTTATACTAGTGATGATTGTATGATATTTTGATGTCCCTAATTAGGCTCAATGATAAAAAAAAGGACCTAATGATTTGACCCTTGCAATTGCACTTTGCATACTAGGTTGTGTTTCATGGTTTTTTTTTAGCTTAGTTTGTACTCAAGTTTCGAGAGAGTCTTCTTTATCCTTCATGGATGTCTTGGTGAACTACATTCATCCTCTTGATTCTTCTTGATCATACTTTGTCACCTCTTTTGGTCTTTCATTCATCTCCTTGCTATCCTATCATCATAAGGGGTTAATCTTATCATTACATCTATCTACCCTTTTGGATCCTTTATATAAATAACATCTTGACCTAATTTTTCAACGTCTTAAATTTATGCAAAAATTGCACCCTTACCTAATTTCAATGCCTTGGATCCACTTCCAGGATCAAAATCAAAATTTGGGTTCATCTTGATGGTCAAAATTGCATTTTAATGTTCTTTCTCAAATGTGTAGTTGACTAAACTTTTGAGGCTTAACCTTTGAATCCTTTTGAGGCATTCATCATTTATACTCTCTTTACCTCTTTTTGTTCATTTTATTTCATCTCATCTTTCTTCTTGATTTGATCTAATTCTTGCAATTTCTCTTTTTGGTCAAACTAGGGCATATTTGGGGCATATCTTCATTGCTTGGTGGTTTACCTTTAGCCTTGATCTCTTATCTATCATCATAGACCTTGTCTTATCTCAATTTGATCACATCCCTCTTATTTTTGCACCTCCTCTACTTTGTTTTGATTTTGATCCCAAGGGGACATGAATACTCTAAACTATTTGTCCATTCTATTTGCTTTGGGCTCATCAGTATTCATCTCTAGTGTTGATATTGTCTTATCCATGTCTCTCCTAATGTTCAATTCCACTACTTATCACTTGTAGATTTGGGAGCAACTATCTCTCTGTGCTTTGTTCAATCGATTCAGAGTTAGATCTATCTGTTAGCTTGACATCTTCACTCTTTGACTTAATGTGTTCCTAGATCAATCACACATTAGTCAAAGAGGGAAAAATGTAATCACTCAAAAATGGTCCTCTAGACAATGAGCCCCCTTTCTATCAATTTTGCATAATTTATCAATCACCTATTCTTTGATCAAATCATCCCTTCACTATTTATTTGATTATAACCTACGGTTTGACCACCTTATCCCAAGTCTTATTTAATTAAAAGAATCTTGTCCCCTTTTAATTAAATAAAACTCCCCAAAGTCTCTCTTATGCTAAGTGGGTACATAAAAAGGATTATTCCCATTTTAATTTTTTTTTTTTAAATCATTTTTGTCTACACATGGAGGGCACACTTTTCTATGTGAGAGAAACCTTTATTTTTCAAAAAAACATTAATTCTCCTCCACACATCTTTTGCCTCTTAACCATTACTGTTGATTTTGCCTCTTGGAGATTCTTGTGCACAAAATCAACCCATGGTTCATTCTCCACCCTTGATTTTTTCTCTTAATCTCTACCGTCCATTTCTATTTAAAAGGAGACTTTCTCCTCACTCTCTCATAATCTTAGACTCTCATGTTATTGCTATGCTACAAGTTTTTGTTGGACTAACTGCTAGCCTTCCCCTTCAGGATTTGTGGCATGGCTTAACTGCCTCCTATGTTGTATAAGTCTAGTGGTTGTATTAGGCATTAACAAGTTGATCTTTTGGTGCAATGGAAACTCTAGCTTGTAACAAGTGGTATCAGAGCTTGGTCATAGGTTTGAATCTCCTCGAGTAACATTGAGGGGGGAATTGTTAGACTAACCACCAACCTTCCCCTTTGGGATTTATGACATGGCTTAACCGCCTCTTATGTTGTATAAGTCTAGTGGTTGTATCATGCATTAATAGGTCGATCTTTTGGTGTACCGATAACTCTAGCTTGTAACAATTTCATTCTAGAGTACTTGGTGCACTCACCACACTCTTGACATTCTTGCATTGTTGAAGTACTTTGCATTCATTATAGCTTAGCTCTTTCATCATATCTTAATATTTACTTTCATTGTGCTTAGATTAGTTTTCCTTTCTTGTACTTGCATAACATCTAGATTAGCTTGCATACTCATTTTAGCTTAATTTTCATCACATTTGTATTTACTTGATTCTTAGATATTGGCACTCTTACCTCTACTCCTTTGAATCTCTCGTTTTATGGTGCACCTTGCAAGGGTTGCCCAACTAGATTCATTTGAGAGCCACCATACTATAATTTCACTCTTGCACATCATAGATAAAGAACTATAGGCCTCTCATAGGCCTCTCTTGAGGCAGTCTTCATTATGGGTAATCTTGGGTATATTAGTCTATAGAAGTGTGTCCATATTTTGTACATACATTTTACATAATAGTAATGACTTTTCTTAAATCACTTGCCAATAATGTCACCATCCTACATGAGGTAGGTGTCTCTAAGATACTCTCAAATTTTCTTACTATCACCTATGAACTCATGATAATGTTATCCTTATCAATAGGATCAACATGAATAACTATTACCTAATATCTTTGCAATCAACCTTACATCATGTTGTCTTATGTGTATGAGAGTCATGACACATTTATCCCATTTGGAACCTGTGTTAGTTTCAACCTCCTTCCTTACCATCTTTGTTGCAATGAGAAATAATCCAACATTATCAAGACCAATGACTAATTATATTAATTCTTTGGTAATGTTGACTAGTTGGTCTCCAAGCCAGATGATTTGGTCTTAGCTTTTGCTAAGAGCTATTTTAATCCACTATATCTCTTCACATTCTTTGAAGTCTATCACATACACAATGTTTAGGTTTTCAAGATGTTTGAACTCAACTTTAGAATATTTGTAATCATTATATTGTTAGAAAGGCTAGGGTTGTCGTTGCACCAAAAGATCGACTTGTTAATGCCTGATACAACCAATAGTCTTATAGAACCACAAGAGGCAGTTAAGCCATGTTGTGAACCCTGCGAGGGATGTTGGCCCACTACCAATTATCCCCCTCCCAGTGTCACTCGTCGTGGCTTGTAGGATTCGAACCTATGACCAAGATCTGACACCAATTGTTAGAAAGGCTAGGGTTGTTGTTGCAACAAAAGATCAACCCATTAATGCTCGATACAACCAATAGTCTTATAGAACCACATGAGGTGGTTAAGCCATGTCGCAAACCCTACAAGGGATATTGGACTAGTGCCAACATATATATCTTACCCAAATCCTCTCGAATATCAAAATTCCCTATGACCTCATACTTACAATGTATGTAAGCCCTAATATCTTCTACATGCAATACTTTATCAAGGGTTTGTGGAAATTCACCCTCAAGATTAACTTCCATTGATTTAGACAAATTCTTCTTAAATCGGTACCTTGCTCTCACACTAATATCATAAATTTTTGGTGTTTCCTCTTGCTAGGTATAAGCCCAAGATGTGATATCTCTGGTTGGTGCCACATTTCCCCATAGTTGACACCCTCAACCAACATTGGCACTTGCAATCTTCTCAACAAAATTAGAGACTAAGATTTCACACTATTTGGACTGTCATCACTGAGCCATAGATTGTGCACTTTGCCTAGTGCGTTCTTTTCCAGGGCTTGACCCTAAGTACTCAACTCAAGCATTTAGGAGTCCCTGGTCCTAGGTGTCCCTTATGGGAAACCAAAGACCCTACTTCATATTTTTTGGTTTTGTCGAAGAGCTTAATAATAGTGGCTCTAAACTCATGATATTTTTAAACCATTTTGGTTGATCCTTTTTCTTGGCATATAATTTTTCTAGGTAAATTGCTTAGAATCCCCTTCAAATACACACAAATTTGGTGTAATGCCCTGCCTGGAGATCCTTGGAACAAGGATTCAATACCAGCCAAGATTTTTTTTTTTACAAATATGAATGCACATGACAACATCATATAGGGATCACAAAGATCGAAACGGAAGACTTAACCACAATCTTGGCAACCAAAGAATCTCCAAATGCCACTACTGAACTGACACACACAAACTCAAGAATGAAAACCAAATACAACATCAAAATACAAAATCCTCAATTTTTCGAATCATGAAACCACTAGCATTCCTAAAGGGCACTCAAAAGTCCAAATTACATTCTTTGAAAAACAACGAAAATGCCCCTTGTTTTTTTTGTGAGAGAATAACAACTGACAATCTCACGTGAGGAAGTACATCTGTGCATAGAAAGTACACTGAGTCACACAAGGAAACATGCTTGGCCTAGTAGCAAAAACACCTAAATTGGTATGGGGTTTTGGGTGAGGATTCACCACAAGTTGTGCGAGGAAACCCAACACACCACGCGAACATTTGTATTCTCACAAGAGAAAGTACAATTTCACACGAGGATACAAATAAGTAAGCCAAAAACTATAAAGGTAAAAAGATAGGAAATAAATTTCATCCACACCGAGGAGTACAGGATCCATGATTGAGGCGAAGACACTCGAATGCATAAACGACAAGATGCCATGAAACAAGAAAGAGGAATATCTATCCATCTAAACCATAGCATTAAAAGAACGTACTAAAAGCAACATTGCAAGGTATAGAAGCAACATCACAATGTACTAAAATAACAAACTAAGTGTGCGGTTCCTCCCAACCATTAATAGCATCATAAGACCATCATGGGTCCTAGTCATCCCCCATGCGTAACATCCCAAACTACCAACCAAATTGTCAGAGCTATCTTATGAGGGCGTCACTACTAAAACATGCTACAACATAAGAATAAGGAAATCTAACATGCTAGAAGTAAAGCATAAGATAATCTAATAAATCAACCACATCATCTATCATATGCTAAACATCATATGAATAGGAAATCTAACATACTAAACCAAAGCAATAGATACTCCAACAAAGCAATTCACATCATCTAATCATAGGCTAAACATCATAATATATGAATGTGTCAAATAAACTAAAATCATCTAAACATGATATCTAAGCATTCCAATGAAAACATAAATCACAAGAAAGCATACTCTGAAACTCGAAGTACCAAGTGAAAACATCCAACAACGGTTGCACTAAGACAAAAGATCGTCTCTATACACCGGTCCCCACTAGTGGTATAGGTAGCTACACCTCCCAACTACATGAAAATCGTAGGTCCACTCATGTCATGCTGATGGAGATAATAATCCAACCACAAACACATAAAGCATAACATCCATGGCTAACACTCGTGCTAGACAATAATGATGACTGAAACCAAGATCATGAAACAATGCAAGTACAACAAGTCCTAGTTAGACACTCAATGGGCTACTATATAGGGGTTGACACCATAGAGAGTTGCTTGGCATCAATAAGCCCAAGCCAGTATTGGTAGTTGAACTCCCCAATGGGGAAACACACACTCCAAGCGACAACTCTTCCCAACGGAAGGCGTACAATCCCAACATTTTAATTATCTTAAGTTTATTACCATTCACACATTTTAAATTTAGTTATCACTTATATAAAACTTTCTCTGCTAACCAATGGGAATAGTCACCAAGTTGCAAGATAGAAACCCCTCCATGTGCTACCCTACCCTACCCATGCTCATCCAATGATGAGTGCCCATAGGCATGCATATTCCCAACCCAACCCCAAATGATCATAACTTCTGGAAAGTCCATGAAAGATTAGGCCTCACAAGTCATCCGACAAATGTACGTGCATGTACTCATATGTGGTGCACCACCATCATGAAGATCATAATACAAGGACTGGATAAGAACACAAGCAAAATATCACTCAATCAAAAACAACTTAGGAGGATGGATTCTACACGAATCCCAAAGGCAATAAAACCATACATCATGAACTCACTCAACCGACCTCAATCCAGGAGTATGGATTCTACATGAATCCCAATGATGCAACAAGACCAAATATCATGAACTCACTCAATCAACATTAATCTGGGAGTATGGATTCTACACAAATCCTATTGTCCAGGAAACAATAACAAGGGTCCAAAAGAAACAATATCACCAGGTAAAAATAACTCAACCAAACCAAAGTCAGGAGTACAGATGCAACATGCATGCCAATGCAAACATAAAAGTGCAACAATGTTTTGATTGACATCCAAATAGATGATTTAGGCCCACGACCAAACTCATGCCAAGAAAATAGGATGACACACAAAATGAGGTAAAACCCCCAAAACTGGAAACTTCAAAATTAAAACCCATTTGGTCCTTGGGCAAAAAAACCCCAAAAATCCAATCAAATTTGGGTTTGAACACCATATGCAAAAATGGCTAGCATACTGGCGCGAAACCCCAAACCCCCATCTCAAAAATAAGGAAAATGTTCATACCCAACCAACTAGGCAGAACTAACAAACAGAAACGTAGGGGAACACTAGTTCTCAGCCTCCTAACAAAGGACTACCAAAAACCAAAGCTGAATTGGAGCAAAAACAATAAAATGGAGAGCCCTACCTCATAGCCAAAAGGGGCAAAATAGGAAGCTGAATCATAAAATAAAAACCTGGCAGAAGTAGCCAGAAATTGTGGCAATCCAAGGTCTCCTTGAGCTGGATCCAACAAGACCAACCTCGCAACGATCCCATGCCCGTAGCTCCCACAAAAAACAAAACAATAAATCCTCATGAAGAGGATTTTGGGTTTTACTCTCCAACTTTCTAATTCAAAAGTGA
Source organism: Cupressus sempervirens (assembly GCA_028749045.1). Taxonomy (NCBI): domain Eukaryota; kingdom Viridiplantae; phylum Streptophyta; class Pinopsida; order Cupressales; family Cupressaceae; genus Cupressus; species Cupressus sempervirens. The sequence continues at coordinate 390,411,260 of CM053788.1, read as the reverse complement.
GAAGTCAGGAATTGAATTCTTTTTTGGATACTTATTCACTTTTCGAGTGAATAATCGATTAGGGCAAATAACTAGCTAACCTAGTTAAACCCTGAATTGACCCAAATGAAAACATGCTATTCCTAGTAATAGGAATTCATCTATGGCAAAGCTGCCAGAAATTAAAAATCAATTAAATAAAGCCTGAAAACCCAAAAAACACAAAAATTTTCTTAACAACTTTCACAACAATGCGAACCTCTAAATGCACAGACACACTCACTAGTCTAATCACATAATGAAAATGAGTTCGGATTTAATAATCACTGAAAGGATTAATTAAACAATTAAAATAAGGATATGTCGACCATATAGGGATGACATTGGTAAAATATGAATGGCTGAATCACTAACTCCATGTGCCACTACTAGGGATATAAATCCTGCACACTAAACACATGATCAAGTGCAATTGCATATAATAACATAGCCAAAGCAATAAATACATTAAATACCTAATTTAACCATTTATTCAATTTTATTGAAATAATCCATTTACATCACTCATGTTCGCATATAGCATAATGAAGCAAGAACGAAGTAAATAACCATAGCATTAAATCCATAACATAACATAATTAGGGATATGTCCAAATATTGGTTAACTATATATCATCATAAAACACACTGTCATATCAAAATAGCATCATCATGCAATATGATCAACTAAACAACATAGTAGTCTAACATCTATGATATTGAAATCAAAGTATAACATCTGATCCTCAAGTCATCTCAAATGTAAAACATAACATAAGTAAAAAATATCTCTTGGATCAAAATATAACAAGGTAAATATCTGCAACACAAAACCAATGAATCCAACATGGACAATCCATTTCTAATTATTTAAACATTTAATAATGGTTGTAAAAATAACACGAAAAAGCACTTAAAACACATAAGCGAACACAATCATAAACATGACTAACCATTGCTACAGGAACCTAGTCCAGTGTAGCACGGTAATAGTACACAGTGCAATCTCTGCACACATCTCAGGGTAATCACAGAATAACATCATGATACCACATCGATCCTGGTAAACACTAGCACAAACCTCAGTGAACCATAAATCACATCATAATCTCATAAATCAACCATAAGCATAAACAAAGCAACTGATACAGTAACATAAATCCAATCACCTCAAGGGTGTAGACCACACCTTGTCCCAATCACGATCCCATCTCAAGGAGAGATCAACAAGGTTGCATCCATTAGGATGACTTATAAAAATAAATGGGAGAGGCACTACATTTGGTATGCTTTCAGGATGGAGATTCTATTTACCCTTTGGAAAGGTAAGAATGTTGTTATTTTCACTTGCATCTTTCTTGATATAAATATTTCTATGTACACTAAAGCTTGCATATGTAATAATGTAATGATGCATAGTTAAGTACATACCAACAAGGTGGTGTTCGAGGTGACCCACCTGCAAGAGCTTACGAACCACTGGGGTAATGCCCTGTGTACAGTGGATTGAGTGCCACTGGATTATGTTTTTGCCAACCACACTCCGCTCTATGGCCATCATTGTTGTCACAGTTCATCTGCCCACTACTCCCAAACTTCTAGGTCCTAGGCTCCTCGCTGCTCTCCTGATAGTGGGAATGATGATCGATGTCACTACTCGGCTTCTTCGCCATGGCATGGCTGTGGTTGGTCCTCTATTGCTCATATTGTTCATGTTATTGGTTGGTTCACCCCTGCTGGTTGCTCTTCATGGCTTGAAGACACTTCGTTTAAATGGTTGTTCCCTCACTTGGCCTTGGCCATTTCACCTCCTAGCTAGATCGAGGAGGAAAGAAAATGATGTTGTCGATGATGGGTGATCTCTGCTCGTCCTACATGTGGACCCCAATGATGGATGAGGTAAAAAGGATGATATTTTTGATCTACCTCCATTAACTAGTACAACTTTGGCTATCTGACGTGGTTCTTTTTTATAAATAGTTTTGTAGCCTTTCGACTTGTGGCCATGTGACTCTTGTAGTGTGACCGTGTATCCCCAACCCTTTTTTTTAAATATTTACTTTAATATTGTAATTTAATAGTAAAGACTTATGACAAAAAACATAATCGAAAAAAACAAAATAAAAATGATTGACAACTTTTCAGTGATTATTTATTTATTTTTTGTTCCCACAAATAATCTATTGACTAAACTAGCACTTTAATTCTATATAAAAACAAGCAAATAAAATCAAACAAAAAATCATCAAAATTGACTTGTACAATTTTTGATTATGCTATCAGGATTTAAGTGTGTAGTGTTTAAGTCAAACTCATTGACCAATGTTTCATGAGTAGTGACTCACACGAATTCATCTCTCATTAGAATAAATGGAGCACTTAGCACTCATTGCATCTAAGTGATGTTCACAGAGATGCAACACGTGGACTTTCAGGGAGGTCACCCATCCTAGTACTACTCCAACTTGAGTGCGCTTAACTACTAAGTTTCTTCCATGGTTAAATCCACTCTATGTGCAACCCCATTTGCAAAACCTTATGAATCATTTATTAGAAAGTTCCTTAAGCTCATCATATATAATAAGTTATAATAAATAGAAGATATTTTATAATAAGTCAAACTGTAATATTACTATATATAATATATAATTTTTGAGTGAAACTCATTGACCCATTTTCCATGATTAGCGATCCTCCAATTTTCTCACTTGCAATCACGAGATTACTGTGTTGTCAATCTAAATAGGTCTTTTGTTGGGAGAGCTTATTTAAAGCGGAAAACCACGTTTACTAGAACGAAGGCGAGCTCTGAGGCTTTTTAACATGGTGGAAGGCCGGAGAGCGAATCCCAATCAGAAGCGAATGGCCGACAGTCCTAAGAACTGTATTATGTACGACTGGGCATGATGGATGGTCAAAGAAGGCGATCAAATCCGTCAGGAACACCTACCAGAACAAAAATGGTGGACTCGCCTCCTTACCCTTTAAAGCTCTTCTGTAGATCACTTTTCATTGTCTTTACTTTCTTCTGTATTTTATTCTGGTTGCTTTTCGTCTTCGAGCTCCCCATCGACTCAGAAGTCCACAGCACTGTACGATTAAACCCCAAAAGATTAGAGAAACATTTCAATCCTAGAAGCCCGAGTGTAGTTAAATCTCGTGCTGGTTGGGGGTTTTTCGGCGAAATGATGCTCGGGATGCTCCCGCAGGATCTGCCGTTTACTGTATTTGTCCCGGTGGAGCAAGATTTTCGGCGCATTTTAGGTTTGAAAGAAAATTCTGATCGGAGAGGGAATTTTACAGACGAAGTGGCTGAGAATTCGACGGTTGATAATACAGTAGCGGTTGTTTCGAGAATCTTAGGGTACAGTGCGGTTCCATTGCATTTGCTCGCGAGGTCGGTTCCGGTAAATGGCGAGGTTGTTGTGGATTCTCTGTCTGGATTTAGTTTGCAAGTGGCTAAATCTTCTAAGGGGGTTTTATATGTAAATAATATAAGCTGTGAAGTTACCGACTTGAGAAAAGGGGAAATTGTTGTTCATGTTGTGCGCGGGGTTATCATGGACGCAGACTTTGAGCAATCTACGAGACCAGACGAAGATGATGACTTTGACTAATCTTTTGTTTCGTAATATTAATCAAATTTTAAGATCTATGAGTTTTGCTTCCTTCTGTTATCGTATAATTTAAACTGATATTTTTAGTGGCTAAGCAACATGTAAAGCAAATTAATCGAGTTGCAGGTTCTTAGGTATTTTGTTGTAAAAGATTGTATAATATATGAGGTAAACGGAAGAAAATGAGTTGTTATGAACATTTCTTAGTGATAATTACATGGCTTAAGTTTCCTTAAATTAACCGTTGAGCTACTAAATTAACGAAAACGTTATCTAGGAGCGGTCCAAGATGCAGATCAATGCTGTTGGAGGAATCTGTGCTGCTTTATAGAATATCCAGACTGCTGGAAGTGTACTCCTTCAAACATTATTCTAGGTTATAACGCTTATTTCGCTTCAGTTTAGAAATATGAAAGATATACATCTATTAAATGCGTGTGAAAGAATCTTTGTCCTTTCAAAATTTTCCGGATACTACGATGGCCTAATAGCAAATAATGTTTATTATTATTTATTTATAAAATTAAGCGATTTGTCTGCGCATAGAAGAAACACGTGGACAAGTGAGATGCCAAGACAAACATAGAATACGAGAAGAGCCGTCAAGGCAGAGACAGTCAAAAGGCAGTAGACAGACATTGAGATCCATGATTTGCAAAATTGTAAAGAGCTCTCCATTATTATGGCTGCACCAGACATGAAGAGTTCCAACTCGAAGGGTGGCTCCGATAGTAGCTGGCTTCAGTCGAATGTGCTGAAAACCCGATCGAGTAAATAGGTTAACCGGATTGTGAATGATTTAAAGGTATTTAATTGAAACTGACAGATCTGTAATGCGCAGCTGAAGCCATGTTGACTATGAGTTTCGAGTTTTTAGAAACCTGAAAATAATCAAGATATTCCTCTTTGGCCAGAGAAACTCCCAGTTTAAGAGCTAGGATTTTAGCATTGTTGTTTTTTGTAGTGGGGCCTAGATCAGCCGCTTATGTCGGATACGCTTTGCTAGTTAGAAGAATGATTCTCCCTCTCACAGCCCGAGACGGGCTACTTTGAGGCCTCGTCAATGAACAGTGTGACGCCAGGGGTGGCAGGAGAGGGGTAATCCTTCTTGTGCTGTTTCCTGTTCTTGGTGAGATTATTGTTGTAAGAGGCAGTCCCCTAGAGTAGGGACTAAATCGTGTGAGCTGATAACCCTGGGAGCTGATAAAAATTTCCCTGCCTTCCAAAGCTCTCAAAGGATATGCCAAGGGAATACAAGTTTGACATCAGCAGGCTAATGAGAATCAGTTCTCACTCCTTGAAGTGTGAACAGAGGTTGAAAGATCAGTTGCTACCTGAAAAGAGTCAGGGATGACAAGAAGATGAGGAATTACGTTTCTCACACGACAGTGCTACACTTCTCTAGCATAAGCACAATGTATGAAATGATGTTCTGTTTTGTTCAGCTAACTTACAAAGAACACGCCAATTTGGGGGCAATTATACATCTTCTCAGGTTGTCTAAGGTTGACCTCCTGGTTCTTTGTTATGATCCCAAAGAAGGAATTAATCTCCAGATGACATTCTAGTGCCAAATATGTTTACATTTTTGCATGATTGGAAATCTACCATTGAGCAGCTTCTGTCATTTGCTCACAGAATAATATACTGAGCCACATATGCTACCCCAAATTAGCTTGTCGTCACTACTGAGATAATGGGATGTCTTCTTCCATAGAAGAGACAAATGCGAGACAGTCATTTTGATAAGCCTTGGGGGTGTTAAAGTTTAATCCACATTTGAGTTTAGAGAGCTGGGAAAGTTTACTTGATTGAGGAAACCAATGATTTGAGAAAGAATATCTTCAAGATATATGCAAGTTAGGACTACATTGCTTCCACAAATTAGAGGTCTACAATACTCTGAATTTATGTGCTCGAGGAACGTGGTTTTTTTCGCCATAACCGGACGTCCATGACAGTTGAGTGGTGACTGACTTAATGGCAATTGCCAAGTTTTCTTCATAATGATATTTTTTCTGAGACAGCCATTGATAATGTGGCAATTGATTTTTTATTGCATAGGAAAGATTCCCTCCATTTGTCCTTGCTTCCAATCATTCCCCAGATTGGTTTTGCAGCCAAGACTTTTTGGTGCTCCAAGACATCTCTTGTCAAAGTCCCCTTTGTTCTTAAGAACTCTCGGTGATTTGCTCCTACTTGACCAGGTGAAATTTCCTTCTATTATTGAGCTCTCGCCCTTCTCATAGCTTTCCTGAAGAGATGTTCCATCTTACTCATAACAGTATTCTTCATTAAAATTGAGAGAGTAGAGAGTACAGCAGTTACCCAGCTGCTAACATTCGTTTGGAATTTGAACAAAATGTTTCCTATTGTTTGGCTTTGAATAGATTAAAGGAAATAGGTGCTCCTAAATAAAAATGAGGATTGCCTGGGACTGACCTTGAAACCCCCCAGAATTCTGCAGATTGCTGCAGCTTCCCAACATAGGAATGGGAAATGAAAATTACCAAAGCATACAGTTGCAAGACAGTAGTCTTTGAGAACTGAGGCAAATTTCTGAGCTATGTGGGGAGTGCCTCTCCCCAACAGAATCGCTTCATTAGCAAATTGGGCGTGATTAAGTTTCTTTCGACTTTGGAAGATGGGAGCTTAAAGGATATTTTTTTTGCTGCTGTTTATGTTCAAGAGTTTGGTCAAGAAGCTTACCTGAAATTATATACAATTAGGGTGAGAGGGAGCACTCTTACGTTAGGCCTTCAGATAGTCTAAAATTTTTTCTTGGTCTGTCATTAACCAAAGGAACTACCACCCAAGAGCAGCTGGTACATTCATTTATCCATCATGCTAGAAGATCATCGAACCCCAGTTTTCTGAGTGTGTTGAAGACTTTCTTGTGATTTAGCCTATCAAACGCATTAGCAATATCCAGTTTAATCGCCATGACCTGTTTGTTATCTTGCTTGCTAGAGTGTATGTCTTCTTGGGTGAGGATGAATCCCTTAGAAATGTCTAGTTGGGATAAAATCAGTTTGCTTTTGAAGCCTTTCCTAGAAGACTTTGGTGAAATATTTATAAGAAATATCGTAGAGGGTGATTGTTCTATATTGATGGATGTTAAAGTATGTAGCTTTGTTCAGACAAACACCGTGAATAACAAATCTGAACTGTATGCATATATATACATATCAATATGACTTACATATTGTCAATACACAAGTTCGATGCTATTCTGATATTGTTTTCTGAATACAACTGATGCACTCATATATATATTTCATTGATAAAAGTTCACATGTTCATATGATTATCGGTTTGACTGTATATGTCGATTTTCAAGTGTTATTATTTGGCATTATCGTTCATGCAAGTATTATGTGTGAGTTATACACTATAATGAATTGGTGTAATGTTAATCAATCTGCATTAGCAATTGTTATTGTTAACTAATCTATGTTAAGGTATAAGGGTGAATGGTCATGACCATTCACCCACATACCCTATCATAGATTATTTATATCTAGTGAATTCATTCTTGCAGGTATCGAAATCAATAAATATGAAGCAAGATCTGGAGATCAATAACAATTCTGTGATTGAAACATTCTTTTCTTTTGCAGTGCAAATGCATTAGCAACTATCCTTTGCATTTCAACAATGGACACTCACAGCTTGGGCTTATTTTGGAATCAGTCTAGGAAGGAAACTTTGATTGTCTATGGAATCTATGGTTCTGTTAGAATCCTTCACAATTGCCAAAAGATTAGTTTTGATGATCTCCTTGAAATTTGCACTGGAGCTGTTAGGGCCTTGGCTTTGTCTCAGCTCATTTTAAAGACAATTGGTTTTGGTCCCTCTGTTGTTATTGCCTTATAGCAGTCTCTGCTCCGATCCTATGAAACAACGTCAGGGATGTTACCATGATTCTATTTAACTCAAATTCACTGTCCAAATATTCATCTGGGTTGAGCCTCCTAAAGTGAGTGAGTACTCGCTCTATGCTGTTTTTCATCTATTCAAAAAGCTTTCCATCAATGGATTGGAGTGTTGGTAAGGTGTTTGAATTCCTTCTTTGCTGGTTTTTGTTGTAAAAATATTAGTCTCTTGGTCTCCCTCAGACCCTCAGAAAGCTAAAGTATTCTATATTTTAGCCTCGAAGTAGATTCCTCCTTGTGAAGAAGATTGAGCAGGACTGGAATAATGTTGGGTGCTGCAATGTAAGAAATTTTATGAGTCCTTGTTCTTTGTACTTCCTCAAGTTGAAGCTCAAAGGAAGAAATGTTTTGATTCGCACTTGAGATTGGAGCCATCTTCTACTGCTGCTCTATACTGAATGTTTTTTTAAACCTCTGCCGACCTGGGTAATAGTCCTCTGGAAATAAAAAATATAACCTAGTAGCTATGAAAGTAGGTCCAGTCCTCTTGTTAGACCAAGTGTATTTTTCTTATTTTGCTTTAGTGTCCACCACAACTTCCCAATCTCTATCCTCAACAGGAAATCCTCACTTCTTTTCAGTTTGGTTTAGTACAGGATCAGGGTCCCCTCTATGAACCCAATTTGTAGGGAAAGTTTGATTAGTATTTTCATAGATGGAGTCCCGACATGTATTTTTATCGTGATAATGATTTGGAATTCTAGAGCACAAGTGAGAGTGAGCTTCAGATTAGAGGTCCTTTCTCTTAGGGTGATTTTAATGCAGTGGGCGTTTCAATAAATGATCATCAAATGTCCCCTTGATAAACCCAATTTGTAGGGAAAGTTTGATTAGCATTTTCATAGATGGAGTCCCAACATGTATTTTTATCATGATAATGATTTGGAATTTTAGAGCACATGTGAGAGTGTGCTTCAGATTAGAGGTCCTTTCTCTTAGGGTGCCTCTAATGCAGTGGGCATTTCAATAAATGATCATCAAATGTGAAATTTGAGGCATATAGCGATAATTCCAGCCAAAACTCATCAGATGGAACAACAATGCTTTAGCAAAAATCCAAGCTTTTCTTACTGTAGACTATAGTAATAGCATCTAAACTACTAAGAAGAATACTTGGTTTCCTATTTTTCAAGTGGTCTTTGAGGTAGTCTTTTTGGGCATCTCCTTAGCTTCATGTATATTCCAAGAAAAAGAATAAATTTTTTATATCTTATTTTTATGGCTTTTATGATCAATTGCATAGTAATCTGTATGTCAGCCACAATATCTTTTGCTACAGCTTTTGTCCGCACATTGTTCTTTTCTTACCTTGAATGTATTGAGTTTTTTTACTAGAAGAGGTAATGGAAGGAGGTTCTATTTCTTCCAACTTTTGCTTGCTACTTTGGATCGGAACACAATAGTATCTCAAGCTGAACGGGGGAAACATGCTCCTCATTGGCTTTTCCTACATTTTCCTCTAGTAAGGTCTCTTCCTTGAGCTCATTCTTTGCTTCTACTTCCTCAACCGCTTTATTTAAAGCTATGAAGGTATTGGATGCAAGGGGCTTCTTTTTGGGTTAATTTGGCGTTTGAGTGATTTTGATTTTCCTTTGGTGGGCTGGGCTGGCTTAAACTTACATTATGACCATCCTTAGTATTTGCTTTCATGATTTTCTCGAGGCAATTTCTTAGGAGATGGCCATGTTTGTCACATAAATTGCATTTGAATGAAATTTGTTCACTGTCAAGCTTGTGTGAGAAAATAAATTTCCCTATCCTTGGGTGCCTTTTGGGAGGCCTTTTAATGAGGTCCACTTCCACAAGGACTCTGGCAATACCAAACTTCTTTCTGAGAGCAACGCACAGTTTTCATATCCCAATTGTATTTCCAATTGCCTGCAGTACATCTTAAACCCCACCAGTGGAAGGGTAGAAAAGGGAGCTGAACCCAAAGTGGTATTCTAGGAGGAATTTCATTAAGGGGGTCGAATTTAGGGTTCTAGTTGTTCAGATAGAGACTACATGAGCCCAGGAACTAGCAGTCACTTCTGCAGATCCTCATCTTATTTGTTTGTGAAGGAAGCAGTCAGGAAAGTCTTTACTGCACAGGACTTCAGTGCTGCCAGAGATTTTCAGCTTCCAATATCTGTCAACTCACTGTTCCAGTGATTTGGCTGAAGGGGATACATTATAAAACGTGCCTACCATTGCATTCTCTGAGAGAGATCCAGCAGTCTTCCTTCAACACTTCAACATGTATATGAGGGATGTCTATAGCGGGTACTTACATACCATATCTTTTGACGATGATAATGAGATCTGTTCTTTCCTTGATGAGAAACAGAGATATGAATAAATTATGTCACATGTAAATGATATTACTGATTTTAAATTGGACCATCAAATAATAACATAGATGAAACATTGAAAAACCAATTCAAAACATAGTTTACTATTCTCTGGCATCTTCAGAAGGTTACGTTGATCAATCTATTGTTTTACCGAGGATCAGTGCTACAGTCGCATTGTATGGGCTGTGTAGAAGTGGATTTAGAAAATGTCCTTCACAAGATCTGAATGTCTCTACCTTGAGGTCATACCTGCTACATTGCGAATTGCATGTGGGGATGATTGCTCCATGTTCCCTCTAGACCACTACTAGATAACTAGATAGGGTGTATCACAATAATAGATTCAATCTTCCACTACATTTAGAAATAGATTTAGAGGAAAGACCTCTGATGTATGCAGAATTTATTGACATTTTGGATGACACCAAGTGATCTAACATAGTCACATCAATTAATTTCTCAATGCATCACAGGTTTTTTTCTGGAAATTTACTTCACAATGTATTATAATGTTGATCATCAATGTGATTTAAAACATTCAAGTTTCTATCTCAGTCAACTACGAATTATTGCAGTTATCCGCATAAAATTGGACAGGAAAAAATTAAAGTACAGAATTTTGAATTCTCCCAAAGCATTAAAAGACCCTAAAAGTGCTTCTAGGATTAGGCCTTATTTCTGTTAAATCTACATGTTCATGCTTGAAAATTTTAAGTATAATGTAGAGTTGAGATTTGTGAATGTTAATGCTTGAAAATTGTAAGTATAATCCTACATGTTAAATCTACATGTTCATGCTTGAAAATTCTAAGTATAATGTAGAGTTAAGATTTGTGAATGTTAAAATCCTCGACACTGTCAGTTTTAAGTAGATTAATGCTCATAAAACCTTGAATGCTATTTGTGTTCATGAACTGTGAAAATCATTTAAATTAGTTGAAGTACTTAAAAGTGGAAATCTTTAAAGTTCGTTAGGCACAACACTTGGTGAAAGTTTTGTAAATGGGGTTGCAAGCAGAGTTGGTTTAACTATGTAGGAAATTCTGTAGTTAAGTGTGCCCGAGCTAGAGTAAACTGGGATGGGTGACCTCCTGGGAAGTCTCCCAGTGCTTTACCTCCATGTTATCTATAGACTACAACTAGCATGCTAGATGATTGCTCCATGTAAGCAATTACCCTTACCCAAAGCTAGCATGATACAAATTAAGTCTTTTGCCAGGCTGTTGAATTATCTGGGTTGATTCAATTTCTCTCAACACATGTCCAAGGCTGAACTTGTATGCTGTGGTGTTTGAAGATTGTCAAGTGCCAGCCATGACAAAAATTCCGTTCCCCCTCACACCAAAAATTTGCATTGAAAGTTGACCTGCTGCTTTGCTGAAAAAAGGCCCTGAGAAAATCAATACAAAGTTACAGCAGAATTGAAAAGTTTAATTAATTCAGGGGCCACATTCTTCGTTTATAATAAAATCTATATCAAATTGTTATCCAGAATTTATTGTCGAGTCTAATCAACATCAGATATGTCTTCGCAACATCTTTAATTGAAGGGCAGTAGGAGCTCAGTGTTCATGTGTGCTGTTGACCAGTGTGTCCAATATTACCAGGGTTGGTCATGTCCAAATCACCAGTCCCATTGTTACCCTGGCCAATAGCTTGTTTGAAATGCTTCATCGATAAGCAAGTGGTGCAGTTACAGCATTTGGGATCACGAACAGGAAAGATATCGCCACTTTAAGTTACATCTTTCCCCTCACCATATAAATATTCCTCATTGTGATTCTAGACTATGGAATTGTATGAATGCGAATTCCACTAGATGGAATGCAGGTAGGAAACGTCTATGCAGGGATAAGGATGCACCGGTATTCAATTTTTTTATTTAATTTAAAATGAAAGCACTGTTTTCATTTTAAAGATTTTTGCTTATGCATTGTTCAGAGTTATCGATTAATAAGAAAAAGAAAAACACGAAAATAGTACTATTTTTAAAATTTTCATTAATTAATTTTTTTTTGGTATAGAGCATCTGGATCCCTGCATAGACACTGTCGTTTTTAAGGCATATTCAGTGGGAGTTTGAGAGGTAGGTCAACCTTGGTAAGAAACTTCGTATTTTTTTGGGCTGTCCTTCAAGTTGGTTTCTTGACCCTTATTTTCTGTTCATTCTATTGAAATATTTCATAACAGTTTCCTATAGACATTGATAGCGTTTCACCATAAGCGAGAAATAACTTATTGTATTGTGACTGATTGAACTAATTATTGAGTTGCTTTTGTTGGAACTTCTTGAAAGGTTGTCTAGGACAAACAATTGTGTTATATTTGTAATGATATATCTATTGCATTTCAGATTTTGTTTTCAATTAGATACAGGGAGAGGGCCCTAATCCCTTACACAAGAAGAAATGACTTAAATCATACAATTGAAATAGAAGATCAGTGAGGGACCCCCACATTGTATACAACCACAAACAATACAACAACAAACTGTGTTAACCAAAAAATATCGATATCCTACTACCATAAATCTCAAGGATCAAAATTATAACCATTGCAATTAATAAACAATCCATACAAGTAAAAGTTTTTCTAATACTAGTAAACAACTTAACTAATCTAATCACCATAATAGAGTTTTAAATAACAATTTTAAAAGCTCCAACTTGGAGCACTGAGATGAAATTGAAAGACAAAAAAGCTCATTTTTCACTATATATAGCCTCAATGAGGCTTTAGTCTAGCTTGCCTTTTTTTAGTACGTTTATCCTTGTGTCCATCCTACCACTTGTCTTCTTGAGTTGTTTTTAAATCTTTGATTTTCTATTGGAAACTCCCATAACAAACCTATTCATGATGCTACTAGTTATGTTAACCAAGGAAGTAAGAGCTTTGTCAATGATAAAACTTTTTGCATTACCCATCTTCTACACATGGTTCATCCTTCCCATCCTATCTTGCATAGGATTGACATCCATAATAGTTTCTTCCTTAGGGATGATAGAATTCTCCATGACAACTTCCTCTTCTATGGACATATCAACCTCTTCTCCCATTTATGTTTCCTTATCCATGTCCCCATCTTATTTACCAAATGCAAAGTCCTCTTCTCCTTGGGAATCCTCACCCTCATAGCGATTGTCCTTGTTGTTGTCTTCATTTTTAGAATTAGTTTGAGACGAGATTATGCCTTTTCATCCATAGAAATGCTTTTCCCTTTAGGAGGACCCTCAAGGGTTTTAGCCAGATGCACAAATCTTCTACCATAAGACCCGGTGCCTTTCTCTTTAATTTTGAAGCTCTTGGCTCTTGGCCTTGTGTTTTTTGGGGTCCTCAATGTCTTCTAATATAGTTATAGTAATAACTTTATTAGTCAAGGGCTGTCTTTGGAAGTGCTAAGAAGATCCAAGCAAAATTTTGTCTTCGTCTTGACGATAATTAAGAGTTCATTATCCTAGGTCATTTGAGCAAAAGCAACATATTGTTTCTTTTTAGAAGAAGTAGGGGTATTGACATGCAAATTAGCCAAAGAGAGCCTTCTTGAGGGTACATTTTGAGCTTGTGGGTAGGGGAAGGGGCACAAGCCTACTGAAGAGGTGAAGGAGATTGAGCAGGATGCTCAAGCAACATAGGATTTACATGAGGGTCCATGACCAACACATACCTATAAAGGGCCATTATTAGCCATTGGTGGAGCAAGGAAGAAGTGCCTCTTTTTACACACTGTTGTAGAGATAACATAAAATAAGGAACATTCTTTTCCTCCCTACAACAAGCATGGTTGGGCAAGGGGAAATTCTAACTGTGCTCTACAATACCTACCCTCAAAGGTGAAGTATCACATAATATGGAGAATAACTAGAGCATAAGGAGGGGAGAGGTATGAAGAATAACTAGAGCATAAGGATGGGAGAGGTCTAACCCTTCATAATCATTCTGAAACCTTTTAAGTTCTCCATTCTCCAAGAACTTGTTAACGAAGCTTTCATAGTTGCTTGAGCTTTTCTTGGCCACCTTCATTCTAGATCTCTCTAGCCCTATAACACATAGTATCATTTGTGGTGAGATCATAAACTCTAGAGTTCCACCTTCACCTTGTCACCCACCCATGAAGTAGTAAATTTGGAATTGAGGGTATCATTATATCCCCTCAAGGTATAACAAAACAACAACAAACCAACAATAACAAACAAGTCCTATCGTTCAACATTCTTTTGTAGAGCTTCACATGTTACCGTCTTCGAACGTTCCCCCACATTTACAAAATGAAAAATTTCATGGTAACATCTTAGATTGCAAGGAACTAACCATTTAGTTGAGGAAAAACCTTTTGGATACCCCAAGTTGTCAATGTCTCCACTTAAAATGCAATTAGAATAGCAAGCATACCATACCATATCAATAATAAAGCCATGTCTCACATTGGGAAGGTAATGCCATTGTTGACTCGCATGTGTGAAATCTTAGGGACACTCCAAATAATGTTTGGGATGTCAAAAAATGGAACCTTTAAAAACATTAGGATTACTTTAAATAAAGATTATGTCCAAGTGGAATTATTTAGGAATTATAAGATAAAAGACGCCTATCACATCATAATTAGACAAGACCATCCTTTTTATATTGAAATTGTTTACATATCTTGTGCTCATTCAAGCAACAACATGAGACATACAAGCTTGTTTAAGCTCCTTACGAGTGCCACACTAGAAACAACAATTGGAAGACCAAGAGTCACAGCTTAGAATTCCATAAAGATGTCCCTCTTAGGATTGAACTAGGGTCTCCACAATGAGAACTCATTGCTTCAACCAGCTAAGCTAAACCCCGTGGCCTCAAGAATGTGGCCTCAAGACCATCCTTTATCAAATAATAATTGCTTTTAAATATCAAACAACCCACATTATCCCAGATACAACTAAACTGACTCCCCATTTTAAATTTGATTTACTTCATCATTTTTGTATCCTCCATACTCCTTTCAACCCATTTCATAGTCCTAATCAACATAATAATTACCCTACATTGATCTCATTTGACCTTTCCAATATTTTGCGAGATTGTGTTCACGTTCCAATGGCTCCAAGTTTCAAGGTTTAAGCCTTCATTAGGAATAAAATCTACTACTATATTACCTTTACAGTAAATATGTTGAACTTTGTAGTAGCCAAGGTTTTTAAGTGAAAGGATATAATCTCCCAATGAGGCTTTAATTACCCATGGGCCTTTAAACACTTTCGTGAGGATCTCAATAAGCAACTTGGAGTCCCTCTGAACTTGAAGTCTAGTTATACCAAGTTCCCTAGCATTTGGATGCCTCTCCATACAATACTTATGGCTTCAACATAGTTATTCAATCTAACTCCCAAAGCTCTAACTAAACAGGCATTGAGTTTTTTGTTATGGTCCATGAGGACAACCCTCACAACAACTTGCCTACTATTTCCTTTTGAGAATCCATCAAAGTTGCACTTAACCCATCCTTGACCTAGAGGTTTCCACCTTTTATTCCATCTGTTAGTCTTCTTGGTCCAATTAACCTGCGTGTTAGTAAATATATTTGTCTTTTTACAAAACTCCTTTCACAATGACTCTTGAATTCCCAAACCAGAAGACATAATTTGCAACTAACAGTTGAGTCACTTGCAATTGAAACATGCAAGCGCTCTTTGAATTTCGGTGTGACAATACAACTCCCTCTGTTTGGTATATAAGGAATAAAATGATTGGTATGCCTTTAATCAAAAGGCACAAAAGATAAGCAACCATATATCAATAAACATGAGACAGATGTGGAAATTTACAAGTAAATGAGTAAACTAAGAACTTAAAGATTCCAAGGTCAACATTAACAACCAACAAGCCAAATGAAGGATTAAAAGTTTTTTTTTCAGGCATTTACGATGCAAGAAACTCAAAGATTTCTTTGCCCACATGAATACAATTTGGTGGATAAGAGTTGCTAAAAAACAACTACATTGACACAAAGATCAACACCAATCTAAATGAATGCATTTAAAACTCAAAAATCTGAAACATATTACATTTTTCCCTTAACAACAAATGATAGTTCAAAGACTACCATTTCTGCACACACAAAAAATTATATTTGAAAATTAAAAATCTATTCTCCTTCCCCCTTCTACAATTATTACAAAAGTGTAGAAACAAAAAAACCTTCTTGAAGCTCCCACTACTTTTTAGAAAAGAGAGGACCCTTGTCTTCACCATCTTTTTACAATAAATATTTTGTAGGATAATTATTCGATTTCCTAACCGAATCTTGAAATGAACTTTCATAGGATTTCCCATCTTTGGGCTACCCGCTTATAACATTATAAACATTGTGATCTCATGATATATCCCTCTTATACAACGTGTGGAAATTTGAATATTAAACAGAATTAAGATATTCTTTATGTTGGGTAGGTTAAAAATATTTATGACAACCAAATTGGGTCTCGGTACATGGGGTATAACTTTTCATTCCACTGTCGGATCTTCCCAACTTTTGGATATGTTAGCACAATCCTATTTTTCTGCATTTATTAATGGTGTGATTTGTGAAATATGTTTGAGAAAGTTGCATGCTACTACGTGCAATTCTATAAAACTGCCATGAAATCAGACTTGCTGAAGTAACTTTCACTTTCTTTGTACTCAAACATACAAAATTCACCATTGCCGCCATCATTTGTTTCTTACAATTAATATTGATGTTTAGATGAATCAAACACCATCACTTTGAGTTATCTAAAATATTCCATCACCTCATGATCACAATGAGTTGGGTGAATTTCAGATCTTCAAACCTATGCCAGCTGCTATAATGTTTCAACACTCCCATTGTTTCTATTGTGCAACCGTGATAGTAAAATTGCAATCTTTACCATTAATGAAGAGACCTTGTTAGATACCCATACCAACCACATTTCATGCATTCTATAATAATTGCAGCATTAAAGATAAGGAATCATTTCTCTTCATTTTTAAGCGCATCTCATGTGATATTGGTGCCATTTCCAATATCTATAATAAAGTGTGAAACACTTTTCCAATATATTCTAAATTGAGGAAACATTGATTTGGCCAAAGTCTGTGTAGGTCATGTAATTTGGAGTAGTGAATGCACTAAAAAGGATGATTTTTGACCTATTGAACTTGACTGAACCATTGAACTATTTAACCTTGTGAACCTGATTGTACCTACCAATTTGAACCATGGAACTATGCCTTTGAATTGATGAGCCAAGCCTTCGAACTTGAACCTTGAACTTCTGAGCTTGTTGAACCCATGAACCATTATGAACCATTTTGAATAGGTTTGAACCAAGCTCAAAGGAGTTCAAAGTCTTTTTCCTTACTTGTTTGAATTTGGTATGCAAACAAGAAAGAAAATGCTTGCCAAAAATTGACATGCAAGTTGAGAGAATTTGACAAAAAATTTTAAATTTGGGGACCAATAGTGGGCTAACAATTGCCTCTATTAGGGGACTTCTTTTCATGGAAAAGTAGATAACACTCAACATCTATGTTTAAAATGATAAGTGCCTAGCACCATTGGGCAATAGAGAGCAGGGAGCTTCTTGCAGATGGGTGGAGGGGAGTAGGGTTGAAGAAACAAGCCAAAAACAAAACAAAAAACAAACTACTCAAAAAAAACACCAAAAAAATTATTTACAAAGGATAGGGCAAGCAACCCATACCTCCAAGAATGCACCTAACCACTCATGTAAAACCATTGGCTGCTCGAGAGAAATATATATTGGTGTGGAAAAGGTTGACCTGCAAGATGTACCTTTGCTAACATACAACTTGCAATAAATGTGAGAAAAGACCCAAACACAATGTATTAGACACACTTTGAAACAATATATTTGGTTTGAAAACCCACTCTGCATCATATACTTCTTGTTGTAAGATTTTGACATCATCTTTGATGAGTTTATTTGTATAAAAAATGTCCATATCTTCCATCTTAGAAAAATAAGCTAAGCCTTTGATAAGAGGATGTTTGGGGAAATGCCTTGCAAGAGTATTCTCATCAAAATTAGAAGTTCGTCTTGCTGAGATGTTGTCCCATTGAACACATCACCAAGCCCATCTTCAAAATAAAATGCCTCCACCATGGGAGAACTATTAAGCAACTCATCCTCATAGCCAAATCAGAATACTTCCATTTCATCCTGTGTATGTGATAACATGGGGATGAATGTGATTTCCTCATCTTCTTTTTGGACGTCTTCATGATCCTCCAATACATTAGGCTACAACCACCCCTATTGACGTGATGTGCAATCAAATAGAAAAGTTTCATATTCTACCTACCCATCAAGATGAAGTATGTCTCATGTTTCCTTGCCATTAATTCATTCATGTTCATGTTGATCCACCACGCTCCCTTGACTAACATCATTTGGTGGCATGGCATTATAAATCTCAAATGTAAAAGATTCAAATTTTGGAAAAGAAACAAACATCGATATTTTTTTATTTAACTTATTATCACCAAGGTTCTCCTCAAAAAGAGACACTTAGGAAAGCCATTAAATCATCTAATTGTGAAATATACTCAATATGAAGGCAATAAATCCCCACCGTATTAGAAAAGCTATTTTCAACTGATGTGGGATCTTGAAAATATTCATCATGGAAAACCATCGAGTTTTGATAAAAAGATACAAGGGGTATTGGTTTTGATGTGTTTATGATAGACTTCATTTGTGTAGGCTCCATCTTTGAATGAGGTCTCAGGTCCTTTCTTAATCTGTTGCTCACCTGCTCTTTTAGAGGCTGTTTCATTTTGTCAGGCTCTCCTAGCCTTCTTTGGTTTGTTGTTTCTTAGAGGGTTGTTTTGGTTTAGGACTTAATGTCTGTATTTTTTGTAAACTGTTGGGTTTCAGGCACTCGTTAAAACCTGTTTTGCTTGATTAAAACGTTGTTGTTCATAGAGGCAAAATTCTTCTCGTGAAACTTCCACACACTTTATCCCACTGAGAATCATATCATCATCTAATCTAATAGCCTCCCTTTGAGCATCTTCCAATCTTTGCACTTTCTTTCACTTTAAAAGAATCTAATCAATCGCAAAAATAAAGGCAGATAACTAATTACTTTCATGTAGTTGACAAGTTTGGGGGATCTTACCAACAAATTTGTTGAACCTATCAACAAAATCCCTCATAGATTCACCTCCTTCATTTGGAGCTGAAATTGACTTAACAACAACTTGCCAACATCACCTACGGGGTAGAATCTTTTAGGGAACTTTATCTTTAGATCATCCCAGCAAGTGATCCAACCATCTCACGAGTTTTGAAACCAATCGACAACACTTTCAATGAGGCTCCTAGCAAACAATCTAACAAATGCATTCTCTTCTTGCACACCAAGAATCCCATAGGCAACTGTAACTGCTCTAATGTGGTCATCCAGATCATGTGTTTTGTCTCTGTTAAACTTGGGGAGGCATTCTCTTGACCCTTTGGGAAATGATGAGTATTGAGGCAAGGAAAAGGGCCCAATGCGAGCCCCCCTAGGGTTGTGCTACAACAAAAGCCATGACATACAACAAAACTCTTCAACCAAAATATTTTTCAAATCAAGACACAAAGTCACCAATCTCTTTACAAATAGAGATATTAATCATTATTGAGGAAAGAAGGCATTGATCTTTCATTTCTGTCTCCACAATGGAGTCACCAAAAATATGTTAGTAAACATAGTTGTCATTTCACAAAACTCCTTTCACAATGTCTCCTAAATGCCTAAACCAAAAGACATAATATGCAACTAACACTTGAGTCACTTGTAATTGAAATATGCAAGCATTCTCTAAATTTTGGTACAAAGGTACAACTCCCTCCATTTGATATACAAGGAATAAAATCACTGGTATGCCTTTAACTAGAAGGCACAAAAGACAAGAAAACATCTATCCATAAACATGAGATAGATGTGAAATTTTACAAGTAAATAAGTAAACTAAGAACTCAAAAATTCCTAGTTCAACATTCACAATCGACAGGCCAAAGGAAGGACTAATAGTTTTTAGACATTTGAGATGCATGAAACTCAAAGATTTATTTGCACACATGAATACAATTTGGCAAATAAGAGTTAATAAAAAATAACTACATTGATACAAAGATCAACACCAATCTAAATGGATGCATTTAAAACTCAAAGAGCTCAAACATATCACGTTTTTCCCTTAGCGACAAACAATAGTTCGAAGACTACCATTTTTGCCCACAGAGAAAATAATATCTGAAAATCAAAAATTTATTCTCCTTCTCCCTTCTACAATTATTACGAAAGTGTAGAAAAGAAAAACCCTTCCTAAAGCCCCATGACTTTTAGAAAAGAGAGAATCCTTGTCTTCACCATCATTTTACAATAAATAGTTATGTAGGATGGTTATTCAGTTTCCTAACTGAATCTTGAAATGAAACATTAATAGGATTTCCCATCTTTGGGCTACTTGCTTATAACATTATAAACATAGTTCATAACATTATAATCATGGTGATCTTATAATATATCCCTCTTTATAGAACATGTGGCATTTGAACATGTTCAAACAAAATGAAGATATTCTTTATTCTGGGTGGATTAAAAATATTTATGACAACCAAAGTGGGTCTCGATATGGGGTTATAACTTTTTATCCCACCATTGAAACTTCCCAATTTTTGGATATGTTGGTGTAGTCCTAGTTTTCTACATTTGCAGTGGTGCAATATGAAACGTTATGTTTGAGTAAAAAGTTACATGCTACTATGTACAAGTCTATAAAACTATCATGGAATCCGACTTATTGAAGTACCCTTCACATTCTTTGCACTCAAACATACAAAATCCACCATTGCCACCATCATTTGTTTCTTAGAATTGATATTGATGTTTACATGACGCAAACACCATCCCTTTGAGTTATCTAAAATATTCCATCACCTCATGATCGCAATGAGTTTGATGAATTTGATTTTCAAACCTATGCATAGTTGCTCTAATGTTTTAGCACTCCATGTAATTGTGATAGTAAAATTGCGATCTTTACCATTAATGAAGACACCTTATCAAATACCCATACAAATTGTATTTCATGCATTCTATAATATTTGCATCCCTACAGTACCTTCAACCCTCAATTGTTGAGATGAATCAACATTGCCAACATGAAAGATAAGGAATCCTTTCCCTTCACTTTAATGTTTATATCATGTGATGCCTGTGCCATTTCCAATCTGTATAATAAAGAGTGAAACACTTTTCCACTATATTCTAAAATAAGGAAACATTGATTTGGCCAAAGTCCATGTAAGTCATGTAATTTGGAGTAGTGAACACACTAACAAGGATGCTCTTTGAACTAGACTGAACTCTTGAACCCCATCAAACTTATGAACCATTGTGAACCTAGTTGTACCTGCATGAACCAAACTAAATAAATTTTAATCATGGAACTATGCCTTTGAACTAATGAGTTAAGCCTTCGAATCTAGTCCTTGAACTTAGGAGCTTGTTGAACCCATGAACCTTTTGAACCATTCTGAATATGTTTGAACTAGTTTGAATCAAGTTCAAAGGACTTCAAAGTCTTTTTCCTTGTTTGAATTTACCATGCAAATAAGAAAGAAAATACTCACCAAAGAACAACATTAAAGTGGAGGGAATTGGACTATTTTTTTAAAATTTGGAGACTAATAGTGGGCTAACACTGTGTAAGGTCTTAAGTCAAATCCCATATTTTCTTTACCCTCAGTTATTGAAGGCTCAGAAAGTCCTTGAAGGCACTAAATGAAGCAACATTCTCCACCATGTGATGTTTTATACTCATAAAGACTTCGTTATTGGATCTATAGATTCCTTGAATATTCTACTACTTCATTCTTTCTATAACCCCCCAAAAAGCATAGGAAGAATATGTTTTCATAGCTCCTTAATAATAGTATGGTAATAGGAACACCTATTCCAACAATCAATAAATTGAACTAAAGAGTTAGACATAACAAATCCACCAAGATAAAAGGCATAAGAAAAGGTCAAACCTTCCTTACAAAAGAGTAGTGGAAGAAAAAATGGTTAACAGTCTCAATATCATTATAGCACAAACTACATCTATTGATAAAATGAAACCCTTTTTAGTTAGGTTGTCAATATCAAGATCTCGACATGGGCTACTAACCACCAAAAATAATTTACTTTGGGAATTGGCCTAAGTAACCAATCTTCTCTCCAGTCTAGAAGATGTTCTTTGTTTAGAGGAGTCTACAAAAGAGAGTAAGTAGATGTGAGGAGCCTAGGTCTCCACACCCGCTCATCTTCCTTATCTTGATGCATCAATGCACAATCATCCACATGGTTCATAAAGTTACTTATAGTTCTATCCCAATTGGATTGCTTTTTTTTTCTTATATTTTTGTTTCCTTTTAAGAGACCCTTGATATTCACCTAGGTTGGGAATCCATTCTCGCATTTGATGTAATCACGAACTCTCCTTCCACAAATAAGCACAAGCTTCTTTAAGATTCTAAATTAGCCAAGGAGAGATGAGTTTCCATTCTAGACCTTTTTCTAGAACAAAGTATCTTTATTGTTCCCTATCACCATGCTTACTCCCCTTAAAATCTCCTTTCATTTCAAGAGGTTATTCCATATAATAGAACCATTCAAAAGGCCATACTCATATAGATAGGATATAGACTCTTCTCCCCTAAGAAATTTAGCTTTTAAAATTTTGACCCAAGCTTTAGATCCCTAAAGGAATTGCTACCTTATATTTGAAAGAAGTGCCTTATTAGAAGGTTTGATTCTTTTTATACTCAGACCTCCATGTGACTTTGGAGCCTAAACATTTTCTCAATTAACTAAGGATATATTAGCCTTATCTTCAACTCTAGCCCATATAAACTTTCTTTGCACTTGCTCTGATTATCACAGCATAAGTTGGGATTTAAAACATAGATAAATAGTTGTTTGGCATGTTCTAGAGGGAAGCATTTAGAATTTGAGCTTTACCAACTAGGGCTAAGCATTTTTCCTTTCTATTAAGCTGATTTCTTATGGAATCTTTCAATCAAACTATCCCAAAACTCATATTATTGGGGGATTCAAATGTTAAAGGAAGACTTAGATATGAAGTAGGGAGGTCCACTATTTGACACCCAATAATGTTAATAATTTTATGTATCACTGTGTCCCCTGAGTTGAAGAAGTAGATCTTTCTTTTATTGTAGTTCAAAAATTACGCTGAGGCTATGACATAGTTATCTAAAATAGCTTTCCATTTCTTAGCTTCTATTATAGATTTTTCTTCAAAATAGTAGTGTCATCAAAAAATTGTTGATCAAATTTAGTAGGCCAAGATGAAGCAACTTTGACCCCTTTGATCAGTTCATGATTAACCATTCTTGCACAATTCCTACCTAGAGTATCATTCACCAAGATAAATAAATAGGGTGGGAGAGGGTCACCTTGCCTAAGACTTCCTCTACAAGAGACATACCCTTTAGGCGATCTATTACCCGAAACAAAGCAAGTAGTGAAGCAAGCTTCAAGGATCTTGAGGAAGCTACATTTGAATCTAAACCTTTGTTAACACTTTAGGTAAGAAATGTAGAGAAAGCTTGTCATAGGCATTTGATATATCTATTTTTAGCACCATGCTTGGCTTCTTGCCCAGTTCCATAGAGGAGATGATCTTTGTGATGACCCCTTTCTAGAATAAAGTTTTATAATAATAAATTTTAAAATACAAGGTTAAATAAATGAATTGATGAATGATAAAATATAATTAAATTATAATAATAAGATACATACATACATATACATATATATGTATATACATACATACATACACATATATATATGTATATACATACATATGTATGTATATATATACATATGTATGTATGTATACACACACACACACACACACACACACACACACACACACACACATGTATGTATGTATGTATGGATATGTATATGTATATGTGTGTGTACACACGCGCATGTGTGTGTGTGTGTGTATTGTATAAGGTGAAATGTGAAGCAATAAAAAAAGGTCATAATTACTTCACATTTCATTTTTGGGTAACGAACCTTATACTTCAAAGGGAAGTTAAGGAGATTGATCCTTTCAATTCCAACTGTAAGTTTATAAGATCTAAGTGGATTAATCCAATCCAAATGATAAAGAAGCACTAATGCAAACAAAGATCTAATGCTGATAGTAATAGAGAAAGAATGCAAGACCCTTAAAACCCTAATGTAGCAAGAAGATATGAAATGCAATTAAGACTAGAAACATGGAAAGTAGATTTAATGAAATGACTGAAGCAAATAAAAGGACTAACCTTGAAGAGTGAATAAAATATTTTATTTGAATTAATGCCCTCTATATTGATCCAAACAATGAATAGACTTAGTTCCAAATCTGAAATTGTAAGATATTAAAAACCCCAAAATCATTTGGTTTTAAGTCAGAGTTGACCCACAAGGGAATTGTCAATCTAGGACTAGGTCAATCTTTAGGGGTAGGGGATGCATTGTGTTGCTGACCTTCTGTTTCCAATCATGAAACTAATTTTGGATGTTTGAAGTTTTGTGAAAAGGTTATCTAAATATCCACTGTATTTTGCCTTCTAAGATCTATAATATGCAAAAATAATTATTTTGTTTTGTTGATGGGGGGTTTGCCTTGGTTAAATGCGAGTCTATGAATTAACCTTGAAATAAAAATAATTGCAATCCTTGACATCTGAAGCAAATGAACATATTCACCTTACAATAGTAAAATTTCTCAATAAAATGCAATGAGCTCCCTTTACTAATTGAATGGATCAAGAGGATGCGAATGTAGAAGAAGATGAATGTTGGAACCCTTTCTTGATAACAAGCTCCACTATCACTAACGGAAGAAGATAAATCTTGAAATGTTTTAGCATAAGCATGGAAGATAGATGATGAAGCCCCCAAATGAACTCCTTTGAAGCTCCTTGAAAATACCTTTAATGCAAGAGATATTCTCTCCAATGGGTTGAAAGATGATCTCCTTGAATGCACTTGAAGATGACTTGAATGCTTGGATGCTTGAATGCCAGATAGCTTGTGTGTGTTCAATGATATGGGAAATTAGGAAAATGAGGTTCTTATAAATGATTCAAAATAAACTTTCTCTCGTTGGCCGTCTAGGAAAAAGAAATGATGCCTCATATCAACCTCGACACAAGGGATGAGAAGGGGACCCAAAAAAGGTCCCAAGGTAGGGATGCACTATGTCCCTAACTTGAGTTAGGGACACACTACATCCCTGACTTTGGGTAGGTACATAATATGTCCTTGTCCCATGGCCTAGAAATCTTCAAGATTCCCCCAATGTTCCATAATAGGGACTTATTTAGGGAAATTAGGTACAAATCTCAAGAAAAAAACCCCCATTTTGGTGTAGAAAAGAGATTTTAGTTATTGGAAGATGAAAAAGGAGGACACCAAGTGGATAGGTCCTACCTCGATCTTTGCACCATACAATAAGAATGCCAAGGAGGATCCATTAGATCCTATCCTAATTGAATCTAGGAGGAATAAAAAGAGATAAGAAGAAATATGGAAATGCAAATTAAGATAAAATCACATTAAATGGGTGCTAAATCATCATTAAATTGAAGTGCTTCCAATTTAAGATGATATATACATACATACATACATATATACATCCATACACAATATTTATATTTAACAAATATATATTTTCATATATTTGAAATGTGAATTAATTAAATATCAATATAATAAAAATATAAAATATATTATAATATATATTAATAAACATCGATATAATACAATATATCACATAGTATTAACAAATAATAAACAAATGTTGGGGAATTCAGCTCAAATTTGGAGGGATATCCGAAAACAAAAGGAAAATTTGATAAAGAAAAAGAGGAGGATGCATCAGAGGGTAATTCAGAATAGAGCATCTCTGATAATGCAGGCAATCAGACTATGTCCGGGGGGGGGGTTGTTAAAGACAAAGATAACTTAATTGATGACCCAGTTACTATGAAGGATGTGGATCATATGGTTCAGGCTTTGACTCCTGCTACAGAGATTGGGGAACATCAAAAGGAGGATCCAATCCAGCATGATGCCCTTGTTGAGAACAGAGAGGAGGTCAAGATGGATAGGGAGGAACAAATGGATAAGGTTGGTTCCCCTCTACATGAGAGTACTGATGACATTTGTGACTCACCATAGAGGGACAACACGCTTTCCTTCTTACATTCTGTGAAGCTCAAAGTGAACTCTATTCTCCAAGTTGATTCTTGGATCTATAATGAAATTATGGGGCTGAAGAAGAAAGTGGAAATAATGCAACACAACCAGGATGCTAATCGGGCCATAATTAATCACTTGGAGGTGCAAATGGGGGATATCCCTAAAAAACTTAAAGATTATGAGTTAAATCTTAGAATGCTCATCAAGGAAAGTGGTAAAAAAATGGAGTAGATAACATCAAACATTTGTGCCGCTGTAGCTAGCCTTGGAAAAAGAGTTAATGAAGATAGTATTTCTTTGGAGCGCCCGAGTAAGAGGACAAGGTAGAGTTCGAGGAAGAAATCCTTGCAAGCTGCTGCGACTTCGACTGCCAACTCCATTCAGAACACTGTAACGATCGGGAAGGAGGCTGTCAAGATGATTATAGAACTATAATAGAAGCTTTGGGTCTTCTGTGTTGTTTCTGTTTATGTATAGGTCCTTTTTTTGGTCTATGTTTTTGGTTCTGGTATCTGGTTCTGGTTCTATTTTTTGGTAAAACTTTATTTCAGGTTCCAGGTCCTTGTAAAACCTGGATACTTTTTATAGAACTTTTCTAGTGGTTTCAAGTCCCTGTAAAACCTGATTTTCATTATGCTTTTTAGTAGGTTTCAGGACTGTTCCTGGTGGTCTTAATTGCCTATCTTTCTTGTTTTTGTTATAAGGGTTTCGGGACCCCTTCAAAACTTGCTTTTACTATAATCTAAAACAAATAATAAACAAAAATAAATTAATAATAATAATGGCCAAAACCACACTAGACGATTGACTAAACATTATCAAAGAACACAACCATAAGGTTTTTTTTTTGCTCCACCATGTGTGGGGTTTATAGGAAGTAAGAAACAACAATAGAGGAGGTGTAGTCCCCTACTTGGAGATCCTTGGAAACAAGGATAAACATATACTAACATTTGTTTTTGTTAATAAATACATAATCACATGCATACAACAATCAAAATATCAAAATGAAAGATGTAACAAACCAACCAAAGATCCCTAAGCATTCACTACTTACCAACACGTATTTTTCCATCTAGGTGAATTAACCAAGAAATACACATTCCACTATTCATATTTTCATTGCCTGTGATGATTGTGTTAAATTCCAAACACAAGTTCCTACATGATTAAGTCATACAACTTCATTTACAAGGCTAATATGTAAAATCATGAAATGTTATAACAATCAAACCCAAAAATATCTGATAGCTGATCTATTCCAAATTAAGGAGATACAACTTCGAAAAGGGTATCCAAAACCACCAATTACATTGTCCAAAAATGTTAGGATACTTCTTGTTTGTTGTACGATGAACCTCTTATAAAGTCATATGATACAACTACAAAATTTGTGTGATAAATTGGTGAATGAAATGTGATACTTCATCTTTTGTCACATGATGTTTCTCTAAAAAGAGTTTGATGAAATCCAATATCACATAATATAATGCCAAACTATGTGCAATACAACTTCTAAATGTATGTGATGAAACATAAAGCAATATTTCATTGTACAATTTGATATGTTGAAGGGGTACAACTGAGTACCCAACTCAAAGATAAAATGATAAACAAAACCCAAGTATAAATAAAACCTCCACACTAGGGAGTACCAAAAAAACACATCTCAAGGAGATATGGACTAAATAACATAAATGCATAATTTATAACCAAGTAATGACATCTAACATAATCTTCTCTTAAATAAAATACTAATTCATCTTAGTGACAATACAACATCAAATAGAACTTGAACAACAAGTAAATGCATAAACCATAAGTAACATATAACAAGATAGGACTGAAGAATCCAAGTGATCATCAAGCTCAAGTCCCAAAGTTGGAAGAAGACCATCCTTGTACTCTAATCCCCAACAATGTTATATGTAGAAATGCCTCCCAACCATGTGAAACTTGTAGGCCCACCTTGCTATGCTCATGGAGATAGATAATTGTCCACAACCACATAAGGAAAATGCATACAAAGCTAACACACATGCCAAGCAGTGCATGGCATAAGAACTCAATGATTATGAAGGCAATGTAGTACATTATGTCACTAGCTAGACACATTATAGGACAACTATGTAGGGACTCTATTAGAGTTCATTACTTGTCTTAAGTACCACAAGTAGCATCAAGCCTTCATTCGAACTACCATAGGAGGCTAGACTTGGATGTAACTTCATTCCAACTCCCTCAGAAGGCCAGATATCATGTCTCTATTCAATATCCCTTGGGAGCCCAGGTGCTCAATAATCTTATCTTAGTGACTCCTCGCTTCTAGGTGATGGTTTTTATCTACACCAGGTATTGATCTCCATCCTTCTCTTTGCTGATGATGTGGTTCTTCTTGCTTCCTCTCCTGAGGGTCTTCAGAGGCTTTTAGATAGACTTACATCTTTTTGTGATATGAGACAGCTGGTTGTGAACCTTGAGAAGACTCGGGTTATGGTCTTCAATGGTCTGAAGACTTCACATCTCCATTTTCACTTCTAGGGTCGAGAAGTTGAGATTACATCATCTTACACATACCTCAGGGTTAAGTTTTTTGGATCTTGTTTCAGCTTGAGATAAGCTATTTAGCCTCGGATCAGTAAAGGGTTGGGTTCCCTTGCCATGCTCGAGAGATAGTGCTTTAGACACCACTTTCAAGATACATCGTCTAAGCTATCCCTCCTGGATTCCTCAGTAAGACCCACAGTGCTCTATGGTTCAGTGGTTTGGGGTCCTTCTCTTTTAGACTTGGATTGGGCCATGATCGAGCATACCCAAATAATGCTCCTCCGTCAGATTATCAGATGTCACGGTTCTACCCCCCACAGTATTATTTTGGCCGAGTTTGGTGCTCACCCATTCAGACTTGCAACTATTTTTGACTTGATTTGGTTTCTCCATCGTCTTCGTGGCTTTTTTGACTCAGAGGAAGGCCAACATAGATACCCTTATTTAGCCTACTGCTCCTCAGTTGCTATTGCTGACATCGATCCTATCACTAGAGTCTGTGGTTGGTATGCTCAAGCTACTATCCTACTGAGTTCAGTGGGGATCGACATTGATCATCTTCCTCCCTACCAGTTCTCATTGGATGCCCCAACTCATCTACTCCCTTTTCGGCAAGAGTTGAATGGGCATGTCAGACTTGACATTTAGAGGAAGTATATCACATGGACCTGGGTGGATCCTCCAAGGGGACTACGTCCAAGGATGGCTTTCTACGCTGAGCACTTCTTAGTTATCCGAGATGGGATTATTGTACGCCCTGAGTACGTACATAGATACTAGACTCACGCCCTGCATATCTCCCTTGGCTCCTTTAGGGTGGGCTTGCACAAACTTCGGATTCAGGTCGATCACCATATTGCTAGAGAGGATCGGGTGTGTACACTTTGTACCTTAGCAAAGGCAGAATCTGAGATTCATTTTCTTTTCAGATGCCCCATATACTATGAGATTAGAGGGAGATTTTACTATCTGTTTAGAGATTGCAGATCCCTCTCAGGTTTTTTCAAGTACACCGATCAACGTTGCATTGCATTGTGTCTCTGTGAGTCCTTACAACTTTGTGACCATACTTTACAGCTTTCATTTCCCAGGAGTCAGACCCAGGCATAGCTTATTACGACCTTCTTCTCACCCTTAACTCCAACTCGGGGTTTGAATCAACCGTACAGTTTCCCTAACACGGAATGTTCCAGATCGGTGAGACCCCGCAGGGGACCTTTTTGCTAGCGACACTCCTCTCGTGGCACTCAGATTCATCACAGAGCTTCTGGTAGCCGCATAGATCAGTCATTGTTGGACTTTTTCCCTGTGAAGACGGATACCTAATCTTTTTTGTGATGTTTCCTGCTTTCTTCTTCTTTTGTTGTGCTTGTTCTTTCTTTTTTGGACACCGTTTGGTGCTCCGTTTGTCTGCTTTTTCCTTGTTGTAAGCTTCCAGTCTCATAGACCCACGTTGTGGTCTTTTGTTGGACATTAATAAATTTATCTTATCTTATCTTTCATTAGGTTTTTTTTTAACCTAAGCATTTATTTTTTTAGCACTTATTAGAACTCTCCACGCTACCTTGTTCACCACTTTTGGCTTGAGATAACCATAAGAATCCACTCCACACCTCTACTCTATACACTTATTCTCATCACATGATGAGTGCCCATAGGAAATGTAAGTTCCCAACTCAACCCCAAAATAAAAATTTACTCAACAATCTTGAATCCCAGAGTTTGAGTTTAATAAGATCCTATTGTAGACACATGCATATGCTTGTGGGTGGGCATAAACAACTTCGCAAAATAAACAATATAATTTTTTTGGATGTGGTCTTTATGAGGCTTTGGGACTCCTTTGGTGTTTACTTTGTGATTGGTTGGTCATCTTCCTTCGATGCATCCATTTTTTCTTGTAGATGTTTCTTGGTAGTGTCCTCGCTTGAGCTTCATTTTCCTTTGTCTCCTTCTTCTTCGACCTTTATAGATGAGACTTACTCCATGTGCGGAGTCTATGTTGTCTTGTTTGGTTGAGTGTTTCCTTCTTTCGTTCTTTCTTCATGTTGAGTGGTGCATGATTTCTCTATTTTTATTATTAGTTTCATTGTGGTTGTCTTGAATCATTAGTTGGTCTTGGTGTTGTTGAAGTGTCTTGAGGTTTAACTAGCCCTAGTGTTATTTCATGCTCTATAAGCATTGTACATATGGTTGTTGCATATCTATCTTGTCTTGGGGAGGTTAGAGGGTTGAAGTTAATATATTCTTTGAGGGGTATCCAGATGTTTGGTTTTCTTAGAATCATGGTATAATATGTTTAGCATAAGAGAGAGCGAACATTTTAAATTATAATTTGAAGAGATATGCAGACAAGTTTTTAAAGATGAGTGATGTTGGAAATCACTTAGTAAAAATTATTTAGTACATTTTACCATGATCATTCAATGAGATAAGATATCATCTGATTTCATGAAAAGGTAGAAATACTACATCTTTCAAAAAACCATTTAAGATCATATTTACAATCTTAATAAAAGTAGAATCAATATTGGGACATGGACAACTAAATTCAACTTTACATGTATTGTTTAAAATGATTGTAAATTGATAACACATTTATACAATGTGTTGTCCATATTTCATTAAGAAAAATGTTATTTAACATTAAAAAAATATATTTCTTGATGATAGTATGATAAGGAGATCAAAATAGATGGGAAATTATTGTCTTTCTTGAGAAGGTTTGTTATTTTAATTCAGATGCAATAATTAATATTATGACCATAGATTCTTAGCCCTAGATATTTTCACAACTTTGTATGTCTATATCATATTCTTTTAAAA
Organism: Cupressus sempervirens; assembly: GCA_028749045.1. Taxonomy (NCBI): domain Eukaryota; kingdom Viridiplantae; phylum Streptophyta; class Pinopsida; order Cupressales; family Cupressaceae; genus Cupressus; species Cupressus sempervirens. The sequence goes on along the minus strand of CM053788.1, from coordinate 390,379,697 downwards.
CAATTTGGTGGTGTAAAAGGCATGTACAATCAATCTCTCAACTTAACATTTTTACTAATTGATAATCTTATTTGGTCAAGATGTTACTTTTTGTGCACTAAAATTTAGAATACTAGAAGTACAAGAAGAATGGTAAATCTGTTGATTAAGGCCAACCTTCATGGATAAGGATTTCCCTTTATTTTTTTTGGTTTGGTTTACATATGTTGCAAGAAAAGATGAAAGGTTGAATATGGCTCATTAAGGAATGCTTTCAAGAGAAGGAGTCCCTTATGTTTGATCATGTTGTCTTGCTTCTATTATATTGTGGCAGCTTATGAAAAGATCCATTGAAAAAATTCCATGTCCCAATAATATTAATTGTAATATGTGGTGTATATTTGGTGCAAATATGTTCAAACTGGCATTGTAATTTGGGAAGGGTTGGGTAAATTTCATAAACCTTTTATTGGGACATTCCTCTATTTCACTTTATTGTAATTCTAAGTAGTTAGCAAGTCACCAGGAGCTACAACCAAATGTTTCCTTCCTAGTCCTTTCTTTCCAATATGCTTCCTTGAACTATGAACATTTTACCTTTATTAATAAAATTTGGCTATAGTCCCTTATCGATTAAACATAAATAAAATTAATCTTGTACCTTCTCAACTAGCTTTGTCTACTTTGCTTCATAATTCTACATAGATAAATCTTCAATGCATTCAACATTATGAGATAGATCATTTCACCTTCTTTATAATTGATTCAATTTAATGCTCATTTGATTTTAATACTACTTATGAGACATTATGAATGTGACAAATCCTATCAGTATACTTCAATTATTAAATTGACCACCTTTTAATTAGTGTTCACCTTTTTTTCATTGCGCTAATCCTTAACATGTTTTTTAACAAAATAGAAAACTATTACAATATCACAACTCCTTTATACAACTCTCGCAAAATGGCAAAAAATAGCTACTTTGCAATCCTCTTTGATGTTGCCCATGAAATAGTGAAAAATCACTATCTTGTGGGCCCTTTATTTGGTACTTGTGCATAAGTGAAATTTCATTGTTTCACCACATTAATATTTTCCTATCCTCTCACAAATGAAAAATTTCTCTATTTTGCAACTAATCATTTTAGGACCCCCCAAAATAGCGAAAAATGCTTCTTGACGTTTTTTTTTTGAGAGGGGGGGGGGGGGGGGGGGGGGGGGGGTGGAGTTTCATGTCCTGGCTTCTTTAATATGACCTTCTTTCTGTACTAAGTATAGAATCATGGTATTCTTCATGCCTCAGAATGGAAAATATCTAAGTGACCCAACACTTGGAATTCTAGGCAACCATGCAAAGAAAATACCATTCATTGAACTAGTAATATGACTAGTACCTATTATAGAACAAGGTTTTGATAGTTGGGGTTGGTGATTAGGCTTTGGCTACTGGTTAGGAGTGAGGGATAGTGATGTAGAGCATCTACCAAAACCAAAAAATCAGTCGGATCCATTCTGATCCTTTAAGCATCTATTCAAAAATTTCATTATTTAGAGGAATCTCATGAGGTAAAACAAAACAAGTTTCAACACAAGTTTATCAATATTTCTCCATTCACACAGTCTAATTTCTATACTGAATTTTTTTATTCATAACTTTTAATCCCAACATTTTATTGTAAATCCCATTGGTTTAATTGTTAAAAACTAGTTCTTTTAAAATATATCCAAAGTGGATACTAATCCAACAATTCATTTATAAGTTATGGTCTTTGCATCGAGACCCATTTTCACTATCATAAACTAGAAAGGATACATGCAACCTTGCATAGGGAATCCAATATCTTCAACAAAAAAAAACTAAATGATCCCAAACCAATTTCATATTAAACCCTTATGGTTATAGTTTCCAAATATATAAGTCATTTAATTTTCAAATATATAAATCATTATATGAGCACAAATAGTTTCCTACAACTCTATTGAAGATATTGAAAAAGTAGTTTTCACTAAAAGATCCATAACTTTTAGAAATATGCATAAAATTGAGACAACCCAAAATAAAATGAAATATTATTCACATATATTTATAATGAGTCTATTTAGAGGTCATAAATCATCCATATGTGTCAGTACAAAATATTGCAACATGACTGTTGTCAGGGAATCTTAAATTTGTAAATCGATACTTTCACTAAAATACTCATAACTTCCTCAAAATTGAATGAAATACTCAATACTGGTCAAAGAGAGAAGGAATATAATTCACTATAATATCAAAATATATAAATTATATAGGGGTTTCAAGCCATAAATTTCCATATAAGTCTTGGAAACAACATACAAATAGTTAACAACAATCAAAATAGCAAGAAATGAATGCACAAACTTGTACTAAAATGTTCTCCTTCTTATCATTCTGATTTGGAACAAAAAACATGTTTTCTATACTACTTTAGGCATTTATAAATTACCCAACTACTTCTATGACCTTTCATCTTCCTTTTTGCCATATTTTGTGAAAATTTGCAATATTACAACTTTGTAATTTTGTACATTCTTGACAGCTTTTAAGGTGCTTCTACAAAATGACCTTAAACTTAGTAAAACCCCTATAGACATGTTAAAATAAATTTTTTATGATATTTTAAATACTTTCTATCCTTTTCATGGCTTGGTATATAATTTTGACCCTTTGAGCAATTTAGGTCCTGAATGAACAACTTTACATTATTGTTCCAATTGACTCAGATTACTTTAAAACATAATGAATGAATAAAATAAAATTGAATTGATCATATTATGACTTTTGCCTCCTCATATTGTTGTCTTCTTAGGTACTTTTGCACCATACTCCAAGCCTTGAAAGATTTCCATGTCTCATGGAAATGTCCTTGCCAGAACCTACAAGAAAAATTTGCCTCTTTGTCTTCATCTATTTTTTTTTTAAAAATGTCTCTGCTTCTTCTCTCTCTATTATGAAAATTAATCCCATCAATATAGTTCAACTAGTTTCCTCCAATGGTGCTTCTCTCATTCCAAAATCCACTCCTCCATGTTGCTCTAGATACCAACAACTTATGTCCCTCACTTGGGAGTCCTCTCCTTGCCTCTCTCCCTAGTCTTTTGGTGACACCCAATGGACCATCTCCTATGGTCCTCTTTGGTAGACCTCCACTTCCACCTACTATAGCATGTGAAGTTGCACTTGCAACCAAAATTTATTAACAAAAAACAAATATTATATCCAAATCTCTAAGGTCTTAATGTGGATTGCCTCATTCGCCAGTCTACCCACACACTCAAGATCTTCAATCTTTGATACCAATAATGATGCAGAATATCTACCAAAAGAAAAAAAGAAGAAGAAGATCCATGCTTACCCATTCAACATCTATTCAAAAATTCCATTATTTAGAGGCATCTCATGAGGTAAAACAAAACAAGTTTCAACACAAGTTTATTAATATTTCTCCATTCACACAGTCTGATCTCTATACAAAATCATTTTATTCATAACTTTTCCTCTTGAAATATTATTTTAAATCCCATTGTTTTAATTTTCCCAAACTAGTTCTTTCAAAACATATCCAAATTAGAGACCAATCCAACTATTCATTTACAATTTATGGTCTTTGAACCGAGACCCATTTTCATTGTCATAAACAAGAAAGGATACATGCAACCTTGTATAGAGAATCCAATATATTTAACAAAACAAAACCATATGATCCAAAATAAATTTCATATTAAACCCTTATGAGTATAGTTTCCAAATATGTAAGCCATTTAGTTTTCAAATCTATAAATCATTATATGAGTACAAATATTTTACTGCAACTCCATTGAAGAGATTGAAAAATTAGTTTTCACTAAAAGATCCATAACTTTCAGAAATCTACATAAAAATGACTCAACCCAAAAGAAAATGAAATATTATTCACATATATTTCCAATGAGTCTATTTAGAGGTCATAAATAATCCATATGTGCTAGTACCAAACATTGCAACATGATTGTTGTCAGGGAATCTTAAATCTCTAATACTCATAACTTCCTCAAAGCTGAATGAAGTTACTCAAAAAAAAAGTGAGAATAATTCACCTTAATATCAAAATATATAAATTATACAGGGTTTTTAGGCCATAAATTTCCATAGAAGGCCTAGAAACAACATAAAAATATTTAACACTAATCAAAATAGCAAGAAATGAATGCACAAACTTGTACTAAAATGTTTTGCTTCTTCTCATTCCGATTTGGAAAAAACCAATAAGTTTTATTTATACTATTTTAGGCATTTAGAAACCACCCAAATACCTTTGTGACCTTTCATCTTCCTTTTTTGCAACATTATGCAAAAATTTGCAATATTACAACTTTGTAATTTTGCACTTTCTTGACAACTTTTAAGACACTTCTACAAAATAACCTTAAAATTTGTAAAAAATGTATAGACCTGTTCAAATAATTTTTTTAGGATGTTTTAAATAATTTATATCCTTTTCATGGCTTTGTATTCACTTTTTACACTTTGAGCAATTTAGGTCCTGAATGGACAACTTTTAAAGTTTTGGCTTTCAACCTTACATCATTGTTCCAATTGACTCAAATTGCTTTAAAACATCATGAATGAATAAAATGAAATTTAATTGATCATATTATGAACTTTGGACTCTTGATATTCTTTTCTTCTTAGGTGCTCCTGTACTAGATAGTCTTGAAGGCTTTAGGAAGGATGTAAGGGGATGGTGTGTATTGTTAGTATCAAGAGGATAAAGTCAAGGGGTTGTCAGTTGTTAGTGAACTGCCATGATAAGATAGTGCAAGAAAAATTATTTTTTCATTGAATTACTTATTGAATCTAGGATTGGCATGGGTGGGCAGAGTCTTACGAAATTATCCAATGTTTCTTCCATATGAGTGTGGGGCACACATTATAGAGTTGTTTTATTTGATTTTCATAATTCATAAGAAAAGTGACTTTTATGAATAATAGTAATGGGAATGGCAGTGGGATACTACCAAGGGATTGTGATTCAAGTTAGGTAAAAGACAACAAGTTCGTCTCTAAAGGGAGGAATAAGAGTTTCTTGCTAATATGAGGATAGAACATAAGATGACATTGATCTAAGGTCAAAGATATAGATTAGGAGTTGTAGGGAACATTGAAGGGTATTGCATATAAGCAATCACATGTATGAATGTTGACATGATCTAATTTTATCAAATTTGGGAGAGTTGACAACATGTAGAGCTTGATGGACCTTGGGAGAGGTGACCATTAATAGGTCTAATAGAAGGAGCATAAGTTTGGGGTCCATAGTTGATCCTTTTGGTAAATTTTTTTGGAGTGTTGTTACAAAACCAAGTGGGAACATCTAAGTTCCTTATAGACATTGATAGTGATCCACCACCCTCTGCATCACTAATATTTACACTCTTCATCTATAACATCCTTGTTATTGCATATTCTTTACATTATGAAGTGTTGCAAGAAACTTTAATGTTGCACCTTTCAATCATTCATTCTCACTATTTTTATACTTTCTAACTAGTATTTCCATATCAATAATAGTATGCTCTTTGACATATAAAGGATTCTATTTGAATTTTATTACTCATTATTTGACCAATATCTTTATGATAACCATGTGTTCATATTTCCTTTATAGCATTCTCCATCTCTTCTTAACACTATGTTATTTCCTCTACTTTAGCACTTATCATATTGCATTTTCACTAATCAAAATAATGATACCTTTGACCTTTCTTATGCATCACATTGTCTATTTATACCTTGTTGACATTATCTTATTTCCCTATTATGATAATGACTTTTCAATTTGTATCGTCTTAAAATGGAAGCACTTCCATGTTAAGAGCATTTATTCCTCCAAGTAAGTGGTCTGGGGTCATGTTGAGCAGCTTGAATAGGTCTTTGCATGGATCTAGTTGTTTCCCCCTTGTTATAATTCTCTCTTCTTGTTTCCAACTTCCTTCTGACATCTTTCTTTGTGAAATTGAGGACTTTGACTTTTTAGGTCAAGGATGACTTGAAGAGTCAAGGTCAACCTCAACATTGACCCTGGTCAACGATGACATCAACCTTGAACCTCATCCCTGACCCAAGGTCCAATTTTCAAGTTACAAGAGTTTTTGGATATCGAGCTTCAGAAAGTTTCATTTTCTTGCTTTTAGGGCTGTTGTTTTGGGTTTTGGAATGGTAAAATCTTAAATTGCATTTAATCTAGGTCCATTTCTAGGGGTTAAGGTTAATTGGGATTTAATTCTCCAATGTCAGCCTCTCTAGAAGTTTGTGCCCTAGATCACTATATAAGGAAGCCTTCTTCTCTCATTTTGACATCTACTTATTATGAAGTTTTGACATCTAATTTTCATGAGGAGACATTATATTGGATGATCCATTATCAAGCATTTAAGCATCCAATTCATCAAGGAGATCCATTGGTAGCCATTGAAGGATTCAATCTCTATGGAGCCCTCTTGTTGAAAATTTCTCCATCCACAACCATATCCATCCAAGCCTTTTCCTATGCAAAGATCCATTCAAGATTGGTGTTGAAGATCTATTTCCATTGATTTGAGACATCCTACATTCATTTCTACATTCAATTGGAGCATCCATACTTGTGGATTCAAGGATTCAAATCGTCCACAAGGATTTCTATATAAGAAGATGAATAATTCCATTTACTTTGTTTATTCATTTTGCAATTTCAATTACATTTCAAGGTTGATTCCAAATTGGGGTTTGACTAAGGAAAACCCCCCATCCAAAAAAACAAAACCATTTTTCTTGCAAGTGCATGTACAAGACAACAAATTAAAGTGCAGATTTGGATACCCTTTTTGCCGAACTTGTAGGATCCGTGAAGAGAATTTTTGTCAGAGAAGTGTAGGTCAAGGTCAACTTTTTGGGGTACAATTTTGCCCCAAGGTAAGATTTTTCCCTACTATCTGGGTCAAGGTTGACCTACCTCAAAAGGGCAACATTTTTCTAGGTTTTCTCCATCTCGACATTTCCAATCTGAAGCAGGTTGCAAAATTCCCTGAAACTATACACAGACAACAGAAATCAATATTTTCCAGATTCACCCTATTTTGAGGTTAGTATTTGTCTTTTATTCATTCAAGGTTTCAAGTACTTATTTTCTATAGTAGATTATATGATTTCCTCTTTTTTTTTTTTCATATTCTCCATTGTTTGATTTATTTGTGCATCAATCACTTCCTTGTGATTAATAAATTTGGACCATTTTTTTTCAGAATTTGGGTTAAGGATAGATCCTATATTCTCCCTCATATCATATTCCCCCCTACACTTATATTTTCTTTCTATTCATTTTGGTGAACCCGACACGCTTACCCGCTTACCCACTTTTATTTTGTGGAATTAGATGCCCTATTTTGTTTGTGGTGTTAGATTTCCTTTTATCTTATCTTGTTAGTGGTAGAATTGTTTTTTATGTTAAATCTTGCATGCTAATTATATTTATTGCATTTATACTTCAAAAATTCAATTTCTTTTTTGCAAAATCTCTTTCAAAATATAAAAATATTCATGTTTTATTTTTTCTTAGTTTAGTTCATTTGAATTGTATTGGTTTATGAGCTTTAATACTTCTAGTCCTACTTATAATCTTCTAGTTAGATGAAGTCATAGACTTATGGGTACCTTTGATCCTGAGTCTCCTTCTCCTTTCTTTAGGATCTTGGATGAGAATTTGCTTCTTCTTGATTGCAATCCTATTATGGAGCCAAACTCTTGTCACTTATCTCATGATGAGGATGCTACTTTAAGAGTTCCTCATGAACAAGTCCAAAAAATTTCAACTGAACTTGATAAAATGAGTAATTGGCTTATGCGAGAAAACCATAATCAAGATTCTAATCAAGCTATAGAGTCTCTTAAGAAAGTCCTTCATGATAGTGATCAAGGTGTTAACCTCTTCCGTGGTATTACTCACCTTGTACATTCAAATGTTAAGCCTTTAACTCAAGATTTGGGTTGGTTGCTCCCGTCACTAGTGTAGAATATTCTTATGCTCCTTTACCTAGTATGCCTATCTATACTCCTTCTTTGGTGATTGTGATGGTTCCCTCTATTCCTATGAGTGTTCCTCCTATGTCCCTTTCTACATTCTAACCTTCTTATCATAATGTTCCTTTTACTTATTCTAATCCTTTGCTAATTGTGGTTCCAATTGTTCCTCCAGTTGTGTGTTCCATTCCTACAACTTCATACACTTTACCTAGTGTTTCTAATGTTTCTATTCCTTCGATTTCCTCTAATGGTTCAACACTTATCAATTTGTCTCAAACTATGTCATCTTTACAATAACAACTTGCTACCTTGACTCAAAACAAGTTTAGTATTCCTATGTGTGACATGGAAAGTCCTTTGTCCTAAGATTTCATTCATACTCCCATTCCTTAACAAGTCAATATGCCCCATCTTGAGAACTACAATGGTAAGGGAGACCCTACTCATCATGTTAAAATATTTCAAATCCTTTGTAGTGATTATGCTCATGACCATAGGATTGTAGCCAAGTTGTTTGCTAGAAATTTTCATGATAAGGCCTTACAATGGTTTTGTTCCTTACCTTCTTATTCTATTGATTCATTTCCACAAATTGGCAATGCTTTTATTCAAAAATTTCAAAACAATATTGGCCTGCAAGTGTCATTGACTAATGTGATGCATTGTAAACAAAGTTCTAAGGAAAAAATGACTAAATTTATTGGTAGATTTAAGCATTTACATGCTTAGATTTCCTATCCTATTCCTAATATTGATATTTAATGTATTTTTATTTCAAATTTGCAAAAGGATATTAGAGATAAGATTCTGCTTATTGAACTTACCTCTTTTCAACAAATTTGTGCAGTGCTTCATCATTATCAATTACAATTGCGTCAATTTCAGAGTAACACTCCAATGGTTCCTGTTCCTATTGATAAAAGTGATGCTAGTACTCATCCAAATAAATTTAAAAAATTCAACAACTATGTCAAGATAAACAAACAAGCAAGTGTAGTTGCTGATCAAGTTGTTGTTGCATCTCACAATGCCACTTTTGCATCCATTTCTTTTCGATTAAATTGTACATTTACTCCTCTTTCTGAATCTTTATATTCCATTATGAATAGGTTGTGAACTACGAATATGATTACTTTACCTCCCATTCAACTTCTTTTACCTACTACAATTTCATCTAAATCTTTTGATCGTAAGGTTTTTTGTCAATATCATCATCAAAATGGTCATGATACTTAGGAATGTTATTCTTTAAAACACAAGGTTTAGGATTTTATTGACTCTAATGCTTTATATGTTGATAATTTTGATGGTAGTGGGAATAGAGTCATTTCTCCTCCTAATAAAAATCTTCAAATCTATATGAATCCTTTACCTACACATGATACTAATACCATTGTCTAGCAATCTTCTATGGATGTTGTGGATGATTCAAAGATGGATGATCTTAATCACATTGTTAATAAAGTGGAGCATGTTGTTCAATCTGTATCTCCACCTTAACGTTGGCTTCAATCTCAAGTTTCATCTCAACCTCAACTAATATATAAGCCTAAATTGAAGCCTCAACCTAAACTTCAACAATAACCTAAGAATAAAAGACCTCGGGAACTTTTGATTATCTTCGATGATTCTGAGACTATTAAAGCTCCTGATGGTCCCCTTTATATTTCTGTTAGGGTTTCTTAGATACTTACTTGTGGTTGTCTTGTTGATCCTACATCCTTAGTCAATGTTATTCCTAAAGAAAATATTTTTATGAAAAGATTGCAATGCAATTTTTATGATACATCTTATGTGTGGATTCAAACTTGTAATGAGTTTCTTTATCCATCATTTGGTTCTATTGATTTATCAGTTGAACTTTGTGGAAAAATTTTGAACACTACCTTTGTTGTTGTTGCTACTTCTGATCAGTTTCAAGTTAAGCTTGATTTTTTGTGATTAAATTCCATGCATGTTGTTGCTTCACCTATTCATAAATGTCTTAAATTTTTTCATGATGAAGTGAAGATAGTTAATCATAGTTTATATCACACTTCTAGGCATTGTGCTACTCTTGACTTCTTTTGGCCTTCATTACCTAATTCATGTCCTTCTTGACTTGATCATCTTTTCCATTCATATCAAGCTTATAAGAATCATAAGATTCTTGAGTTAATTTTACCTCCTATGGATCTTAATTGTGGTATTTTTCCTACACTTTCCATGCCTCCTTTCTCTATGGCTTCTACATATGTTAATCAAGCTCCTCGTGTTGATTGTCAATCTACGAATAACCCTTTTAGTCCTCCTATATAACTTGTGAAGGATCCAGTAAATGTTTCTCCTAGTGCTCAACACATTTCAACCAAAACAAAACATAATCATTCTACTAATGAATGCCGTTAGAAGCATCATGCTCAACCTAAATCTCGTAATTTCATTCTTCAAGAATCTTTGTCTTCTTTGAATATAACTATGCATGATGTGTTAGAAGAAGTTGTTACTAATAATGATGTTAAGATGCATTATTATGATAATTCTATTTGTATCTTAGATCCTATTTTGATTTAATCTAGATAAAGAAGATACTCTTGATGATACTAATGATGTTAATGATGAATATGAAACTATTGACATTGATATTGATTTACCTAATAAGCTTTTCTCACAATTGACAGTTACATCTAGTATCAAACATTGTTCTCAAGAGGATCCTTGTTTGGAACTGGCCATCATTCCTACTATGTTGGATATAGTCCCTCTTGCAAGTTACCCACATTCCATGATATAGAACAAGATGGGGAGAGTAGGCGACACACTTGATCAGCTAGTCCTTCATGGTATCCTTTATGTGTGTTTGTCTATTGTATTTCGTTTCTCTCATGATGTGTTTGTTAAATATTGTTAGATTTTTTTAGATGATCTTCATCACTCTATTGGTGCCAGGTGATAAAAGAATCAAACCTATTGTACTATTCCTCTATATGTATCTCTATTCTTCCATATGTTGTTTTATGTTATGTTGTACTTGTACTATTGTTCATACATGTTTTGTTGTGTAATCTTCTTGGATTTGCGACTTGGTAGCACTAATTCTTTTTGGTCTCCAGGTCATGGTCCAAAAAGACTCTTCTTCATATCTCTTATGTGATCTTTCCTCATTTGTGATTGTAGTTCTATTTTCTTTAGGGAATGATGTCAATTCATTTGCAATAATATCATATATATATATATATATATATATATATATATATATATATATATATATATATATAAAATCTTTTGATCATATTGACCCCACAGTAGGTAGATCCCTTCTGTGTTCTATGTATGCTTATGTGGTATTTCCCTTGATTTGTCTTCGTCTAGTGGCATCTCATAGTGGAAACTTAATTAGTGGAGTTGTTTATGGTTTCGTTAAAGCCATTGATCTTGTTTAAGTGTTAGCAATGACTTTAACATGGGGGCATACGCTCTGCTCATTTATTGTACACACACACACACACACACACATTTTGATACATATATATTATTTTTCAAGATACCTTTTCTCCCTTTTTGGATTGGTGACTAATCCTTAAAACATGGATTTATATTTTAGGATCACTTGATCCCTCCAGTTTCAAAATTTTTGATCCCTTAAGGTCAAAGGTGTCCTTAAGATTGTATATCTTTTTGGTTTTACTCTTATGGAATAGAATGTTCTCGAGGGTGAATCCTTGATGGGTTGACTAGTGAGTAGCCACATTCACTAGGCAGTTCAATTCCATCTTTCCAGTTGCACTATGTCCTTGTGTGGTTCACAATGGGACATAAGTTCTTATTGGGTGAGATAATCACACTCTTTTTTTCTTTTTCTTTTTTCTAGAGATTTCTCTCCTATTGTGGTCTTGGAGTTGATGAAGACTTGAGTCTCTAGGGGCTTAAGGATCTCTTTGTCCCTTTGATTTTAATAAGATTATCTTTTCATTATGATCTACTTTACCAAGAGTTTTCGTCAAGTCCATACTCTTGCTAAAGTGGGGGCTTAATGTATCATCTTAAAATGGAAGCATTTCCATGTTAAGATTATTTAGCCCTCTGAGTAAGTGGTCTGGTGTCATGTCAAGTTCCTTGAATATGTCTTTGCATGGATCTGGTTGTTTCCCCCTATTATGCTTCTCTCTCCCTATTTCCAACCTTTTTCTGACAAATTTATTTGTGAAACTGAGAACTTTGACTTTCTGGGTCAAGGATGGCCTGAAGGGTCAAGGTTGACCTTAACTCTAACCTAGATCAAGGATGACCTCGACCCTAACCTAGGGTAGGGTCAACCTTGTCCCTGACCCTAGGTCCAATTTTCAAGTTATGGGAGTTTTGGGATATCGGCCTTTGGAAAGTTTCACTTTCCTTCTTCCAGGTCAACTATTTCAAGTTTTGGAATGGTAAAATCTTAAATTAAATTTAATCTAGGTCCATTTCTAGGGGTTAAGGTTAATTGGGAATTAATTCTCCAATGTTTGCCTCTGTAGAAGTTTGTGCCCTAGATCACTATACGAGGAAGCCTTCTTCTCTCATTTTGACATCCACTTATTATGAAGTTTTGACATCTACTTTTCATAAGGATACATTATATCAAATGATTCATTATCAAGCATTCAAGCATCTAATTCATCAAGGAGATCCATTGTTAGCCATTGAAGGATTCAATCTCTATGGAGCCCTCTTGTTGAAGATTTCTCCATCCACATCCATATTCATCCAAGCCTTATCCTATGCAAAGATCCATTCAAGATTGGTGTTGAAGATCTAATGTCATTGCTTTGAGACATCCTATATTCATTTCTACATTCATTTGGAGCATCCATACTTGTGGATTCAAGGATTTGAATCCTCCACAAGGATTTCAATATAAGCAAGGTGAATAGTTCCATTCACTTTGTTTATTCATTTTGTAATTTTAATTACATTTCAAGGTTGATTCCAAATTGGGGTTTGACCAAGGAAAACCCCCATCCAAACTAAAAAACCATTTTTCTTGTAGGTACAGGTACAAGACAACGAATTCAAGTGTCTAGTTGGATACCTTTTTCACTAAACATGTGGGATCCACAAACATAATTTTCATTGGAGCAGTGCAAGTCAAGGTCAACTTTTTGAGGTAAAATTTTGCCCTAGGGTAAGATTGTGCCCTGCTATCTGGGTCAAGGTTTACCTACTGTCAGAAGGACAATTTTTTTTTTGGGTTTTCTCTATCTCAACATTTCCAGTCTAGAGTAAGTTGTAGAATTCTCTGAAACTATACACAGACATTAGTACTCAACATTTTACAGATTCACCCTATTTTGAGGTTAGTATTTGTCATTTATTCATTCAAGGTTTCAAGTACTTATTTTTTATAGTAGATTATAGGATTTCCTCCTTTTTTCATATTCTCCATTGTTTGATTCATTTGTGGATTGGTCACTTCCTTGTGGTTAATCATTTTGGATCATCCCTTTTGGAAATTTGGGTTAAGGATAGATCCTATATTCTCCCTCATATTATATTTCCCCATACACTCATATTTTCTTTCTATTCAAAATTATTCTATCAACATGACTGACCACCTCTTTATTCCATTGAATCATTGTTTTGAATGTTGATTTTACTCTTAATGATAAGGCCACTATTTTGACTTATGATTGTTTTGAACAATAAATAATAACTCCTACATGGTGCAAAGCATCCTTCAAAACAAACACCCTGCCAAGACCCATCTAATCCAATTTTATCACTTTAACAACATGTAAGAGGCATATTCCTTCATAATCGATTGGGTAAACATAATTTTCTATGAACAACATATAATATATAAAGCAACCATAGAGTATAATGTTTCTTTATCTCATAAACAAAAGGGCATGATTTGGTCTCTAAATTTTTCTTTTGGTTTTTTAAATTAAAAATGGTAGATGTTGTAGCTTAGTAGGTATACACATATGTCACAAAGGAAAAGATAACTCTTGATTATCAATAATCACCTTTCCTCAAACTTGTTTTTGTTATTTGTGTATCTAAAACAAAGGTGATACCTATGTTAGAAGGTGATTTATTAGAAAATGAGACATTTGGGTGTAATATAGGCTATCAATTTTATATGTATTTACACATTTCTTTGTAAGAAACATTCCCTTGGATTCTGTACTTTTCTACTTTTAGCAAACCATATTTTCTTAGAAATATAATTGTGTGGTTTTTATGCTTCATTGTGACCAAATTTCTAACTAATAAGTTGCTTGTGCACCTTTTTAGTATATGCCTTTTGTTATGCATCCCCCTAGCCATGTGGTTTGAAACCCCTTATTTATCCCAAATACACTTTTCTATAATTAGAATTAAATTTTATGTTTTGGATTTATTTTTTATAATACTTTAATTTCAATTTTATTTAGAGGGATTGATATCATCGTGGTTTCTTTATTTGGGTGCCTTTTTTGCTACAAATTATGTTTACCCAATGTGTTATGTCTAATATTTTGTTCATATAAAATTATGTTTAATATTAAATATAATCCATTGGTTAATCACTTCGCTTTGGGCAACATATTAGATATTAAAATAGATCCAACAGTTTAAGTTTTAGTTATACCCATCACACTAAGACTATTTTTAACTATATAAAAAGAGGAGTTTTTTTCTTTAAACTATTAGGGCATCAAAGTACTCCTACCAAACATAATCATTTAATGTGAGGCCACTTAGCATTCGAAGGTCCTCTGAGTCTTCTTCAAATTGAATGAAGAAACACAAAATTTCAATAGTTAAAAAAGAAGATATGACCAAACCTTTGTCATACTCTCTATGTATGAGGGCTTGATGATAGTTTCCCCAAAATACATTAGATCTCTTGATATAATCCATTCAAGGAAAATGTAAATAATACTTATTTGATACATGAGCACCTTGGGTTCTTTGGCAATCTTGCATCAACTAAAACTATTTCCTATTATTTTTCAAGTTTGTTGTTCATGGAATGACCCTTTCTATTTGTCTTACTTATATCTATGCAATTGGATTCTTAGTAAATACCTATCATGAATCCTTATCCTATATTCAAAGAATTTTTTTCTATTCTCAGTTGGAGTTATCCTTCTCTTTTCTCAAGACTTTCTTATTTCCTAACATATTGAGTAACATGTGATTATTTTCTTTTTCAAGGTTTTTATGGTAGCAAGGCTTTCTGCTATGTTGGGAATCTCTTCTTGGATTACGTGTGGACCTATCTTTAATCTCAAAGATGTTAGTTTTCTTAGTTGTTTAGTCACTAATTTCTCATTTGGGGTAGGACATATATTCTATAATAAATTGCCCGACAGACCAACTTGTGGTCTTGCTAGCTATATAATTTGAGATCTAAGATTAGATTAAGTACCATTAAATATAGTAGAAGATAGATGTTATGGAATTGTCTCTATAAGCATGAGATCCTAAGCTCATTGATCGTAATTTGAATGTATATGGATGCAACTAGGTAGGCCTTATGCCTAGCATGTTGTATGAATGTTGTCTCATCATATGTGTATTTGGAATCGATAGATTTCTTGTGGTTCCTTCCATATTTGGGTTTTCTTCCATGTGCTTATCCTAGCATGGTAGTTGGTGAATAATATTTGATTAATTTCCCCATCCTAGCTTGTGTTAGGTGGTATCCTAGCTAATGGTTTCCTTCTTATGGAGTCTTGGGATCTCAAAGAAACTTGTTTGGGTTGGTTGTAGGGTGGAAGATTTGGTTTCTAACCTATAACTTACATAAGGTAAACTTTTTTGTAAGAACAATTGTCAAAATAGTTTGAGGTAGAGGAAGTGAAGATAATATTATTATAGATATGTTGAGACAGTCTAGAGAAGAGGAGTGCATCTTGATGATGTTAGTGATGTGAAAGAAGTAGTTGCACCTAATCTTTATCATTACATAGAACAAGCTGAAGAAAGACTCTTGAGAGCCTTGTGTAGAGTGGATTAAAGACCTTCTTTTGCACTTTCAAGTTACTATGGAAAGCTTGATAATTATGCTTTGTTGGATTGGATCTATGAGATAGAGAAGTTATTTAATCATGAAAGTATTCCCAAGGATAGAAATGTGAGAATATTAGCTACTAAGTTGAGAGGTCATGCTCCTCTTTGGTGGGAACACTTGCAAACTAATAGGAAAAGAAAAATAGATGAAAAGATCAAGATTAGGGTAAAGAAGGCTGGTAAATTAAAAAAAAATTCCTTCCCACTAATTATCAAGTTAATTTATTTAGAATAATGCAAAATTTAAGATAGAAAGGTATGACTATGAAGTATTACACTGAGAAATTCTAAAAGTTAGAAATTAGATTTGAACATGTTGATGATGAGGTTGAAAAGTTTTCTAGGTATGTGAATGGTTTGAGAACTTCAATACAACATAAAATTAGTTTTGTTAAAATGGAAAGTGTTGAAGAAAAATATGTGTATTATTTGAGGGTTGAAGAGATATCGACAAAGAAACATGACGATAGATGAAGAGAAAAAGGTGGAAGGTTTTAGAGGAATAGAGGTAGATCTTATGGAGAAAGTAGAAGATCTGACAATACACACCATAAAAAAGGAAAATTATTATGGGAAGAATCTAATACTAATAGAGGAAGAGGTATCTACACTATAGTTAATTCTTCTACTTATCCTAGAAATAACAATATTGGTAATAGGGAAGATAGAGCTTGGTTTAAGGGCACTTTCTTTAAATGTGGAGAGTAGGGACATAGGGCCTTTGATTGTACCTTTTTTGGAAAGAAGACATGGAGTAGTAGAAGAAATGCTTTGATTCAAGGGGAAGCTATTGACCCTCCTAATGAGCCTAGAAATGGAGAGAACAATTAAAAGAACCTTGTGGAATGAGAATTTGGATGGAGAACCTATTTTGAGGAAAAGTCTTTTCAAGACTAGATGTAATATTGAAGGAAAATATTGCAAAATAATCATTGATGGTGGTAGTTTAATAATATGGAATCTAAAGAGTTAGTATCTAATTTGTAGTTGTAGAGATTGAAACACTCACCCTTATCACATCACTTGGATCAAGGATGAACAAAAATTAATAGTAAGTGAAAAATGTCTTGTGAAATTCAAGATTGGGAACTACTTTGATAAAGTTTTGTGTCATATTATGCTTGTGGATTAGTGTCATATTCCTTTGGGAAGACCATGGTAGTAGGATAGACAATATTTACATGAAGGTAGATTGTATCACTATACTATTTGGGCAAATGGAAAGAAACAAGTCTTGTTACCTTTGATAGAGAGACCTGGGAAAAATTAACATACTACAGTTAGAGCTTTCTTGTGTGAAGGAAATCAATTTGCTAAAGATATGAAGAAACAAAATGTTTGGTTTTCTATGATCCCTAGGAAGACTAAGAAAAAATATGAGCTTGAGCATGCGCCTGAGATTAGAACCTTGTTGATAGAATTCCAAGATAGTATTTCACATAATATACCTGATGGTTTACCTTATATGAGAAGTATTAGTCATTGTATGGACTTGATACCTGGAGCTATTTTTCCTAATAAAGAACCACATAGAATAACACCTACAAAGATGAATAATTGTATAGAAAAGTGCAAGAATTTTTTGAGAAAGGTTCGATTAGAGAAATTTTGAGTCCTTGTGTAGTACTTGTTGTACTGGCACCTAAGAAGAATGGAGAATGGAGAATGTGCAATGATTCCAGAGCTATAAAAAAAAAAACAATTAATTATACATTTCCCTTTCCTAGGATGGATGACATTGTGGATCATTTGAGTGGAGAAAAGCATTTTACCAAAACTGACTTGAAAAGTGGATATCAATAGATTATAATTAGAGAAGGAGATGAATGGATGATTTCTTTTAAGACTAATGAACGTTTGTATGAGTAGTTGGTTATGCCTTTTGGTAACTAATGCACCTAGTACTTTAATGAGATTGATGAATGAAGTTTAAAAAAAAATCTTGGGTAAATTTGTGATTTTATATCTTGTTGACATAATAATCTAGAGTAAGAATAAAGAGGAACACATAATGCATATCATACAAGTGTTGTTTTGTCACAAAAGTTTACAACCTTGTGAAACATGGAAACAATCTCCAAGTTGTGGGACTTGAACAATGAGATTGAGTCTCTGAAGAAGGTCAACTTCCTCACTATTAGGATGCATCTAACTACTTATTAAGATGAAGAGGGAGAAGGAAATGCATGAAAATCAAACTACATAGTCTAATTTAGAGGGGGTGATACACCAACACTAGTAAATTTAGCCCTAAATTTTGACAAGAAAAGGTTGCAATTTTGACTAGAGTTGGTCAAATATATGACTAAACCCGTCGTCAATCTTTTTTAGTCAATTTTTCATCATAATTATTATGCGTCAAAATTTTGACTTTAAAAAGGTTAACTTACCAACGAGAGGTTTGTCGATTTCCTTAGTCTAACCTGAACTCTTATTTCCTCATTTGCGTCCATCACTGGTCAAAATTTTGATGAACACCCCTTGAAATTTTTGATGGTGAAGCCAAACCTTTGATGGAAAAAATGACTAACTATCATCAAAATTATGACCAAGACCCCTTCAATCTCTACGGTGGTGTCATACCATGGATGACAGAATCGACCAACCGTCATCAAAATTGTGACCAAGATCCCTTAATTTTCTATGGTGGTACCATACATTCAATGACAAAGGGAAGACATGGTTGTTGAAATTGAGACCAATGCTTGGTAGAAATTTAGATGGGATGTGCCAATTATTGCAAAAGCTTTGCTCTGATAGGAGCCTTCTAAATTGCACAAAATTTGATTCTAAAGCATAATTTCTCAGTGCATGAGACTCAGGGTATCATGCACATTTCTACCTCCACACCATTGTTTCATTCATCACATGATTTATTTCATACAAAACAATGGGAAGGAGGAAGAAATGTGCACAATATCTTGAGTCTCCACTGAGCAATTATGCTTTAGAATCAAATTTTGTGCAATTTAGAAGGCTCCTATGAGAGCAAAGCCTTTGCAATAATTGGCACATCCTGTTTAAATTTTGGTTCTTGAGACACCATTTCTTGTGAAGACTATAGGGAAAAATAAAATTAGGAAAAAATTATTTATCAAGAATGAAAGCCAATAACACTAACTAATCTCTATTTTTCAAATAGATAACTGTGACAAAAAATCTTACAGTCCCAATCACATCATCATAAGAGTGCATATATAACTATAACCCCTTATTTGGCTACTTGTTGATCAATTCCTTGGCAAGAGCATCCGGGACATAATATTAAAACACAATCAATCACTGAGCCTATTAGCTCTTTCCTACCACCAAGTTTGGAACATAGCAACTTTGTGGATAGAATCAAAGAAAAACAATGCCATACATATGGATAACAAAGACTACTAAGGAGCTAGAAGCTCAAGTGGTATTTTTAAAGGATCAACTCAAGGTAGATTCATGGAAGACCTTGGCTAGCCTAGTCTCAATTTTTTCAACCCTGGCCTCATTCATGAATGAAAATGTTTTATGGCATTAGAGACTTATGTACCAAAAGTGTTATGCATAGTCCATAATATCATAGTCCAAAACTCAAATGTGATAAGATGGTTTTCTTGGAATCACAATTTCTTGTGTCTTGTCTCCAAAAAACTTGCCAAAAATTGATACTATTTTGATTTGTCACTTTTATAACAAGACAAAACAGAATAGTATGACAGTTCTTCAAATTTTAGAGGGAAGCTACTTAGGATCTAACTATGTCTAAAACCAACATAATTTACAAATATCCACAATCCAAATATTATCCTTTAATGTTTTCTTTAATGCAAAGTTTTAACTCAATTATGTTATCACCCTGGATGTAATACCAAACTGTCATTAGGCTAAAGACTGCACCAAGATTTACAAATGCAAGGAGAACTACCCAACCAAAGTAGAAAATGACATGAAAAGTTAACAATCTATCAATTGACACCTCTAGATGAAATATTTCTAGCAATTGAACTATACTATAGAAACAAAAATTGCCTTAAAATTGACACCTCACCAATTGTAGTTCATTTGCATCCATAATGGCTTCACAAAAGTTGAAAGCTTACCATTTGTCAAGAACACAAAAGGCACTTGTAGTTCAACTGCATCAATAAAAGTAAAGTTATTTGAATGTTCAAAAAATGTGGAACTTCCACTTAATAGCTAGAAAAGCCATATCCTCAGTATACATCATCTTTGATGGAATGTTCATAAGTGAATGATTTTCTCTAAAAGCTCAAAATTATGCACAAAGAAGCACCATGCTCTTGAAGATATATATACAGGTTACAAGACTGATATATCAAAAGGAGCACGGTGAGGGCAAGAGGCTATCAATATCAATTATAGAGTTGCAGATAGGTAAGTGATAAACATAAAAAGGTAGTACAAGGCACCATTTTCCATGTTCTAATATGATGAACTACCTTGGAGCTAGTTCTGAACCTTGATTGCTTAATGTTGGATTTGATCCAATAGTACCATTATTTGGAGGATGTCCCACACCCCACTTTCCTTCCGATTCTGAAGGCTCAATGACATAAACTCCTTCGTCAGTCATTCCAAGAGCAAATTGATTTGAGTCAGATGGATGTGATGCAATTACTCGAGGATAGAAACTACATGAATAATCAAAGGATACATTTTGAGTTAAATCATAAAATACTTGGGGATCCATTTATCCATACATAACATAACTTTGGCCTCCTTGGGCCAACTTACCTATTCATGCCTGAAGCTAAATATGCAGAAGGTGCAATATGACAGTGTGGCCTCAAGCTCTCTGCATCAAATACTCCAACAACAACATCACAATAGCCTGTAACTATGAGAAGGCTTTCACATGAATATACTGCACTTGAAATGGGAGTAGATAGAGAATCATGAGGTGTCCACTGTAGTACAAACAAATGTGATATCAATTTACACTCATATAGAGAAGGTAGCTTATATCATTATCACTTACTAAATTTGAATTCTAAATTGCTGACAAAGACTTACATAATGCAAATGGTCAAACTTAGAAGCATCATAAATAGCAAGCTGGCTCTCGTGAACAACCAACAAGTGAGCTCGATCATTATGGAACTATACTCTTGTATCCCCAACCGGTGGTGATGATCTTCCTATCTGCACTTGTAAAATTTTTGACTTTCACTTCTCCCATCTTGATGACATGAAGAAAGATATGTCTTTTTGACCCTTTTTGTGAACTTTTGTCTATAACATACTGAACTTTATCATCCTTTAAGTATAATATTTTGAACTTTTGATGTATAAGGTACAAACATATGGCATAAGGATGATGATAAGAATTATGTCTAAAAAGGGTTTATTTTGTTGGTAAAAATCTTTCTTCATGAATTTTTGGCATAGGTAGATCTTCCTACAGTGAAAGAGATTGCAAAAACTGTTAGTTAAATATTAATGCTTTTTCTTTATAAATTAATAAATATAAATAAATGTTTGTAGGAAATTTTGTGTGTAT
Organism: Cupressus sempervirens; assembly: GCA_028749045.1. Lineage (NCBI taxonomy): Eukaryota > Viridiplantae > Streptophyta > Pinopsida > Cupressales > Cupressaceae > Cupressus > Cupressus sempervirens. Next base: position 390,358,131 of record CM053788.1, on the reverse strand, counting down.
TAAATGATGATCACAAGAATCCAAGCCAAGCTAGAATTAATTAAAAACAACTACAAAGGACTAGCACTAAGGAATCGTTGGTATTAAAGAGAAATATTATGACACCATTGTAGTTGGAGACTTGGTGGAAAAACTAGAAGGGACCTATTTTAATGAATAACAAGCGAGACCTAATAAAGCGGCTGAGCAGGAAAGAAAGCATCAAAGAAATTGATTGAATATGCAAGGAATTGTTACACGATACCTAGATTCCTAGAAACTATTTAAGTCAGATAGAAGAGCAGATCTAGCATCCGCTATGCTCTATATTTATGGGAATTTAAGGAGATAACTGATGTTTTTATGATTGCATGCTTGCATAAATCTTGAACTGTAATGAACTATCCTTTATGAGGAAGTCATAATTGTAGGAGTTTGTTATTTCCTTCCTTTTGAATAAGACCTTTTCTATATCTATCAGGTTGGGTAGTAAGCAGATTGATAGAGTTGATATACATCTTGTTTCTCTAAGAAATTGTAATACTACATATTTGAATGAATACATGACTTTGCTGAGTTTCTACACTTTCATCTGAGTTGATCTTTTCTTCATTCTTTCATGGGGTCCCACTCGAAAGGTGGAGTTTACTTTAGTAATTAGAAGTTAGACTCAGTTTTCTAAGTTAAGTTTAGAACTGCTATTCCTACAACCACTGGAAATAGAACCAGTCACTGTTCCTATAGCAATTGGTGCATAGATGTATGGTTAAGTAATTAGAATTTCCTTCCAAGCATTTGATAGTTATCTTTCCTTTTGATAAACTAGATTTCCTTAATAGTTATTACATTCAAGGTAGTAGTGACTTTTAGCAAAAACTAGAGCATATACTTTGCGGGCATCATCTCAAGTTCATGCTCCTGGATTGATATTTAATGAAGATCAACATAGTACTTTGGTAGTATAGGATGTCCAATCTTGCAACTAAAAAGGTGTTATATTGGCTTGACACATCTATCAATGCTCCAGAAATAGTGCTGCTAGAACATTGGCCAAACATTTACTAATTTGAATCTATAAACATGTGAATGTACAAAAGGAGATGGAAATGGATATACAAAAAGAAGAAAAACTTGGGCATCAGCCCCAGAAGATACCAGTACATTCAAAGTGTGTGAAAATTTCAAGCCTATAATTTTATTTTGGTGGCTTTTAAGCTTCATTTTTACCTAGTTAGTTTAAACAAGTTTTGAAAAGACACAAGTTAGAAGTCACCATTTTTAATGATGCACTAAATGAGTGAGCAAGAAAGAGACTCATTGATCACACCTCATCTACTTAGACATTGTATATTTGGATTGTTGAATCTTCCATCCCAATTGCAATGATGATATTATCCTGAGGGTGAAAAGCTAGAAAAGTAGCTGCAGGAGGATGTGCCATAAAGGTAGTCATAACTTGCTATAAACACTCTTTAGCAAGCATGCCACATAATATTTTCTCAAAAATTTGGTTGAAAAAAGGAAACAAAAAACTTGATAAGGAACCCAAGTAAGAATATAACTTCTAAATTGACCAGCTCAGTAGTCATGTTGAAGAGGAACATATTTCCAAAAGATGCACCTTGAATGTCATCATATTGAACAAGGAGACCTTTCCACTAGAGGAAGTCATTACATAGGAATCATTCTTAGAAAAAGTTATGCAAGTATCAACTTCTTCTAGATTCGTAGCACTGATATCATTAGTCATCACAATCCCACTAGCTGGCTACCACATTTGCAGTTGAAGATTGGCAGTAGACTGTAGAGGAGATCACTGTCTTAGTCACTTACAAGATAATTTTCTAAGAAGCACACACAAATTCTTTCCAAATTAAGAGCATCACCTTTCCAAATGGATTCTGCTCATTATGTGGCCATTTCCATAGTTTGTGGAGTGCATCTGATGCCAATGCTAAAAGAGCAACACCAAAATTGGTATATATTAGTCTTGTAACCTGTACAAAACAATAGGTGCTTAAAAATGGGAATCTATTTTTGGATTGTTCAAGATACAATATAATGGCATATTACCTGATGTATAAGACCCAAATTTTGTGGTAAGACATTTTTGGATCTATATATACACTAGAAAATGAGGAATATAGTTTTGATTTCTATTGCATTCATTTTTGATGCGTTCCCTAAGGGGGAATTGATAGGGATAGGGGAAGCTAATGTAAATATCGAAGTCATGAATTGCAAAGAAGGATATGTGGGTCTAGTTATAGATATGACTTTTCGTATTATAGGGAGTAATTTATGGTAACACAAAGTCCATACAGTGTTTTAGAGGACACCCTTTGTCCTTGATGTCAAGGGGGGGAAACATATGACGTTGTGAAGAGTCCACAAGTGTTTTCATAAATGACGAAGGGGGGTATTGATGCAAGTATATATGTTGGGTTTCCATTAATGTCAAACTTGTGATTGATGTCAACTATGGTCCAAAAGGTGTGTCACCAATATTTCTACCTATTCTAGAGTGGTACAGTGATAAAAGTGCTTGTACCAAGGAGTTTTGGTTGTCACGATATCATAGCCAAACATCTACTTTAGATTGGCATCGGTTTAGAGTATAGCTCATCTAAATCCTTCTTCAAATTTTGCATGTCTACTCACACAAGGTCCACATGGAGAAAGTAAGCTCTAGAAGTTCATGAACCTTGATCTTACTTATCTCCATACTCTCAATAGAAGATGGCAAACAAATTGATATCAAAGATGCAACAACAAAGGGATGATTTGGAGAAACATTATGAATGGATATAGGCTATAAGCATGAATCTAGATTAGAATCTCACATAATATCATATAAACAACAAAAACACCATAAACTTGTAATCATAGCATCATGATCATACCATCGTATCATCATATGCTTCAAGTTCAACATCAAAAATAAAATTTCAAATGATAAATCATAACATCAAGTTCAAGTAAGGGAAACAGAGCCTGCATAACCATATTTATTTGTCATACCTTGTTTGCAAGGAACTCAAAAATTATTCAAATTAAACAAGTATGAACTGTAAGAGACTAAGAAAGAAGGCAAAGGTGTTACCTCACCAAGATAATGGTAATAAAATTTGGGACAAAGAAACATGAAGACTAAATCCAAGGAGTCCAGATCTGAACATCTGGGTTCATTCAAATTCAAAAATTGGTTTGCCTTCATAGCATTGTCAAGTCAATAGCATGAGCATTATTTTGTGTCTAGAGTGTCATCAATATTTTTAAATGTAGAATGAAATGGTTGCAAGTATGAATTTATATTACATGCAAATGATTTTGAGATATAGACCTGTGCAATTCAATCTCCCAAGGAATAGGAAGCACCACTTATTGCCATCTTTGCCTAAATAGGATTTGTCATAAAGTGATGTTAGAATAGTTACTAAAATGGTCATAAATTATGTTCTTATAGTAAAAGAATACTTTGACTTGAGAAAAAAGCTACACAATATTAAAACATGACATTGTGCTTTAAAAACTAAAAAGGTACCTGTAACGAAGTACTTCATTTGGACTTGCTAATTCGTTGTCACTATTAACTATAAGCTTATCCTTAAAGTTTGAACTTCACTTGGTTTCGAGAATAGTCTAATATTCTCTACTAAACAAGGCCAACCACATGAAAGTAGAAGCCAATTTGTGCCCCCCCCCCCCCCCAACATCACTCTAAATTCCCCATTAACATTTAATAACATTCATTCATTCATCCATTTTTGAAATATAACATTTAATCATTATAATCAGATCACAAAAAAAAAAGTTTTATTAACAAAATGGTATATAGTACTTACAACCCTCATGATAGTAACTTTTTTTGTATCTATGTGATTTAAATGGTAATCTATTAGCAGTTATTCCCCTACACTTATTGATTTTATTGCACAAACAAAAAGTTGATTCCCCTCATGCACCTCGAATATGCAATTGGGTTGCTTACTAGTTGAGGAAGGTCATGTACTATTTATAAAACCTAAAATATTACCTATTGCTTTTGGTCTCCCATCAATGTACATAGAAAATCTTTTACTTTGATCATTTTCTTTCCAATATTGTATATAATTAGCTAATAGTGCATACCTATGCATACTTTTTTATATCGAACAATTTGCATCCAATCATTGTAATTGTAACATGGACCGACATACTTGAACAATTCAACAAATTTTTTGTAACATACCTTTATCCCATCCATGGAAAATAGGCCCAAACCATGTAATGAGGATGGAGCAATGCGATATATCCTCTCATTAACACGAAAATCGGTCTTAATTGGAGGTAGCTCATTGGGTACACATTCTTTCTTAATGTGTGTGTACCAAAAGGGCACCTTATTGTCACCTTTGGTCTCATCATCATAAGAACATGACCCCCCATTAGCAAGGAAAAATTGTGTGTTTATCAAATTTTTTCTAATCTTTTGACCTCTAGTTGATCTCCTTATTTTAGCCGTACTACATGTAGAGCTTTCATCTACCATTTCCTCATTTCCCTCATTCGATGTAGATAGATCTGACAAGTACCTATTTGGTGGGTCCTACAATCCATCAAATGGAAATTTGATAGTATCTAAATAATATATATAGAATAATCAAGTCATGACTCATACGTGTAGTTCTTCTTTGTCTATACGTGAGAGATATAAAATGTAGTAAGTTGAAAGTGATTATACAATTATATTTCTATATGGACCTTCTTTTTCTATATATACATTATATGATTATATAATATGTCTATTTATAGCATACATGCTGAATGATAAACAAGAAGAATATAAGAAAATTATGTCTATTTATTGACTTATACCTGCTGATCCATTTCATTGTGCACGATCCACACCAAAGGGGTCAAATTTCTTGCATATGTTAATCATTATCTTAAGTTAGCTAAAAATTACATGATACACGTATGCTACAAATAACTTAGAAGACAACATGAACAATATGCAACATTGTAAACATGAACAAATTTACCTTATATATGGAATGCAAGATCATCAATAGAAGAAGTGATGATGTCTGTAGTCAATTGGCTATTTGCAAAAAAGGTGATAATCAAACACAATATAAACATTGGTAATTATAAATAACATATGTTGTAATCATTATAATTGAACACAATAAATATGTAATCAAATTTCCTACATATGTTAATCAGTTATCTTAAGTTAGCTAAACATTACATGATACACATATGCTAAAAATAACTTAGAAGACAACATGAACAATATGCAACATCGTAAACATGAAAAAATTTACCTTATATATGGAATGCAGGATCATCAATAGAAGGGGTGGCGATGTTTGTAGTCAATTGCCTATTTTCGAAAAGGGTGATAATCAGACACAATATAAACATTCATGGTAATTATAAAAAACATATGTTGTAATCATTATAATTGAACACAATAAATATGTAATCATTACAATTGAAAGCAATAAATCATGTCAATCATTTCATTAATAATTTCAATAATGTCATTGATTATCTTCTTCTTCATCATCCTCATCATCATCATCATCATCATCATAATCATCATCATCATCATCATCATCATCATCATCATCATCATCATCATCATCGCCATCATCACCATCATCATCGCCATCATCACCATCACCATCACCATCATCACCGTCATCATCATCATCATCATCATCATCACCATCACCATCATCATCATCACCATCATCTTGATCTTCATCATCTACTTCTTCATCATCTTCAATATCTTCTTCTTCCATAACATTATACTTTATCGGCTTTCCTCTTGGATCATGTCTAACAACTAATGACCAACCCTATTTATGTGAAACCTCTGAGTAAAACACTTGCTCGCATTGGCTTGGAAGAACATAGGGCTCATCTCCAACTAGCTCAAATGACCTTGTATTAATCATTGTAAATCCATTATCATGTTGAATAGTTGTTCTATTTGGATCATTTTGATTTAGTCGTAACCTATATCATTTGACAACAAATATAACTACTTTGAAGGAGTTAAAGTCACACTTAATTATATCATCCAAGATGCCATAGTATTGATTTTGATATTGTTGAGGATGTATGTCATTTCTAGATGATATATTGGTGACCTTGAAAACTATAGTCATCCTAGAATCACAAGTTTCCTTTGTGTCATCCAACTTTTTTATGCTAAATTTTTGGCCATGATAGTACATAACTTTGTGGTGCTTGACTAGAAATTTTTGAAGCGTGTGTGAATTATTTGCATCATGAGTTGATATGAAACATACGTTGAGTTATGATCATTAATAAATTTTTACATACCTCTCCACCTCTTAAACCCTTTACTAGATCAACTACCATTGGCGTAACATTGGAATCTCCATTACGATGAGCTTCTATAACCAATGAAGCAACACCTTCCCATGTAAATGAGCAACCATTTTTTTGACATCGTTCAATCCATACCATCATCCAATCAAGATTGTTCACAATATACAAATGTATTGCATCCCACTCTCGACCACCTATATAAAAAAAAAAACACCAATTATAAATAACTTATATTGAAGATTTATAAGAATTAATTAACTACAATAACATCTTAGATTTACCTCTCACTTTCCTTGATCTACCTTTGCCCATCAAGTACTCCCCTTTGAATTTGTTAATTGAGTTGGGATCCCAAATATGATCTACATGGATCTTTGCTGCAAACTTAGGAAGATATTCACTAATGTACACCATGGTCTGGTATACCATTTATCCCTCCACCATAGAACCCTCAAGATGTGCTCTTTGTCGAACCAAGCCTTTCAAAAATTTCAAGTGCCTCTCAACCATCCACATTGACCTGGTTGGTATAGGTCCACACAATTCAATCTCCTCAACTTGATGTATGAGGTAGTGTTCTTGTGCATTGAAAAAACTAGGAGGTAGACACTTTTGAATTTCACACATAAGAAGAGGAATTTTTCTCTTCCAATATTTTATATCTTCTTTATTGATTTCTTTAGATGATAACCACCTCATGTATTTTCCAAGATCATATATAACCTATTTGACATTTTTGGCGAAGTGGTGTGGGAGAGATAGAAGTAGAACGTACTACAATATTTGTAAAATGATCTTGTCAATATTTTATAAAAGAATGCAATTAAAACTACATGTAGTATAAAAATATATAGTAAATACAAAATAATGTGAATTATCTTAATAAATGTATGCCAATTGTGTGTTTTCAACCTTGGCCCAAATTCACTTTTCTTTGATATGAGATTGTTTATGTTCGTAGCAAATCCTGTGGGAAATCATATGTTTTTTATGACTTCTTTTATAGCATTGCTCTGTTGCTCTAACAATAACCAACTAAGAGCACTTGTATCAATTTGGTTTCCATTGTTATTTGATCAAATGTCATTTTTCATTGCATGGTTGGATTCTTCAATGTCACTACAAGTTTTGACAATTTGGTCTTTGTCATACCTTCCATCCAAGATTTTCCATAATGTCTTTGTTACATTCTTTCCAATATGCATAGGATCAAACAAATGCACAATTGGGATTTTCTCGTAGTACAAAAACCTAGTAAATTAAGTAGGATAAATTTTTAGTCTTTTTGGAATTTGGTCATTGATGCTTTGATGACTTTCACAAGCATCAATTACATCATTAGTAAACAAAACACAATATCAAAATATAAATTTGAAACAAAAACCATCAAATGGAATGACATTACCTCAACAATTTATTTTATTTTATGTCAACTTCCATAGGCAAGTTGTCATTCTCTGTGGTTTTGACGTAGTCTCTTCTTTCCCATTGAAAAGATGTTTTTTGGTAATTCGATACTTATGATTTCTATGCAAAAAGTGTCTATTCTCATTGAACACCTGCTTTCTTAAACTTTTTGAATGACAAGATTTCATCTTTGGACCACAAACTAGACATGCAAATTTTCCCTTTGTCTAAAGACCTACAAGATCATGCATAATTGGACTAAATGTGTTAACTTTGTGTTGTCACTATAACATACCAAAAAAGAGGTGCTAAGAAGAGAACATACCACAAAAATGTGTTAGCCTAGGGGCATCATGTATTGTCCATACAAGCATTGCATGAAATTTAAATTGTCTTTGTCTTATTGATCTATAGATGTCATACATAGTAACCCCATTCCATAACACCATCAACTCGTCGATAAGGGGTTCAATATATACATTGATATATTTAACTTGGTACTTACCTAGTTGAATGAACAAAAATATTACATAATTATTATGACCATTTTGATGGATTAGTAATAATAAATTAATTTAGATGACCATTAAATCAAAAAATACCTGGAACAATCAGTGTCAACATTATGTGCTCTCTCTTTATGGACAACTAAGGAGGTATGTTATTGTTGATAACAAAAACAGGCCACACCGAGCAAGTAGATCTCATCTCTCCAAAAGGATTGACATCATCTGTTGCGAATGAAAGCTTGAGACTATGAGGTTCTTCTTTAAAGTGTGGCCATTTTCCCTCTATTTCCTTAAATGCCAAACCATTTGTAGGCATTTACGTAATATCATCTTGACTTCTATTGCATGGATGGTAATCCATAAATTGTGCCAAGCTATTGCACCTGAATAATCATTGCAAATGTGGAATAATGGAAATATGCCGAAGAACCTTGAAAGGCACCTTTTTTGTTAATCGATATGATTGATATCTAGTAATATGAAAAATAGGGCATTTTGTTGCAAATTCATGATGTTTATGATATATAATATGATCGTTTGAATATGCATGTATTATTTGATACTCCATTTCAATATCTTTCATGATGGCAGATAATTCTCAGTACGAGCGAGGTAGAATGTTTGATGGTGGTAACAAACACTCACTTATCAACCTACAACCAAAAATATAATTTGTTAATTTAAAGAATATTAATTGCTACACAAACCCAATGTTAATTGTAAGGGAACTACTTGTAAAATAATGAAAGAAGATGACATACCTTAACATACATGTCATTGCTACATTGGATAAACCATTCATAACCTTCAAGTTCACCAACAACAATACAATGACAGGAAGAGTTGTTTCGGAGCCTTCATATAGGGACTCATGTGCCTTCTCAAGTATAGGTACATCAAGCTCTGCATCATCATCATCATCATCATCATCATCATCATCATCTTGATCATTGTGATCTTCATCATCGTGGCCTTCTTCCATGGTATCATTACCTTCTACTTCAATATTCACACCTCCATGTTCCCTCATTTGGAAATTCACATTCTCCGAATTGTCATGGTCCATAACATGAAACTCAAGGACGTTGACCTATATGAAAATGATGACCTTATATTAACCATTACCATGATTTCATTATCAAATCATGTCTTATGTAATTCATAAATTATTAAAATACATACCAATGGACGATTATTGTTTCCCCCTTCAATGTGACCATGTTGCCTATAATGTTCCTTAGTTGTTTTAATTAGATATCTTCAACTCTTTAAGCCCTTACAAATTTTGTAAGGACAATAACATTTTCCATCACCTTTTCTTTTTAAGTTAGACCATAGTCTAGCAATCATGTCCCTATTTTTTTGTTCATTGATATCATCAGACATGGTCTTTCTTGAATGGAATGACTTGTTGGTGGAAGAAGGATGATTTGTTTGCAACCTGCAAATGGAGTAGTAAGAGGAAGACACATATAGAAATGAATACTAAAGTGATATAGATAGAAAGAGGTATAGATAGAGAGATAGATTGATAAAGAGATAAAGAAATATAAAAAATGAAAAGAAACAAATACTTAGTTTACCTTCCATAACTCTACCTCTACATATTGCACTTGCTACATACAAGCACTTTCAAAGAAAATGGGCAGCAACAACCAAGAAGGGAATAGGAGAGTCCATTTGGCTCAAGAGGAGGATGAACAAAGTGACCAAGGGGTGAGAGGAAATGTTGATCTAGAGAGAGGAGAGTCTCTAATGTTTAATAGAACCCTGCTGAAGATTGTTACAGAGTAAGAACCTCCCCAAAGAAAGACATTATTTAGAACTCTCTACAAGGCAAGAGGTAAGGTCTGCAAATTTATTTTAGATTCCAGTTCAATAGATAATATAGCCTCAGTAGAAATGGTAGAGAATCTTGGATTGAAGAAGTTGCCTCATCCTAAGCCTTATAAAGTTTCATGGCTAAATAAGGAGCATCAGGTCATAGTAAATGAACAAGTTCATGTTCAATTTCAAATAGGGGAGTAAAATGACAAGATCTAGTGTGATGATGGTTGGAGAGAAGGAGTTTTTGAAGACCCTCAAGGTGAAAAACATCTCGTGCTTTGTCATAGTAGTAAAGTCAAAACTTGGAGAAAAAGGAAAGGAAGAAAAATCCAATGAAAGGATTTGGGACCCAAGGAAGTAAGGCAACTATTGGACAAGTACAAAGAAGTAATTTTAGATTGTACCAAGGAAAAACACCAAACTCATGATGAGGAAGATGGGACCCTTCAAATTTTTTCAAAAGTATGGCACAAATGCATATAAACTTGAACTCCCTGGTGACATTGGTTTATCTAACATTTTTAATATTTGTCATTTGTATCCCTATAAGGGAATCACTGGCTGTGATACAGGTCAAATGGATGGAGTGGAGGTGATTGTGATAAGGCATTTCAATTAACCATTTGTTCACTATTGAACATCAAAATTCCATAAGCTTGTGATTCCATTGAAACATGATTCTATTCTACATATAATTATCCATAACAAAATGACTAACCTTCTCAGAAGAAGAATCCTCACTGCTAGAATCATTTTCTGGCAGCTTCTTTGCAATCGCAAGATTTTTTCTTACAGGATGCTTCACCTTTATCTATAGAGAATTAACCCAAAAATGAGTACCATAAAGTCAAAACATATGTTATACTATCAATATGATCCCAAAAAGAAACAAAATAACTGGCATTCTTTAGATCTGGTAATTTTTTTCAACATAAATGTTCTAGCTTGCTCAAAGACAAAGACAAAGACAAAGACCCTAGGAGAGTGGGTTCCACTTGGGAAGGTAGAGATCTACATGTGGTAGGGCTTGGTAATACTTGTGTACTAATGCACAATCTATGTTGTGCTGTCAACGATCTCAATAAAGAAAAATAGAGAAAATTTGTACTTGAAATTAGATGGAGAAAGAATTAGCACATGACTTCTGAAAGCAGGGCTAGGGATCTATAGTATAAAAAGTTGTATTTTCAAGTGTAAAGAACTGATTTTAAATGCATGCATTTTTTTCATTCTATAATGTATGTCAAATTCCATACTATGCAATCAAGGATTAAAACTGAAAACAACTCACAATGCATAAATAAACATTCTTGCATTATCACACACAAAATGAAAAAACAAGTTTGATTCTAGAGAAACCCTCAAATAGGAAGAAAAATCTTGTAGAGTAATTAATATTATTAATGCCACTAGATTATAGTCTAACAAGAGTAGAGGTGGAGTCTCTTATACTAGAGAGGCATGACGTTATTGCCTAAGAAGTTATTGGTGCAAATGTGGAGTCTCTTATACTACAGAGGCCTGGCGTGAATGCCTAAGAAGCTGCTGGTGCAACTGATGTCATCATGGTATCCATAAAAGATGTTTCTACTTCTTGAAGCTCATGATGATGACAAGGATTATCACTATGAAGACCAATCTAGGGCTAGAAACATTCAACAGGTATTTTTCACAATCAATGATGTCGATTGTTAAACTTTTGAACATTGTAAAATTATATTCATCATAAATGTTTCAGATCATACATCATGATCTAAAATTTAAGTTCTTTTATATTGATAACAATCATGATCTAAAATTTAAGTGTGGTGAGAAATTGACTAAAAAAGATCGATCAGAAGTTGTCGAGATTGGCATGTTATTGCAATAGTTTCTTAAGTTTGTCACAATAGGTCAAATTTTGTGTTTGACTAAAAAATGAGTAGGAGGGGTCTCAAAATAGTTAGATATGTTATTGAAACCAAACTCAATCCTTTAGGAGTGATCACGACTTTCCAAGTCATCAAAGTGAAAAAAATTACAAAAATTGTCAATGACAACTTTGATAGAAATATTAGAAAGTCACCAAAAAATAGTTGGGGATCGATGAAGAAAGTTGGTACTTGGAAAATAGAGTTATATAAGCTCATTTGAAATCATTTTGAGGGGTTGGAGTTCCTAGTGTATGAAATATTGACTAATAAAGCAAATTGTTACATTAAAAAACTATCACAATGATCTTGCAACTCAGAACTCTATATTCTAATGGATTGAAATGAGTGGTTTGATTACATGGTTTGATGAATCAATCCAAGTAATTTCTTAGTACATTAATTAAGTTCCCATTTTATGTTTTAGTAGTTGTAAATAAAAATTTTCTTCTTGGCTAGTTCACTAGCCTAGGTAGAGTAGTTGGTGCAGGAGCCCCACACACAACCAAGCCAATGGTGTAGCTTATGAAGAGCACAAAGACAACTAGAGGAAATTAGGGAATTAATTGGCAAGTTATAAGAATCAGACTAATATGATGATTCAATTATTTGTAATGTCCTTAATTGGACTAAATGAAATTCTAATGGACTATCATTGTCCAAGCACAAATAACATTGGAGTGTTTAGAGTCTAGGAATGTTAGTGATCATAAAAGATCGAAATTTGGTTAATGGTCTTTTTGTTTAAAGGAATTCCATAAAATATATTTTGACATTAGTTTGAGTTTGTTCTATTTGAAAACCAAACCATTCAACTAACTGATAACTGTTGTATTGGTTTTGAGTTAGTTTTAGGCATTTCTATATTTTTGTTTTGATTCTCTGTTATAAGAGAGACAGTCAGGTTTATGGACAGAGGAGAAAGAAAACAATAAGAAAACTCTATTCTTTGAAATTGATTTCCATTACTTTGGATCTCCAATCGATTGGTTTGTATTTGAAATACTTTGACAAGGTTTTATTCATGAACTACTATGTTTTATTGATATGTTTCATAACATTGTAGGCTTGTTGTCGTACTAGTCTTGACTTAAAATAGTTACTCTTGATTTCAATTTGTTGTTGCAATAACACCTTAGGTAGAATGGATCATCCCATGAACATAGAGGCTAAACTTCATGGGATGAAATTGTTAACATGTATTATAATCCACTAATAGTGCATATGCAGTTTTGTGGGGTGTAGAAGTGATCATAGGTTGAAGATATATTGGAATTGAAAGCCGTATATAGTAGGGAATATTCTTCCCAAATGTGGAGTGAATCCTATGTTGGAAAAACATATAATATATTGAATTTTTGTGTGGAGGTAAGAGTTTGAGGGAACTCTAGTCAAATCAAGTTTGAGTCAAGATTCAGGGATTGTGGTGTTGTAGGGCCTGAGATGTCAATCATTTATGAAATTTGATCATTTGTAGTCATCTCATGACTCTGGGGTGAGTTTGGAGAGATAAGGATAGCAAGTGTGATGTTCCTTATTAAATTGATGAATTGTCATGCTTAGATGTGGGGTACAATTATGTATAATCCTATTGGTCTATGGTAACCATATACAATTCTTTGCTATGTTATAAAACTCTTTAAAAAGGGTATTAGGAAGTGTCTTTAGATTGTCAAACATTTTGAGGAAAACCAAAGTTGTCCCCATTCCAAGCATGCAACAGGACTCATAGGTAGGGTATTGTGCATTTGAGCCAAATTTATAGAAGTATGGTATTGTCTTAGAGTCTTAAAGATCCCCGTGCCAGTTAATTGGGTGTTTAAGAAACCAAGTCAACATCTAGGAATATTGTGATAGACTTAAATAAGTTAATTCCTTGAAGAATTTGAAGTTGTCGATAGGCACAAGTATCTAAGTCTCTTAAGTTTTCAACTTTTATTGTGTATTTAATACCAACCACCCTTCCTCTGCATCAGTAGTTATCATAGAAATTGCTCTAATTTGATTTCTAATTGTTGGAACAGAACAACCTTTAGGAATCTATCAGGGAACTATAAATAACTTGGGGTCAATATGAAATGGTCTTCTATTTTTGGAATCAATCCCTAGGTGGATTCAGGCATACCTGACAAGGTGACTTTATGGTTATAGGGTTTGGATAGAGGAGTAGTTTGATTGGTTTGTACCAATCAAGGATTGGAGCATGTTTAGAAATATCTAAAGGTATAGTTTCCAAGAACTAAGAAGGATTTGAATCTTTTTGTGTTCCTTTTGAAACTTTGCAAGGCCCATCAACAAGTAAAGTCTTAAAACCATTGTAAGTACGCTATTTTATAGAAATGAGTTGTATGGAGAGGTTGAAGAACTAAAACCTTGAAAATATTCAAGCTCTCTAAAACCATAACTTAATTGGTACCTTGTTGAGTTTTTTTTGAAATATTTTCAAAATGGAAAATTTGGAGGCCTAATTAGTGGTGCAAGGTCACCAAGATCATCCTATGAAGACACCAAAACATACCATGAAGACCAGATGAGTGAGTAGGACAAGGAGATATCCAAGCAATACAAATGGACTAGAATTAAAAGCTATAATGGTTTTCATAACCAAACAATGTAATCAGATGAGTTTATTTTTTAATGTCCTAAAATGACTGAAAGTCATACTTGTAATTAATTCCTTAAAGGACCAAGAATTTGTTTGTATTGGACTAATGTTTTCCAAACCTAAGTTATGTTTACAAGAAGTTTAGAATGGGCAGGGGATAGGTCTAGGTATTAGAATAAGGGTTGAATATAAATTTAAAACCATTTTTGTTATTTAAAATTCAAATATTAAAAAAAAACAACTATAAAGGTATTTGGAGGGAATTAGTGTCTAGGGTGTCTTTAGGCTTAAACTAAGCCTCCAACTAGTAAGAGTTGGTTGTGACAATTTGGGGAAGGCTGTTAAAGCATAAATGCATCTATTGTACAACAGAGATCTGGCTGTATGGACTGATAAAAATAGTGAGCAATAAAATCCTCATTTTGCTATTTCATTGATTTGTTGAACTCTTCATTGTTTGGATTGACATATCTATGAATTAGCAAGGCTTACTGATTCCATTTTAATAATTGTTGAATGAACTTTTGAGAAGTCTGTACACCTGGTGCAAGTAAACAAGTTTTGATTTTGTTAATTATCTTGTAACCAGTCCTAATACCTATTACTTTATGGCCATCCCATGAATTATAAGGGCACAAAATTCATGGGATGTGCATTTCTAACATGTATAATTATCTTCTAACATTTTAATTGCAGAGGAGAATGCAACATTGGTTGACTGTTATGAAACAATGTAGGTTTCCTAGAAGGAATTCGTGGGTACAGAGCAGTAGTAGAGTTTTGGTCTAAAGGAGGAACCTATTTTATGGTTTGAACCATCTTAGTATGATCATCTAAAGGAGAAACCAGTATCAGTTGTTCTTGGAATTGATCAGATACAATGGATTTGAGAAACCCTTAGATTGAGGGTTTGTAAGTCATAAATTGGGGTTTTGGGGGTTTTTAGTGGATTGAGTCTTAACCCTTTGGGATTTAGTGATATTTAGCCATTATATGACTCTACTAAGAGTTTGGAGTGATAATAATGAGAGAAGAGTGAGGATGATTTGTTAATTGATGGGATTTTTTGTTACTTAAGTGTCACATTGTGCAGACAGTCAGACCTGGTCCAAAGAAGTCTATAGTAAGGTCTGGGTATGTTAAGGTACTTGGAAAAGGGTATTTGAAAATACTTTTAATTTACCAAGTGTTTTGGGAAAAGGTAAAGGTATTTAAGTTTTAAACCTGCTACAGACCTACTAGATTGTCAATTCCCCCAATCAAAGATGAAAAGAACAATGTAAACAGTCAACTTATTTTTCAAATTTCATTTGTTAGCAAACTACCCATTCCCATCCTTGCAAAATAGAATTTTTTTTTCCTATTTTTTAACTCACCTATTCACCAATTGTGATGCGAAGCCAGGCGAGTTTGTGTATGCTTAAATGATGGCCGATAGTTCGAGCTTAAGGCTGCAGTATTGGCCAAAATAGGAAACTTTGCACAAATAATTCAAATAAATTTATTTTATTTTTCTCCAAGGATGCTAGTCATAAGTTGATAAGAAAACTGAAAATAAAAAATAAAGAATATCAAGATTGGAGTACTTCATAGAATGTATCTTCATTAAAAAAAAATCCTTTCTTTTCTATTTTGAATGCTTACCTAATTTGCTTGATTTTCATGGCAGGATTCCCAGAAATGGCACTTGAAGGAATTCTAGGGTTATGTTGCTTACAAGGTTTCCAAATGCTCCAATGTTAAATGCTCAAAGGATGTAGAATGTTGGAAACCCTCAAATTATCCATGAAATATGCTCGAAATTCTCATCTCAAGTGAAATGCTCAACTGATATAGCGCTCAAGTGAAATGCTCAACTGATTTGCCACTTTTTTTAATCTTTATGTTGCTATGTTCGTCGCAATTGAGACCAACACAAAATATAAAGCATTGGTCGCAATTTCGACTAACATAGGCATGTATTAAAAAAAAAAAGTTTCCTTTATTATGCGACCAACCAAGTAATTGATATTTGATGGTTGAAATTTAAGGTAGAAATTTGGGGTTAAATGTACTAGTGCAAATAGTATGTTCAATCTTATCTCTACCTAGAAAATGCATAGTTCATCAATATAATCCCAAAGTACACATATTCAATCTTTTCTTTAACTCAAAAATCATATACAAATTAGAGACCAATGGAATGTTATAAGGAAGGAACTTCACTCTATATCATTCAAAGAAAAAAATAGATACAACATACAACTTGAAGAACAAAAGCAATACATTAACAATGTTGACATTTCAATCAATTTTTTTTATTAGTGATACACATTTATTCAGATGGCTAGTATCTACCAAGCTAATTATATAGTTAATATTGTTAACCAAGTAATTTAGGCTCTACCAAGTTCTATAGTTACTACCAAGTTTCAGGAATAATATTTAGTTTGTGCCGTGCAGTTTCTACCAAGTTGGTGATTATCAGTGCAAACCAAGCTTCTTAGTGTTTGCCAAGTTAATTAGTACAAATCAAGTTCTACAGTGGGTATTGAGTTTGTAGTTTTAGTGATGTGAATCCATTGTTGACGAGCCATGCAGTATCAACCAAGTGATTTAGTTTATACCAAGCTCATAATGATAACATTGACCAAGCTATGTAGTATGTTGAGTTTCTTAGTATTCATCAAGTCACTGGTGAAAAATGAGTTCAGACTACTTGGAAGTGATCAGTAGGAACCAAGATTCTACATCTACCGAGTGCATTATGATGCCAAGCATTGACAATGGATGCTGTGTATCAAAACCTCATCGAGTTTGTCTTCAGAACCTGAGTTCCTACAGTTGGGATGACTTTGTGTACCTTGGTGAAACTTGTATTGTAGCTGACTTTTTTGAATTGTAATTTGAATTGGTATATATGTAATGTATTGTATCACATCCAAATTTGATAAGAAGGGTATATAAATTTATTGTAAGCATACTGAAAATCATAGAAGTGTGAAGTAAAAGGCTACAACAGTATAAGGAGCAACAAAGATTTATCTATGAGAAGGTGGTCATTTTCCATACTTATAGAGAAGTCAACAGGGTTGCTGATTGGATTGCTAATCACATAGTACAAATGGGGCAAAAGTTGAGGTGGCTCGATGACTTACACAAACATGTGGATCTTAAAGCGATTATTAATTATGATGTTATTCATTCCAGAGTGGGAAAGATTTTCTCAGATTAGAAATTTAATGATTTGTGGGAGTAGCCTTATGATTGTTAGTTTAGCATTCCCAAGGAGGTACATTCATGTGAAGGCTATGTGCTCTCTACACGTACACTCAAAAAGGCATCCTCAATATCGTGTCACAAAGAATTGGTCTTACTTCTACCTCTCTGCTATTGATATCTGGGTGTCTCTAGTTTTTTGTTTGCTTTGCAATATGGGAGGTGAACCAAGGAAGCAAGAACCGAAAAAATGTGATGATTGGAAGGCTAGGCAGGACGTTTGGAAGATTCTCTAGAAAGGGAAGGTGGTTAGCTAACTAGAGTAGTTGCATGGATTCAAACCCCATGTCACCACTGCCTTCTTCAAAAATTGGGTGGATGAAAAAGTGACTCTACATGGTGTGTCTGTTAAGATGACTGAGGAATTCATTGCTGAAGTTACTGGTCTTCCCCTTAAAGGTATCAAGTCTTTGAAGTAGACTAGTATTTCCAATGTAGCCTACAAAAAATTCTTGAAGATGGGAGAAGAGGAGCTGCAATTGGAAAAGAATGGCGACTTCTTTGATGTGCAACAAATAAAAGGTATTTGGCATGATGTGCTTGGTTGTATTCACGAATATTTCATCCTTGATGGAAGAAATAAAAAGGTGCACAAATTCCACTTTGTCTTCCTTAACCATTTCAGGTACAAGGATAGAATTTCCTTCCCTTTCTATTTGTAGTTTTCTTTGCTCCAAAGTTTGAATGCCCATAAAAAGAAACAGTCTCAACCCATATTACATGAAGGTCTAATTTTACTCATTGAGGGTTTTTGTAAAAATAAGTCCATTGCTTCGTCCCCGTCCACTGACAAGCATAAGAGTCCTAATCCTATTAAAGGAAAAATGGATGAGAGTGCTAAAAAGAAAATAAAGGCTAAATTGAATCCCTTTAGTCCTCGAAGACAAATTGAGGAAGAGGAAACTGAGGGGGAGAGCACTGATGGCTCAGATAAGGATGCCCCTAAGGAAGAGGAGGGGATAGATGCTGGGGAGTTTAGCTCTAACCTGGATGGTTACCCGGATTCAAAAGAAAATAATGAGGATGGGAGAGAGGAAGATACCACAAAGATGAATTTAGAATAGAGCAAGTCTGAAAATGAGGACACTCAAATCGTATCTGGGGGAGGTGATAAAGAGAAAGAAAATGATGATTTAGCCATTTTGAGTGAGTAGAAAAACATGGGGAAAGCTTCCACTCCTCTTAAGGAAATTGAGGGTCATGATAAGGAG
The DNA here is from genome assembly GCA_028749045.1 of Cupressus sempervirens. NCBI lineage: Eukaryota > Viridiplantae > Streptophyta > Pinopsida > Cupressales > Cupressaceae > Cupressus > Cupressus sempervirens. The sequence goes on along the minus strand of CM053788.1, from coordinate 390,339,074 downwards.
GGCTAGAGCCACCATATTCATGCGGAGCTTGGTGAGGTGGAGCCATTGGATGGGGGGATTCATATTGATAAAGATGGCTCTATTCCACACACCACTGCTGATGATGTGTGCGACTCCATGGTGAGGGAAACCAAACTCTCCTTCCTTCACTCTGCTAAACAAAAAGCTGACTATTTCCTTTAGGTTGATTCTTGGTTATATAATGAAATAATGGGGCTGAAGAAGAAAATGGATACCTTGCAATATAACCAGGAGGCTAACTGGGCTATTATTCAACACATGGAGGTGCAAATGGGAGATATCCCAAAAAAATTAAAGGATTATGAGTAGAATCTTAGACTGCTCATCAGGGAAATTGGAACAAAAAAGGAGCAAGTTACCTCTAGCATCTATGTAGCTATGGCAACTTTAGGTAAAAGAGTTAATGAAGGAACCATATCTTCGAAGGGCCCAAGCAATAGGACAAGATAGAGTTTGAGGAAAAAAGCTTTGATTTTTGTTGCTTCTTTGGTTGCTAACTCCATCCAGGACACGACTAAGATTGGTAAGGAGGCTGTGAAGATGATTAAAGAATTGAAATAGTTTCTTGGGTCTTCTTCTCTGGTCGGGTTCTTGTGCAAGTCCTGCTTGCTGGCTGGTTCTTTTGGTTCCTACGTTTGGTCCTATTTTCTAGTTTTTAGGTTTTAATTTGTACTGTTGATTCCACATCATTGTAAAACTTGGGTTTTTTATCTAGACTTTTTTAGTGGTTTCAGGTCCCTGTAAAACCTAATTTTGATGCTACTTTTCAGTAGGTTTTTGGGCTCTTTTCTGTTGGATGGCTTGATTTTTCCTTTTTTGAGGATGTGAAAGGGTTTCAGGGTCCCTTCAAAACCTATTTTTACCATAATCTAAAACAAAGATTTATCTATCACAATAAGGTGATCATTACACTTAAAGGTATCACATTCAACAAATCAAGTTACAGACCAGAGATCAACCATTGGTTCATCCTAATAGGTGGAACAATTAAATCCTTTCACAAGGTAGACTTATCATTCTTTTGTAAATCTCTTTACCGAGTGCATAATTCATTATATGTTTGTAAATCCTTTTGCAAGGTGGACCTAGTAGTCCTTATTGCTCCTAACAAGGCAGTTCATCAGAAGTGACCATTATAAACCTTAACAAGTCAAATTTATACTTCAGTACTAAAGCTTGTGGGTATCATCCCCACCCCAATTTTACTTTCTATTTGGAAGTTTTTTGGGTCACCATATTGTATGTCAAAGTGTTATGAATGTTTTGATGCTTTCAATTTTTCATGCTTGCAATTAGATCAGAATACACATAAAGGATCAATTGGTAAATAAAGATTAAGTTTTATTGGTTATTGATTCACCCCACCTCTCAGTAGCTTAGCCTATCATATATTTCTAACAATTGGTATCAAAGCTTTTTGGTTCTTAGAAGAAATTTTTTTTTAACAGTTTAATCAAAGATCAAAAGCAATGGAGCTATTTAGACTTGATAAGGCTATTGACAATGAAAAGCTAGATTTGGAATTGGCTATTAGGAAACACAAGAAAGCAAAGGAGCAACTCTCTCAATCCTTGAAAAGAAGGAAAGATCTTGAAATTTAGATGAATGAAAAACTCTACATTGAAGAAAGAATTGAAGACATCCATTCAGAAAGTAATTCAGATGAAGTTAACGAGGCAATCAAAGAACTATTAGAAAAGAATGACACACTTCAAGAAGTAAGAAAGTTGAAAAGAGAATAAGAAATTTAGACAGTAAGATTGTGTGAAGTCATGGAAGAGAAAAAAAAAACAAAAGAAGAGTTAGAAGGAAAGACTAATGAAATTCAACATCCATCCCTTCAATAGGAAGAATTCATTGATCAACTTACTAATGCAAATGAAGAAATCATGAATCTAAGATCAAAGAATGAAAGATTGAAGAATGACCTAAAAATTGAAAGGAAAACCAATGAGAGGATGATGAAATCTCAAGTCGACATGGATCAACTAAATAGGAAAATCCATTATAGACAAAAAGGAAAAGCAGGAATTGGATATACAAAAGAAGGTGATTTTATCCAAACAAGGAGCTCAAAAGAATCAAAGACCTACTTGCAATCACTATGGTAAGTTAGTTCATACATCAAACAAATGTTGGAGCAATGGAAAAGCTAAATTCAATGGAAATGCTACAATTGTAATTAGCATGGTCATAGAGCTAATGAATGCAAAGAGAAACCTAAATTTGAGGGCAAATGTCACAAATGCAAGAAGCATGGGCAAAAATATTTTTAATACAAAACTATGATATTGAATCTGAAAAAATAGATTGTAAAAGCTACATTTGGTTGGGACTACAACACTTGGTGTAGATGTCACTATTGTGGAGAATTTGGAAACATTGGAATGAATTGTGTAAAACATCACATGAGGACAAAATACACCACTAGAAGATGTTTTATTTGTAGAGAACTTGGTCACATTACCAAGAACTATATGAACACTAGAAGAATTGAAGATCAAAATAAAGCCAAGGTTGATAACATTAGAAAGTAGATGAGATAGTAGTGGATTTTAAAATCTTCTGAGAATGAAAATTTGAGAAATGAAGCACATGTCACTCAAGTATTGGGTGACTCAAGCATTTCTACTTGATCTCCCACAAGGATAACTGGAACTAAGATTCTAAAGTAGACATGCTACATCAGTTCCAGTCAACAGAAAGGAAAAATCCAAATCAACATTCAAGATGCAAAGGGATCACCAAGTGTCTAAAGAAATTTGGGACACTACTGAGCTAGGTTGGGTTGCAAGATCCTGCTAAGCAAGTCAGGAGCTACTAAATTGTTGTATTAACACCAAGTCATGAATGTTCCTACCGAGCATTTAATTCAAGCTAAGTCGAAGAAAATCTCTCATCAACCAAGCATTTATGGCTATTGAAAGGTATAATTTGATAAAAAGGGCAAAATAAAATTCATTTGTCACCATGAATTTTCAAGAGCTATTTGTGCAAGAGTGATTTTAGTGTATCTGAGAGATCTGTGTGAATTGTTGTTGAAGTTTTCCATATTTTATCAAACCCTATCAAGTGATGGCATCCTCCACTAGCAAGACAAATAAGGGGTCTGAGATGCTAGTCCAAGGAGTCAAATGGAAAGCACCATATTTCAAATTGAGTCTGACTATTATAGAAACCCTTGATCCAATCGAAGCTTAGTCTCAAATTCCATCCAAGGTAATTTTGGAAAAATGATATTTGTTCACATTTTTGGCGTTTGATTCAAGATATAGGAACCACAAAAATGGATGAAACTCTAGAGAAGTTATGTGTGAATGACATGTTAAAACTAGAGCATCAACACTTAGAAGCAAATGGTTTGACCCACATTCCACACATGCCCTAAGATTTTTAGATTAAGTGGATAATATTTATCCTCAACTGTGTGCACAACAGGAAGTTATGGTTGGACCAACCTATTTTGATAACAAATAAAATGATCCATCAGATCACAGGGCTTCCAATGCTGACCAAGGAAAAAACAACCAAAACCCTAAGTCGGGTGGAATTGGAGAAGAAAACCCTTGCCGAATGGGACAGAAGAGGAATGAAGATCAATTGTGTTACTGATATGGAGTTAAAATTTGGAATACATGTAATTTATCACAAAATATATAGCTCAAGTCATCTCAATAGTGTATCATGTGAAGCTGTGGACCTTGCTTTCAAAGTAGTCAAGAAAAATATGTCCTTCGACCTTGCCGAGTTGATGTTGAACCAGTTCAACAAAAATATGGAAAGCATCAGAACTTTAAAGAATAACCCTTGTAAGTTTGGTTCACTCTTAACTTGTTTATTTTTCTTTGTGCAAAAGTTCTTCCCATCAAAAGGTAAAATTGTATGGAGAAAAGATGTACATGTCCTTTTTCAAATCAGTGAATACATAGTAGAAATGGGAGAAAATTATGTCAGTATTATGGAAAAATATTTTGATGTATTTAAGGAAAAGGTGAACAATAGATTCAAGATACCAAAGAAACTTGTAGAAGACTAAAAAGATGATATTTTTTTATGGTTGATTGTGATAAAATGTATATACAATCAGTCAGGCCTAGAATTGTATGGGTCAAGCCACTAGGATATGAGGTTAATATTGATGAAACCAAGGACATCATTGAAGCATTGTTAAATGAACTTATTGATTGAAAGGCCACATATTTTGGAACATATGAGGAAGCCAAGGTTAGAATTGAATTAGAAATAAAACTCCCTTAGACAATCAACAAAGGGAAGAAAAGAATGGAAAAAATGAAACAAACTAGTTCTACTCTCCTATTGACAGAAGGTAAAGGAGATAACATAGAAGAAGATGATGCAAAAGATGAAGAAAAGCCAGAAGAAGAAGAGCCACTAAAGAAGAAATGTAAAGTTATTATAACCAAACCTACAAAGACATCTACTACAATGTTTACAAGGAGAGTATCTAGAAAGAAACTGAAATTGGGTGAAAAAGCAAAGAATGTGATCTTCAAACAAACTCCACCCACATTTCAAGAAAGATTGAAAGAAATTGATTCTAGTGATGACATAATAAATTTTAGAGCTTTAAAGTATGAAATTAGAACTGCTAAAGAGAAAGAGCAAGTTGAAGACATGGTCATGTCAAGGCTAGGTAAATGGAAATACTCTCCAGATCAGCTTGCACAATAGATTCTTAATGAATTAATGGAGAAAATTAAGCCAAGATGGGAGCATGCAAGGACAATTACAAAAGATATTTATGAACAAACCTTGAGGAAACTCATTCCGAGCTTAAGTGATAAAGAAGTGAAAGAATACATCAAGAAGAATGAAGAGAAACTTACTTCGAGATTTAACACTTGTCTGATGTTGATAAAAGACATTGAACATGTGGTAAGGAATGCCACCAACACATGGAAAAATATCTACAATCTTCATAAGAAAATTAATTTTGTGGTTCATGTCAGTGACAAGGATGATGATGAAGATGAAAGAGGAAAAATATGATGAAGAAGAAACCAATGATGAGAATATAGATGATAAGGAACAAGAACATGAAGCTATTGAGGAGAATCTCCTTGAGATTTAGAGCATTGAGGAAACCGACCATGAGAAGATTGCAGTAGCAGTGATAGCCTCACTTCCTTACTCTTTGAGTGAAGCATTAAAGACATCAAGCTTAGAGAAGGATATTGTAGAGTTGGTTGTATCAAACATTGTAAATACAAGCACTCAACCAATATTTGCACTTGTTCAACTCAGTACTTCATTGATAGAAGTGACCAACACTTCATTTACCAAGTAGTTAGTACTTCATCCTCCATCAATTTTGGTCACTTAACATCAAGGTATTTCCTCAATAAGTGTAATATCTACTTTTACTACCAGTCCTTCTATTTCTACCATTTTTTCTATTCTAAGTATGTAAATGATAAGTACTGAGACAATTGAGAGCAAGCCTTGACTGAGTACAAAAGTGTCTAGCAAAGGAAAAAATAAGGAAGAAGATATTGATCTTGATGAAAATATAGTTATCCTGAATTGGGAAATCTCCAATCTAAATCTTGATCAAATGCATATAGTAGGAGAGCTACTACAGAAGAAAGCCAAGCAGAAAAGGCTTAGAGAAGAAAGAAATAGAGAATTTCAAGTGCTTGAAGATGTAAAGAACATTCTTGCAGATGCACTTAGCACCGAGGTTGATACTTCTCAACCAATTTTGGCTTAGTTAGTAGAAGTGGTCCATAAATTCAATGAATATTTGAATGGACAAGACAAAATTATTGCAAACAACAAAAAAGAAATTTTAAAATAAAGCATTGGAGTTGGTTGCACAAAAGATTGCAATTTACATCAAGTAGACTTGTCTACTATTCTAGGCTCATTGGAAACCTCTACCAATAATATCACTTCTCTATTCGATAAACTCTGTGACACATCCATTTTTACACAAGAAATTAAAGATAAACTCTCCAAAATTGATGAAGATCTAGAGGAAAGTGCACAACAGTTGTCACTTGATCCAAGCTATAGTTCTGCGCACTATACAAAGATCAGATTTCTAATGGATATGCATGCATAATTGCTAAAGGAAGAGGCCATGATAAGAGCTACAATTTCAAATATACAAGGCATGATTCTTCATAACATGGATGCATTGCAAAAGCATATTTCACATGCTAAAACTCTCATACATGATAACAAATTCTCCATTGCTGATCACATGATAGAATTATCAGCAGAACTTCAAATTGCATTGCACACAAGCAAGGTGTTGCAAGAAAATTGGGACAAGACAATATCACTAATTCTAAAGGTATATTTTGATTTTTTGTCACATTTTGGCATAATTTTATAGAATACACCTTTGAAATTTATGTCAAAAAGGGGGAGAAGATGTAATAGAAGATGTATATAACATGTAAAGCATATTGTAAAAAGGTGGAGAAGATGTGATGCATAAAGAGTAGAATATGAGAAGATGTATATAATGTAAAATATATTGAATATATATGTATGGGGGAGAAACATCATATTATATACATGTACAAATATTTAGATAAACATCTCTTACAAAGCAATTTTGAAAAATTTCAAAACATAAAGTACTTTACTAAGTTGAAGACACAAGATGAAGAGTAAAGATTGTTTTGAAACTTTTTGAGAATTCAGTTTTGATTGATAAGTGTTTTTGTCACTAATGTCAGACAGGGAGATTGTTGACATTTCAATCAAGTTTGTTTATTAGTGATACACACTTATTCATATGGTTAATATCTACTGAGCTTATTCTATAATTAACATTGTTAACCAAGTAATTTAGGCTCTACCGAGTTCTACAGTTGCTATTGAGTTTTAGGAACAATATTTAGTTTGCACTAAGTAGTTGTTGGAAATATAGAAGGAGTAACTAAGAGGGGGGGTGAATCAGTTACCACTAAAATAAATCCTAGATTCGTTAGATGTTAACAATAAAATTTAGACTTAGAAAATTGATTGTTGCTGTTACTCAGTAAACTCACAAAAAATGTTGTAACTCGATAAATGTAGAGTGTGAATTACTTTTAGCAGATCTTACAACATTAAAAATAATTAATTTTGCAAGCATAAGAGAAATAAAATGTACACATGAGACACCAGATTTAACGTGGAAACCCAATATGGAAAAAACTACCAATATAACTAGTTACTATTTTTCACTCTTCTGAAGTGAGCCCTATTAGGAGCCAACCTAGTTAAAGGTTACAAAACACACTATTAGGTGTGACCTTTTTAGAGGATTTAATCACCCTATTAGGAGTGGCCTTGCAAGAGGTCTTAAAAAAATTCAATGGAATTGCCACTTTGTTAGAGGATTTACAACTAGTTATTAAACCAACTCTGTTAAGAGATTTTAGATCATTGCTACAATGATTAGAGAGTAACAATAAAATGACCTGATTGTGATGCAACTGAATTGCTGATAAAAAATCTTTTCTTTGGTTCATACTTGATCCTTCTTGATTGAATAACATTTTTCTACTCCACATGGATACCTGCTTATCCTTCAAGTTCACTCTCACTCTTTCCTTCTCAATTCAATCAACACAATTGCACACACACTAGAAATCTCAACTTGACCTTTTATTTATACCATCCAAATTGTCAAGTCAGCTCAATTAAAAATTACAACCACCAATATTCATCATCATAGTCAACTATAAACAATACTTAAAACAATTCAGCTTCTCATGCCAAAACAACAAAATCCTTTAATAGCTGACCCTGCTTAGTAAACACTAGTTCCGAGATGATTTCCTATGTTAACCAATAGAAGTTCAGTTAACATTGTTAACTTATAAAAATCCTTTAGAAACTGAGTGAACTTGGTGAACACTATCTTTGTCCATCTTTTCTTTGTTAACCATGTGAACTCAGTTAATACTACTTTCTGCCATAATTTCCTTCGATGCCCAAGTGAGCTCGGTAGACACTGTCTTTTCAGAGTAAACTTCAAGAATGCTCAATAGACAAGGAAAAATGTCTTGCTGACCAAGTGAGCTCGATAAGCACCAATTGACAATTGATATGACATTTATGTGACATCAAAGAGAACACATAATCTAACAATCTCCCTCTTTGGTATTGATGGCAACACAACATATCATAGCATAATGAAATTCGAGAATAAGACTTTCTTTGATAGAAAGTTTTTCCCTCTTAGATTTTATACCATAAGCTTCTCCTTTCATGTAGAAATCTCCCTCTATGAAGGAATTGCATAACTTCTATGACAATATACTTCTCCCTTAGAAAGATATATCATATAAACAAATTTCCAAGATATGACAATAATCTTCTCCCTCTTTGACAACACATGTCAAAGACGAAACATACCAAGTTAGTATCAATGTACCTTGAGTACTGATTCATATGCAATATTCTCTTTACTATGCTACATCAACTAATTGATTTTCAACTTGGTTCCTATTGATGCATCACTAAAACTTCATTTAGTGAGCTTCAGATAGGGGAATGACCCCTAACTTACCTCTTAGATATAAGAATGCATCCTTAGGTAATGGATTGGTGAATATGTCTGCAATCTATTCTTTTGTATGAACATATTCTAATCTAGTTTCTTTTTCCTACACTAATTCTTTGACAAAATGATATTTTATAGCAATGTGCTTAGTTTTGGAATGCATCTCTGGGTTCTTTGATATGTTAATTACGCTAGTGTTATTACAAAACATGACAACTAGTTCTTTGATCTCAACCTTCATGTTTTCCAATAATTGTTAAAACCAAACAATGTTAGAAAAATTCACTAATACTACTACAACTCTACTTTTGCTATGGATTGGGATGTGTAGTTTTGCTTCTTACTTGTCTAAGATACCAACCTTTTACCAAGAAAGAATGCTCCACCACTTGTGCTTTTTCTATCATCAAGATTTCCTGCCCAATCAACATCAGTGAATACCTTTAGGTCTAAGTTTCCTCCAAGTTTGTACCATAATCCATAGTCTTTAGTGCCTTTCAAATATCTCAAAATTCTTTTGATTGCCACCATATGATTTTCTCTAGGTATAGTTGAGAATCTTGCCACTATCCCAACTACTAGTGCAATATCAGGCCTTGTGTGAACTATATATTGTAATTTTCCAATCATTAATCTGTCTAAGGTCTGATCTACCTCTTCAAAATCATCATCTTTGGTAAGCTTGAGTCTAGTACACATAGGGGTTCCAATTGGTTTTGAATCTTCCATTCCAAACTTCTTGAGTATTTCCTTGATATACTTAGATTGAGTAATTTAGATACCATTCTTGTTTTGCTGTATCTGCAATCCAACAAAGAAATTTATTTCACCAAACATGGACATTTCAAACTCTTTGTTCATTTTTTCTAAAAATTATTTGCATAGATCATCATTCCATATAAATAGAGTATCATCCACAAATATCTCTGCTAATACAATCTTGTTATCTTATCTTTTCTTGATATACAAACTACTGTTATCATTAGTTGTCTAAAAACCAATCTATATAAGGTAGTTATGTAACCTTTCATACCATGCTCAAGGAGCTTGTTTTAGACCATACAATGCTTTATGTAATTTGTAGACCATGTCCCTTTTGTTTGGATCAAAAAAACCTTTTGGTTGTTCAATGTAGACTTCTTCATCAAGAATACCATTGAGAAATGCAGATTTAACATCCATCTGATATACTTTGAATCCTCTATGAGCAACATATGCAAGTAGGGTCCTAACACCTTCTAATCTTGCAACAAGAGTGAAAGTCTCACCATAATCAATTCCTTCTTCTTGAGAATAGCCTTTGTACACTAATCTGGCTTTATTTCTTGATACTTGTCCATCTTCATTCAACTTATTTCTAAATACCCATTTTGTTCCAATCACATTTTTATCTTTAGATCTAGGAACAAGGGTCCAAGTTTTGTTCTTCTCTATTTTTTCTATTTCTTCACTCATAGCCTCAATCCAGCTTTCAATTTCCAATCCATCTTTAACACTTCTAGATTCAAAATCAGCAAGTAAATGTGTACCTTTTAGCTTTCTCCTTGTCATAGTACCTTCTAATTTATCTCCAATAATTTGATAAGTGCATGATGTCTTCTGAATAACTTGGCCAATATTGGTTCTTTGCCTTCTGAATGAATTGCACTATCTTCATTTTGAATCTCAACTATTGGCTCAGGTCATTTAGAATTGGTAGGCATTGGCTCAGTAGCTTCAGAATGTGACTCAGGTCCCTATGACTTAGTTTGTACTTCTTGCAACTCGGTGGCTGAGGAAGACTTAGGAGGTGAAGTCTTCTTATTGTTAGATGTGCTTGGCAATGCATTAGGTTCAAAGTAGACAAATCTTCTATAGTCTTCTGGTTCCCTTTTTCTTTCTTCTTCAATCTTTTCTACAAACTCATCAATTCTCACATGTGCACTTTCTAAGATTTTATGAGTAGACAAATTCAAACATCTATATGTCTTACTTCTGCAAGAATATCCTAAAAATATACCTTCATCACGTTTCACATCAAACTTTCCTCTTCTTGAATCTTTCAAGATATAACATTTACTGCTAAATACTTTCAGATAACTTACATTGGGTTTGTAGGCATACCATAATTCATAGGGAGTTTTATGTGATTCCTTCTTCAATTGAACTCAATTCAAAGTATGACTTGTAATGCTGATGGCTTCCTTCCAATATTTGATAGCAATATTCTTTTCAATCATTAAAGTCCTTGCATAATCCATGATGGATCTTTTTCTTCTTTCAGCTATTTCATTCTGCTCAAGAGTACCCAGGGGCTGATACCTACCTTTTAATTCCTCTTTCAATGCAATATTTATTGAATTCATTGGAGATGAATTCACCACCTCTGTCTGATCTTAAGAATTTCAATCTTTTCCCTATTTCTTTTTCAACTCTTGCTAGATACCATTTGAATTTCTCAAATGCTTCTAACTTTTCTCTAAGATACATAATAGTCGTCATTCTAGAGTAGTCATCAACAAAAAGAATAAAGAATTTTTCTCCACTATAAATTTCTATTCCAATGGGTCCACATAGGCCAATATGCACAATTTCCAAGACATCTTTAGATTGATAGTTTTTGCTCTTAAAACTAGTCTTTCCCATTTTGCCAATCTAACAATTTTTGCATAAACCAACATTTGATTTCTTCAAACTAGGGATACCTCTTACTTTTTTGAATTTTCTTATCTTGACCATATTATCAAAGTTTACATGACATAGTTTTCTGTACCATAACCAACTTTCTTCCATTTGACCAACAAAACATGAGCAATCACCAAGATCAAGATAAAATAGGTTACCTCTTGTTTGTTTGCTTGATCCAATCATATTCCCTTTGTCATCCAGTAGTCTTGCCTTTCCATGCATGAATTCTACCTTGAATCAAATGTTGATTAGTTGTGCTACACTTAGCATATTATGTTTCAGTCCTTCAACCCAATAGGCATTGTCACATACAAGTTCTTTGGTTAATGAGATTTGGCCTTTCCCTTTTATGCAACAAGGTTCATTGTTTCCAAACCTTACACTACCTCCATCATAGTGTTCAAAATGTTTAAATTTTTTTTTGTCTCCATTCATATGATGTGAACATCCACTATCTATGATCCATGTGTCATTTTTACTAACATGAGAGATAAGTTCCATCTTATCTTCTTCTTCATCAGATTCATCTTTTATAGTAATGTATACTATCTCATCTTCACTGTTATCATAATCCTTAGTCATAAAACAAGTCTTCTTACCTTTGTCCTTGTACGATTTGTCATTTTTGAAATCGTTCTCGCCTTTGTACTCGTGACTCTTCTTCTCATCCTTGCTCTCTTTCTTTTGGCACTTGGTAGCAATATGACCAATTTCTTCACATGAAAAATAAACTAGAGGAACTTTACCTTTGTATTTCCCTCTACTTCTAGAATATTTCTTTGCAACTAAAGTTTCAACAACTTCAAGATCACTATCTAAGCTTTCCTCTATTTCCTCTTCACTTTTTGACTGAATGTTCTTTATTTTCTTGCCTTTTTCTTTGAGTGAAAGTTTAGCTTCAAATGTAGACTCAACATTTTTGGAAGCTGGAACATAATTGTCAAAGTTGTCTAGCTCAAAAGCTGTCAATCTTCCTACCAAGGCATCCAAACTTAACTTGTGATTTGGATCAAACCTCTTTTCTTGAATAGTAGATACTCTAATTGCATAGATAGGAAGCAATGTTATGAGAACTTTACTTACAATAGTTTCTTCCTTGATTTCTCCTCCAGAAGCTCTGATTGCACTAACACTAGCTTTGATTCTTTCCACATATTTGGCAACATTTTCATCTTCTCTCATTCTCATCTGATCAAACTATCCTTTAAGGCTTTCTACTTTGGCCCTCCTTACATTGTCATCACCACCATAGATGTCCTTTAGCTTGTTCCACATATCAAAAGTAGTTTTGTAGTCTTTGATCTCAAAATTTTTATCATAGCTAAGAGCAAATGCAATATCAATCATCATGATGTTATGGTTCTCTTTCTCATCAAGATCTTCAATAGACAATGTACCAGTACGCATTTTGTATTCTTCAATGAGGTATTTCAAGCTTGAATCACTAGATGGCTAGATGAAGTCTCATGAGTCCCTACCATGCTGAAAAGTTTTCTGTATTTAGCTTTGGAATCTCTCTCTCTTGTAAGACATATTGATCTTTAGCTTAGGTCCTTGAAACCTTCCCTGCAAGCACCAAAAGCCGTGATACCAATTGTTGGAAATATAGAAGCAGTAATTAAGAGAGGGAGTGAATTAGTTACCACTAAAATAAATTGCAAATCCCTTAGATGTCAACAATAAAATTTAGACTTAGAAAACTTATTACTATTCTTACTCGGTAAACTCACAGAAAATGTTGTAGCTCAATAAATGTAGAGTGTGAATTAATTTTACAAAATCTTAAAATATTATAGTAATTAATTTTGCAAGCATAAGAGAAATAACATGAACACATGAGACACCAGATTTAACATGGAAACCCAATATGGGAAAAACGACCAATGTAACTAGTTATTATTTTTTACTCTTTTGAAGTGAGCCCTATTAGGAGCCAACCTGATTAAAGGTTACAAGACACACTATTGGGTGTGACCTTGTTAGAGGATTTAATCACCCTATTAGGAGTGGCCTTGCAAGAGGTCTTAAAAAAATTCAATGGAATTGCCACCTTGTTAAAGGATTTACAACTGGCTATTAAACCAACTCTATTAAGAGATTTTAGATCACTACTTCAATGATTAGAGAGTAACAATGCAATGACCTCATTGTGATGCAACTAAATTGTTGATTATAGATCTCTACTTTGGTTCATACTTGATCCTTCCTGATCAAATAATGGTTTTCTACTCTACAAGGTTACTTTCTTATCCTTCCAAGTTTGCTCCCACTCTTTCCTTCTCAATTCGATCAACACACTTGCACACACACTAGAAATCTCAACTTGACCTTTTATTTATACCTTCCAGATTGTCAAGTAAGCTCAATTACAAATTAAAATCACCAATATTCATCACCATAGTCGGCTACAAACAATACTTAAAATAATTAAGCTTCTCATGTCATAACAACAAAATCCTTTAATAGCTGACCCTACTCGGTAAGCACTGGTTCTGAGATGATTTCATGTGTTAACCAACATAAGCTTGGTTAACACTCTAAATTTGCAAAAATCCTTTAGAAACTAAGTGAACTTGGTGAACACTGACTCTATCCATCTTTTCTTCGTTAACCATGTGAACTCGGTTAACACTGCTTTTTGCCATAATTTCCTTCGATGTAGACACTGTCTTTTAGAGTATATTTTAGGAATGCTCGGTAGACAAGGAAAACTGTCTTGCTGACCAAGTGAGCTCAGTAAGCACTAATTGAAAATTGATATGACATTTGTGTGACATCAAAGACAACACACAATCCAACAATAGTATCTACCATGTTGGTGATTATCAATGTAAACCAAGCTTCTCAGTGTTTACATAGTTTCTTAGTGCAAACCAAGTTCTACAATGGGTACCAAGTTTGTAGTTTCAGTGATGTGAATCCAGTTTTGACCGAGCCATGCAATATGAACCAAGTGATTTAGTTTATACTGAGCTTGTAGTGATAGCATTGACTGAGCTATGTAGAATGCTGAGTTTCTCAGTATTCACCAACTCACCAGTGTAGACCAAGTTTAGACTACTTGGAACTGATCAGTATGAACCAAGCTTCTATATCTTCCAAGTGCATGATGATGTCGAGCATTGATAATGGATGTTGTGTATTAGAATGTCACCGAGTTTGTCTTCAAAACTTGAGTTCCAATAGTTGGGCTGAGTTTGTGTATTTTGGTGAAACTTGTATTGTAACTAACTTTGTTGAATTGTAATTTGGATTGGTATATATGTAATCTATTGTATCACATCCAAATTTGATAAGAAGGATATATCGAAGTATTGTAAGCATATTGAAAATCATAGAAGTGCAAAGTAAAAGACTACAATAGTATAAGGAGCAACAAATATTTATCTATTACAACAAGGTGATTATTCCACTCAAAGGTATCTCATTCAAAAAATCAAGTTGCAGATAAGAGATCAACCACTAGTTCATCCTAATAGGTGGAATAGTTAAATCCATTCACAAGGTAGACTTAATAGTCTTTTGTAAATCTCTTTACCAAGTGCATAATTTATTGTATGTTTTTAAATCCTTTTGCAAGTTGGACCTAGTAGTCCTTATTGCTCCTAATAGGGCAGATCATTAGAAGTGATCATTATAAGCCTCAATAGGAGAACTTTATACTGTAGTACTAAAGCTTGTGGGTATCATCCCCACCCTAGTTTTACTTTCTATTTGAAAGGTTTCTAGATCACCATATTGTGTGTCAAAGTGTTATGAATATTTTAATGCTTTCAATTTTTCATGTTTGCAATTAGATTAGGATACACATGAAGGATCAATTGGTAAATAAAAATTAAGTTTTATTGGTTACTTATTTGCCCCTCCCCTCTCAATAACTTAGCCTATCATATATTTCCAAGAAACAAAAGGTAAGAAGACATTGCACAAGTATTAATGGTAGAAAGAGGTAAAACTAAGATATATATTCACTCAAAGGAAAATAAAATTACAATAGTAGAATATACGATACAACTGCTATAGAATTAGAGCAGAGACCAATTGACCCCTTGAAAGAGTTACAAAATTTACCTTTATAGCTTATGCATAAATGAGAAGATTTCAACTGAAAATCTAAAACTCAACCACTTTCTTCAAGTTGCAAAGAATAATAACTATTGATCCAAGGAATTTTTTTTTAGATGCACATCCCTATGCTGATAAATCTGATCTTTTAAATGCAACTTGGGCCGTAAAGAGAGAAAAATGATGACCATAACTACTCTGACCAGTAGATGGATTAACATGATAGTGGAGGAATGTCTTTTGCATTTATCAGGCATCAAGAACACCCCTTTGATCACCTACAACTTCTTCCAAGACATTTATTTCTCTCTTGGTGGTCCATTTAGTGCATTTGATTTCATATAAGTTTCTTATTGCCTCACTCCACTTGAAAATAAAATCCCTACCATTGTTGTGTAGATGCTCATCCATCTGGATTTGTTTCCTCCTAATTTAGTTCTACCTTCTGAACCTTAAACTTAATATTTTTTCACCACCTTAATGGAATGTTGACACAACCTATTCATCTTTGCATTCTTTGTGCTTTTCTCAAATTTCATTAGCTGAGGACTTTCCATCATCTTCTAGCTTAGAAAAGAAAAATATTTTTTTCTCGTCAAACTTAGGGTCTACAATCTTACAATCACCTACCTTTCGTATCTTCAGAAGACTCCTCATAAACCTTTACACTTATGGGATTCTCAATTTATCATAAGATCGTAACCCTCTATAGCCCTTTGCACTTTATGTCTTGTGCTCTTACAATCAAATAAAGTTTTGTATCATCAAAAAGCCCATTTAAGTTCCTTACAATCTTACAAGCTACAACTTATTGTAGGATTGGAGCATTGGAAGAAATGTCCTCTTTTGGAGCCACGAACTTATGCTAGTGGTTTACAAACATTTTTGTAGCATCACCAACATGTACTTTAGTGCTTATGATCTTACAGTCACAACTTCACATAGTATCAAGATTTATCTTTTCCTACCTTATGATCTTACAATCATAGTCAACTAACACTTGTTGTGACCTCAGAAGTTATCTCTTAAGCATTGTCTCTAACTCCCAATCATACCCTGGCTATAGCCTTTCTTCATCGTAGCCTTGGAATCCTTAACTTTTACCTTTATGATCATATGACTAGTAGTTATCTCCCCTTTGTCGCAACTTTAGAGACCCTCATGGTTTTCCCTCGTGATCTCATGATCAACTCTTTTCATATCTTTGGAAGACCCTATTGACATGTCCCCATTTTCTTATGCTTACGCATCTGGCTCCATTTTTCTTTAACATTTCCTACTTACAATCTGATGATCCACTTGCTCTCGAATGGTCATAGGTCTTCTTATAAGCTTTTACAATCACACGTTCAACATTTTGTCATAACATCGCATCACCTGCCATCTACCATAAAAGACTTATGATGACACAAAATGGGATGATTGGAGGATCACAAACTTCAAAACACACACCCATGATGCTATGACTACATGGTATATTGTAAGATCAAGAGACTCAAAATTTTCCTTTACGACCCCCCGCAAGCCTTCACTTCATAACATTGGAAGAGGAAAAATCAAGGCTTACAACTAGATGCCGAAAACCCTGATTGTAAGATCATAACACTCGATGGAAAATATAAAAATGACATACCATCTTTCACTTAAACAAGTGACCTAAGGTAAAGGCCACATCTGATAATGGATTTGGTGATGGTGAAAAAAGAATAAGGGGGAGGGGGGGGTGGGGGAGGGAGGGGACTTTATTGGACCAACCACTGACATTCCCCTTTAGGATTTTTGACATGGCTTGACTGCCTCCTATGTTCTATAAGTATAGTGGTTATATTGGGCATTAACAAGTCAATATTTTGGTACAAAAACTATATCTTGTAAAAAGTGGTATTAGTTCTTGGTCATAGGTTTGAATCTCCTTAGGTAATGATGGAAGGGGGGGGGGGGGGAATTGTTTGAAAAACTATCAACATTCCCCTTCAATATTTGTGACATGGCTTAACTGCCTCCTATTTTCTATAGATCTAGTGCTTGTACTACGCATTAACATGTTGATATTTTGGTGTAATAGCAACCCTAGCTTGTAACATACCTTGGATTTTTAATCTTTGTTGATGGATTGAAGATGTATTTTGAAAAGGTAAAATCTATTCTTGAGTGGCATGTGCACTTTAGAGTGTTGGAGAAGTTAGATCATTTCATGGATTAGTATGTTTTTATAGGAAGTTTATCACAAATTTAAGTTCAATATGTAATTCCATGAAAGAGACAGTGAGAGGTGATAAAATAAATTTAGATGGACATATGGAGCAAACAAAACTTTTGAGACATTGAAACAAAAGGTAACATAATTACTTGTACTTTCTTTACTTGATTTTACTAAAGTTTTTCAAGTTGATTGTGATGCTAGTGGAAGTGTTATTGGATATATTTAGAGTCAAGAAGTTAAGACTATAGCTTTCTATGGTGTAAACTTGAATGATGCTAAGATGAAATACTTAATCTATGATCAAGAATTTTATTTAGTTATTCAAGCTTTGAAGAAAAGGAGACATTACTTGATGCCTAGATAATTTGTATTGTACATTGATCATAAATATTTATAGTATTTTGTGAAGTCAAAATAAGTTGAATTAAAAACATAGGAAATGAGTTGAGTACATGTCAAAATTTTCTTTTGTATTGAAGCATAGAAGTGAATAGTTAAATAAGGTAGCATATGCTTTTAGTAGAAGAAGACGTTTGTTGACAGAGATGAGAGTTAAAGTAATTGCATTTCAAGATTTGAAGAACTTGTAAAAACTAATCCTAATTTTATAGAACCTTGGAAAGCTTGTAAGAACCTCATGATAGATGAGCAAGATAAGTTGGCTGATTATTTCATTCAAGAAGACATATTTTTCAAAGGAATTTAGTTATGTATACCTAGAGGATCTATGAGAGAAAAATCAATAAGGAGTAATATAGTGGTGGACTTGCAGGATATTTTGGGATTGATAAGATAATAAAGTTAATTGCAGAGAGATACTTTTGTCCATAGTTGTATAAAGAAGTTTAAAATATGGTGAAGAGTTGTAGAATTTGTCAAATAACTAAAGGAACTAGTCATAACGTGGGATATTAAACACCTTTCAATGTTCCTTGTAAACTTTGGGAAGCTATATGTATGAATTTTTTTTTGGTATTGCCTATAACTTAGTGAGGTAATGATTCTATCATGGTAGTATTTGACTGATTTTCTAAGATGATACATTTCATACGTTAGAAGAAGACATCGGATGCAATTTACATAGTGGATCTATTGTTCAAAAAAATTATAAGATTACATGGATTACCTAAGACTGTTATTTCTATTAGAAATACTAAGTTTACTGGTTATTTGGGAGGACAATTTGGAACAAGATGAATAATGAGCTTACGTTTAGTTTTATATTTAATCCATCGACAGATGAACAAGATGAAGTTGTAAACAAAAGTTTGGGTAACAAGTTGTAAACTTTTACAATTTCAAAACCACTAAATAAATATCCACCTCATAATAGAGACCCCTTTTACAATAACTCACATAAAAATGTAAATGATCACCAAAATGGAAATTATAATAGAATAAATAGAAATAACAATAATAGAAATAATCTTCAGAACAATTAGTAGAACATAGCAAACAATTAGAGGGGGCAAAATCAAAATTAGTTGAATGTGGGATAGAGGGATGGAGATCCTATGGTAATTGAAAGATATAGGAAGCTCAATTTCATAGGAATTGCGGGGTATTCAAATCCTATAGCTAATGAGTTGAGAACTACAATCCTAGAATTCTCTAGAGAAGAGATTCAATTTCTTGAAGCTCATGTCATTAATTTAAAAAATACTATTGAGGAACTAGAGGAAAATCATGAAGTTGTATTTACGAAGTTATTTGTGAAATCCACCACTGATGATGTTATTGAGTGGTATAGAGGATTACCTGACATTCTATGTCAAGTTGGCATGAGTTTTTGGAGTTGTTCATTGAATAGTTTGGAGATCATAGTGATACATCTTTTGCATCCCATGAATTTACTAGAATAAAAAAGAACTCAAATGAATGAGTAGCAAAATTCAATAAAAGGTTTAACAAAGTTTTGATTAGGATACCAAGATATATCTGACCAGTAGACTCTTTCTTGATAAAATTCTACTTGATTTTTTTTCATAGAGAATTTCACTATGAGATAAGGCCTCATAGGCCAACACACTACAAGAAGCCTTCAAAGCTGTAGCAACTATTGAGAATGATAAAAAAGTTATTGAAGATTGGAAAAAGAGAAGATCCAAAGTTGTTCAATCCGAAAGCTCCAAAATAGAACAAAGATAAGGATATGATTGATACAATATTAAATATGATTAAAGATTTATAGATTAAAAAAAACAAAAGTAAACCTTTTAAATCCAATAGAAATGACATACCATACAAATATAGATTAAAAGATATGCCATACAATACCAACTGAAAAGATGAAAAACATACAAGGAACAATGTAACTCTTGAACCTTTGAAAAGAAATAATAATTTTATTGAAAATGGTCCTTGGCATGATATTTGTAAGTTTCCACATGCTCTTGATTAGTGCTTGATTGCTCATAGTATTTTGGAAGAAGAGAAGAAAAGGGAAGGGTGGTCAAATATCAACAACATGTTATCAAAACCACTTTGGGGAGATGATGATTCTTCAAAAGATGAATACATACATGATGTTAATATGAAGAGGGAAATGGAGCAATGTTCACAACATATTTTATCCTATGAGGAATAAAGTACAAGGATAAGTTAGACAACTGAAGAGAAAATAAGAGCCTACAACATTACAATAGTTGAACAAGCTATAAGTAATTATAGACTATGAAATATGACTATAAATCTTGAGAATGAAAAGACACCAAGAGAAAATAATAGTAGGCCTTGCATTGATTTGCATACAAAAGATAGTGAGAAGGTGATACCAAGTCAACAATAAGAAAATGAGACTAATTCTAATAAAATAATGAGTAAGAATATAGTTAATGCTAATACATTTATTTCAAATGCTTTGTCCCAAATAAAGATTCTAGTTTCATTCTATGAAATTGTTAAGATACCAAAACATGGAAAGGAAGTCCTAGATATTCTATCTAAAGAAAACAAATAAGATAATATAAGAGAGAAGAAGGGTAATGATGCACCAATTATTTATTTGTGGACCAATGTAAATGAGAATTCACCACATGTAGACCTCTTTTATCTAACTTTTTAAATCAACAATAAATTATTGAGAAATTACATGATAGACTTAGGTGTTGCAGTGAATATTATGTTTGTCAATGTCAGGAAATAATTGTAAGAATTTAGTATAGTGTTGATACCATGTAAGAATTTTCCTTAGGAAAAAATGATGCTAAGATCAAGAAGCTCAAGAAAAAAGAACAATATGGACCAAATGATGTATGATCATAATAACAATATGAAAACAAGTTGATGTTGTTGTAGATGTACACTAGAATTTTGTGTATATAAAGGCATCTAGAATGACTAGGAGTTAGCAAAATGATAAGCCTCACAACTAAGCACATGTCTACCAAGAGTGGATTATCCTCCATTGAGTATAAAAGTTAGTGCAATGATGAGAGGATAAGCTAACATAGGTGTATCCCATAAAAACATGTTGTAGAAGATACAAACAACATTTCTCCCTTTAGGAAGAAGATACAGCAAGTATAGGTGCAAGTATGCTTCCCACTATGGATAGAAAGATTGAAGAGGGATCCATATGTAGTATGTTGTGGATGCTACCTCTGAAGTCTGCTCATATGTTGACAAGTCCTTGATGAATGTAGATACCACAAACCAATCTAGTGGATGCCAAAAATAAGGTGGCAAACAAGGTGTCATGTCCATGTATAAAAGTGAATCAACCTCCAAAGATAATTAAGCATTCTGATAGGAAGATATGGGAAGAGAAGCAATGTAGCCTCCCCTTAATGATGAATGCATACCTATGTAAGAAGCTCCTCGATGACTGAAGAAGTTGCACTATGAAAGTTGAATGAAGTTCCTCCTTGTAGGAAGAAATGGTGCCATAGGTGTTGTAGAGAATGCTCCCCAACTAGTAGGAAGAATCCTTAGAAGATATGATGTCTAAGGAAACTAGAATACAATCTCCAAAGACTGATGTGTCTCCTCATAAGTAAAAGACTCCTTCTCCAACTATTGTAAAGAAGTGCCCACAATCATGTCAGTCTTGAAAGAAAGATCAAGTGGTTGAGGGTTAGAGTGTTCCCTCACAACAAGTGAAGAATAAGTCTCCTCAAAAAAGAGAAGATGGATTTCATCAATGATGTCTCCCACATCTTCAATGTAAGGCTCCACAAATAACACTAAAATGTCTGGAAGGAAGTCATCCCATGAAGCTAAAATAGGAAGACATGGTGTTTCTTGCTACACTAAATCAGGAACATCTGTGGCTAGAACTGGATCTGTAGAAGCAACAAGAGCATTAGGAGGTAGGATCTCAACTAGAGTTGAAGGTACCATAACTAAAGTGACTAGAGATAGAATGTCCTTTGGGAATGGAGGAACTATAGGATCTCCATATGCTTTCCAAAGAGCCATCCAAATATCATAAGGATCACTAAGCTTTCCAATGAAATCAAAGCAATAAGAATTAATACTAATAAAATGACTGACCCAATTATGTGAATAGGTGTTGGATCAGCGTAAAAGGGCAATTCTTTAGAACATAGAAAAGGAATTATGCTCTCTTAGATGATCAATGATTAAAGTGCTACATTTGTGATAGTTCCTCTTTGTCAACCTCAGTCTTATACCAAATTGACATGTGAAATAAGATTCCATGAGATCAATGGATGTATGCACCCCCCAAAATGCAAAAATAATCAATGAACCCCCCCTAATGTATGATTTTGACACTTTATACTTAGTGCAATTACAATAGGCCACTTGTCAAAATGGACAAAAGTGGACTTCTGATTTTGCTAGTTGCAACAATAAATATGAAGCTATATCAAACTCAACAAGATAAGAGACAAGACCTCTAAAAGATCTAATTAATTACAAGTGCCAATAGGCCAAAATGAGACTAAATCCTAAAAGTACTATGTCTACTCAAGATTACTCCAAAATGATACCAGATCTAGAAAGTAGACAAAAAATCATGCACTCTCAAAAAATAGCACCTAAATATGTGTCCAGATGAGCCTAAACTAAGCCTTTGAAGTTGCAAAAATTAGGATTTGTGAGTTGCAGAAAAATTTAGGAATAGAGATCTCAAACAACCTACACCAATGTGTAGATCACAAGATTCTACCCCACAACAAAAAAAATTGCTCGAAAAAAGGAGTTTGTATGAGGCAGATATCATTGTTTGAAAATCACCTCTATAATTATTTTTCTTGAATCGCCGTTGTCGCACCTCCAAAAGTCAACTGACTCTAGATTTCACCTTAGATGTCCAATTTTGATGAAACAAAATTCAAATTGGGGTTTTTTGACCTTCTGAATATGATACCAATATCTGATTGTAGATCTAAAAATCAATTGCACAGATCTGAAGAGATCATACCAATTTTGCAAATTGGGCCTTCAGGTTTTGACTTGCAAAAACATTTTTCCTCAAATTTGACTATGGCCTTGGGTAGGAAAATTTATAGTCAGTATTCAGTCATTTGATGTTCTAGACACAATGGTGAGGTCCACTTTGGCTCTAGACACTCCCAGTAGATGCAGATACTCTAGATCTGAATTGAGGTCCTCAGAAAGGTGAAGCAAAAATGGTCTCCAATGGCTATGAAATGATGCATCTATGGCTTTGATACCATGTAAGAATTTGGTATAGCTCTGATACCATGTAAGAATTTTCCTTAGGATAAAATGACACCAAGATCAAGAAGCTCAAGAACAAAGCACAATATGGACCAAATGATGTATGATCATACTAACAATATGAAAATGAATTGATGTTGGTGTACATCTATAGTAGAAGTGCCTATATATAAAGGTATCTAGAGTGAGTAGGAGTTAGCAAAATGATAAGCCTCACAACTAAGCACATATCCACCAAGAGTGGATTATTCTCCATTGAGCACAAGAGTTAGTGTGACGATGAGAGGATAAGCTAACATAGGTGTATCACATAAAAAGATGTTGTAGACAACATGTGCTTAATTAGAGTGTGAACAACTATGTTGTCTACATGACAACTCAGTTGATTATGCAAACTCTAGTGTTGTAGACACCATGTGCTAAAATGAGATGCTAACTCTTGTGTTGTCAACAAGACAACTCATATGAGTATGCATACTCCTATGTGTCTAACTAAATAATCAAATAATGCATTTACCCTAAGTAAACTTAAGTAAAGTGTAAATAGTTATTTATTATTTACACTAACAATAATTAGGTTTAAAAATTGATTCTCCTTATGGGAAGTGTTATGCAATGGAAAACTAGTCTATGCTAGTAGTAGGAATCATAAAAGACGTTAAATTCAAGTTTCCCTCATTTCCTGATATATCATACAAGATGGAAGTCACTATAGTAGAAACACTAGCTTATTATGGTATGTTACTTTCAAGACATTGGTCCAACTTGGTGGGAGAACACATTCAGTTAGATTTATCTTATGTGACTATCCCTTTCAATGGAAGATGTGTTAGAATTGACAAGGAACCAAGGCTCACATACCTAGTGGAA
Organism: Cupressus sempervirens; assembly: GCA_028749045.1. Classification (NCBI taxonomy): domain Eukaryota; kingdom Viridiplantae; phylum Streptophyta; class Pinopsida; order Cupressales; family Cupressaceae; genus Cupressus; species Cupressus sempervirens. The sequence goes on along the minus strand of CM053788.1, from coordinate 390,315,072 downwards.
AGCTTCATTCCTAATTATGGAGTTAGATTTTGTCAAATTGACATGGAGAACTTCAAGGTAAACCTAAGTAAACTAGTTCAATATATAGATGAATCCAATGAAGTCTATCCAGAAAGAGAGAGTAGTGGGATTTGGAAAATGAATTTTGATGGATCTTGCAGCAAGAAAGGTATTGGTGTAAGAGTAATTCTTATATCTCCTTCTAGAAAGATATCCACATATTCCTTTTTACTAAATCTTGAATGCACTAGTAATATTGCTGAGTATGATATATTTTTATTGGGGTTAAGCATGGCTAGAGTGCATAAGATTAAAATCCTCTTATTCTTAGGAGATTCTAAATTAATATTATCTTAAATTAGAAGTTATTTTACCACAAAGAATTCAAGATTGAAGCAATACAAAAATAATGTATGGGACTTAATTGAAAGATTAGATATATTTTGAATAGAGTGGATTTATAGGAGTGAAACAAAAAGCTAATATAATGACTAATCTACCTATCAAAAAAATTAATATCCCATTACAAGAGATTGCTCAAGTTGAAATGAAAAATAGGTGATTTGTACCAAATAATGTGGATAATTGACAAAATTTTGACGATGATAAGGATTTGCATGATTTTATGACATGTGAAGGACATTACCAAGATCAAAACATTGATTGGAATAATTTTGTATAAAATCAAGATGATACGGAAACCTTATTTGGAGAATAAATTATTTAGCTTAGATCTAATAAAATACCCAAAGGATTGGTAGCATTAGAAAGAATTTTCAATGAACATGAAAATATCAAAACTTAAAAGCTTACTACTATTCTAGAATAAATTGAGAAAGTAAATCAATTAAAATTCCCCAAAAGAAATCTTCATTGGCAAAAAATTGACCCCTAAAATTAGATCAAACCTCATCTCTCTGTTGAGAAAGTACAAGTATGTGTTTGCATGATCTTATGATGAATTGAAATCTTATAGGGATGATTTGTTCCAACATGAAATACCTCTAAAACTAGATGCTAAGCCATTTAGACAAAATAAAAGGCCTATAAATCCAATGTTAGCATGAAAGATATAAGGAAGAGTTAATCAAGATGAGAGATGCAGGGATCATTACACCTATTAGACACTCTACTTGGGTTTCCAATCCTGTCACTATAAGGAAAAAGAATGGTTACATCAAAATGTGGGTTGATTTCATAAATTTGAACATCTCATCACCAAAGGATAATTATGCTCTTCATAACATGGAAGTATTGTTGCAAAAAGTAACAAGGAATGAACTTCTTTCTATGATGGATGGTTTCTTTGGATACAACAAAGTCAATCTAAGGGAATAAAAATAGTATAAGACTTCTTTTACTACTCCATGGGGAACTTATGTGTATGAAAGAATTCCTTTTGGTTTAACCAATGTAGGGGATACCTTTCAAAGAGCTATGGATGTTTCTTTTGATGGTCTAATTGATCTCATTCTTGTGGTATATCAAGATAATCTCACCATTTGTTCAAACAAGGCATAGGATCATCATAATTATCTGGAAAAGATTTTCAAAAGAGCCCTTGAATATGGAGTATCCTTAAATCTAAAGAAATATCAGTTTGGAGTCATAAAGGGGAAACTTCTTGGACATATTGTGTCTCTAAGATGGGGCCATGATAGATCCTAAGATGGTAGAATCAATTAAAAATATAAAAGTCCCCAAAGCTATTTAGGCTATTCAAACATTTTTTGGGTAGATTAATTTTGTGAGGAGATTTGTTTCAAACTTTGCAAAGATAGTCAAACCTATTTCCAAAATGCCAAAGAAAGGAGCTAAAATGATCTGAGATGATGAAGCATTACAAGATTTTTCTGATATAAAGAAGGCAATAAATGAGGCACCAATATTAAAGGTCCTTGATTTTAAGAAACCTTTTCAAATATTTTCTTTTGCTTCATACAATACAATAGCTATTGTCATGCTACAAAAGAATGAAGAAGGACATGAACAACCTATTGTATTCTTTAGTAAAAGTTTGCAAAGTTCTAAATTAAATTATGATATCAATGAAAAACAAGCCTATGCATTGGTAAAGGTTGTATACTCGTTTAGGTCATATCTAGTTGGCGTTGAAGTGATAACATATGTACCAAATGCTGCAATTAAAGATATCTTCACATAGACATAATTTACTGGGAGGCGATGCATGTGGATCAATCAAATTTGGGAATTTAATATCAATATCTAGATTAAAAAATTAGTAAGAGGTCAAGGTTTGGAAAATCTTATGGTTGATGGTAATCTGGAGCCAACACAAGTAAATCATTTGGAAAATATAGTTGTTTGTATAGAGCATTTCCCTTGGTATAAGGAAGTCATTTATTATTTAAGACATATGAAATGTCATGATGATTTGGATGAGAATCAAAGGAGGACTATAAAATTGCAAGCATCAAAATATATATTAATTTAGGGAGACCTTCATTGGATAAATAAGGATGGAATATTACTATTATGTCTAGACACATATCAGACATAAGTGACCTTGAAGGAGTTCCATGAATGACTTTGTGGAGGTTAGCTTTTAGCTAAAAATACAGCCCATAAGATACTGCTTGCAATATATTACTAGTCATATATATTTAAGGATTGTCATACCTATGCTAGAAAATGTGAAGCATGTCATAAATTCTCTAGAAAGTTGATGCATAATGGCATCATCTCTTTGAGATCCTTGCAATCTCAAAAACCATCCCAGATGTGGGGTATGGATTTCATAGGAGAAATTTCAAATAAGTCAAGTAGAGGAAACTATTGGATCCTTATAGCTATTGGTTATTTTACCAAGTGGGTAGAAGCTATACCTACAAAAAAACCAACTAGAAAAGTTGTAAATTTTTTGATGGAGAATATTATAATCAGATTTGGAGTCCCTCACAAGCTTATCATGGATAATGGCATGCGTTTAGATTAGATGAATTTTTTGAATTTTGCCACATGTATGGTACAACTACCTCATATTTCTCTCCATATCATCCTCAAGGAAATGGTCATGCAGAATCAAATAATAAGGACCTACTAAAACTTATTAGGAGAATACCTAACAATAAAAAAATGGCTTGGGATACTTAATTAAATTTGGCAGTATGGGATGATAGAATAACCGTGAAGAAGTCTACAAGTTATGTCCCTTATAATCTTGTTTATTGAAAGGAGGCTAGACTTCCTCTGAATAATTTATTACCAATATATAGGTGTATGACCGAGGAATAACTAGAAGACATTAACTTCATGGAGGAAATAATTAATGCATTAGTTGAGCTGGATGAAACCAAGAGGTCAACATTAGAACATAATATTTAAAAACAAAAATAGATCAAATTCCTTAATTATAAAAGGTCAACTGGGAGATCATTTAAAATAGAAGATTAGGTACTTAAGTGGAATGTTAAGGATCAAGACAAAGACAAACATGGAAAATTTGATGCGTTATGGCTTGGACCACTTGTTATTTCTAACATGCTAGGTGAAAACTCTCATTTCTTATAGGAAACAAATGTAAGTATTTAGGAATTCCCTATGCATGTAGAGTTCCTTAAGCCTATTTATCCTAAGTTCAAGTGGATTTTTCTCTTTTGTATTACTAGATAGTTGTTTATATTTTCCTCTATATTATATTCCTTTTTACCAGAGATAACTATATTCTCATCATATTTTGAAGTAATATGCATCCCTAGAAAGAGCCACCAGTTAAACCTTTATTTTATGATGAAAATTGATATTAAAACTTCATTTTTTTCTATTTTAGAAGGACATGTATGAAGGGCTTGGGAAATATCAAAAATTGAAATTTTATGGGGTTGGTATAGAAGGTGGTGCAAAAATGGCAATTTTACTTCAAATCATAGGGAAGAAGCTTAACATGGTTTGAAAATGTGATTTGTTGCTATTTTGGAGTAGGTTTCCTATGGGCCATGAGAAGTCACAATTTTGGGTGAAGAGCACAAGAAATCTTGCAAAATAGTGAGTTTTTAGAATTTTGCAATGGATGTTGATATGACCTTGCAAATTGGAAATTTTTGAGGTTGCAGGGAGCATGCAAAGGGTACAAAGTGAAATGGAAAATTTTTCCTGAATCATAGGAGTTGTTTAAAGTGTGCCTCAAAATGGTGAAAAGGCTTTGCAGTGCATTAATGATCAACACAGTTGAAAGAGGGAGCTAGATAAGCATGCAAAAAAGGCAAAATGACCATTGTCAGAATATCTTGAGAAGTACAAAGTAAATTTTGCAAAATTCTATTAAGGCCTCATTGCAAGATGAATGCACAAGTAAAGTTCCAAGTACATTCTTTGGTAAATTCTTTAGGTTGCAGGATTTCATATCACAAGTGTGAGATGGGGTTGCCCATACAAGAGCATCAAGCAAGTCAAGAAACCAAACCAATGGTGCAACCCAATCTTTCTACTAAAAAATAAAATTAGTTCAACATCATAAATAGTATGTACCAAGTTGTGTGGGACCTTAGGAAAAGCTATGCTATCTATGTGAGTGACTATCATGAGCTTGAATTAGAAGAGGACAAAGCTGAAATTGCACAAATATTGGTGTAGGAAGAATATCCAAGTGAACATGCATACATCAATGATATGCTCGATATATTTCATGGCCTTCTTCCTTGAAGATTATTAATATTTTCCTTTTTGTTTACATTGTAAATATTATGAATAGTTGTAATTGGTTTAGTTAAACAATTTTGAAAGGATTTGAAGCTTAGCCACACCTCTCTTTTTACTATAAGGAGAGGTACTAGGACCCTAAAAATCATCATATATTTTTACACATCGATTATTATACATCAGAATATATACAAACTAGGGCATAACACATATTAATCAAACAACCTGTGCAAGTTTTGAGTGGATATTTCAACTAGCCACTACTCTATTGTACTCTTTTTGAAGTTAAATAAAAATGTTTCGATTCTCTCAAGAATTATGAATAATTATCTTCTAATCATATTTAATAGATTGTCCTCATGGATTTACATTGCCATTGATAGATTGAAATTTAATACATTCATTTGATAATTAAAATTCACAAGCATTGGGCTTTTTATTCAATTGGTCTTCCAAGATTAAAGTTAAAAATAATTGAACGAGGTTGTTGAAAATTAGCTATTGAAGATATGTAATTGTTGCCATTTATGGCAACACATGATGTACATGCTTATAGGAAACCTTAGAAATAAAGATACTTAGCTTTTGATACTTAGAAAATTGTCTAAGTATGAATTTGGTTTACAAGAGTGTATTGTTTTGTATGTAACTTGTTACTAACGTCATATTATGACTAGCGAAGTTAAAAGGAAATTGTATACATGTTTATGATGACATGTATAACCTCAAAAGTTAGTATGGACTATATGAAAAAGTGATATTCATGTTTCACCAGTGAAACAATACAACATAATTAAAGGAAAGGAATTATTTTGTTTACAAAATAATTACTTGATCAATTAGGGCCAACATCCTAGATGTTTGCTATAAGTTGGAAAAGTATATTGTCGTCTTAGTTGACCTAGCAGTGATTTGTAAAAAGACATGGTATTTATGTAAAGGACATCTTGTAAATTCAAAGTGTGTAATGTGTAAGTTGTGAAAGCAAGTGATGTATTGTGATATGTGAACTTTCTGTGAAAATGATAAATGTGAAGGTTGATAAGCTATTTTTGTGATCCAAGATCGAGTTGAAGATCAGAGATGAGTCAAGAAAGAAGTTATAGAACCTATATTCTAGAAGTCTAATTACTTGTTTGGGTAGTGAGCTCTTCTTGATATTGGAAGTGCATGTTTGGGCAGTGGGCTCATCTTGCATCTACTATACTATAACTCCTAATAGGGTTAGCACAACTCCTAATAGAGTTGGAATCTCCTAACATGGATTCAAAGTCTCCTAATAGGGACTCTCTATACTAAATTTTCTCATTGACTCCTAATAGGGTCCATCCTCTAATAAGGAACTTATAAATCAGTATATTATCTAGTGGGTATCATCCCCACCAGGGTTTTCCCTTGATCAAGATTTCCCTAGTTAACAAAATATGGTGTTATGAGTTATATTTGTGCATGGTTACTATTACTGTTCAAAATTACTTATTTACTTTGTTATGTATGGTTCAGAGTAATTAATAGTATATAGTTGGCAACTAAAGTTTGTAGATTACTGATTCAACCAACCCCCCCCCACCAATAATTCCTATTTCTAACAACTGGTATTAGAGAAAAATTACTCAGAGAGGCTTACCAACTTGAGTAAGATCCTCATGGATATGGAATAGTTGATGAAATGAGCTGAAGGATATATATGAAGACTCCAAAGTATACATTGGACAATTGAAGGATAAGATTGAACATCTCAAATCCAAGCTTGAATCTACTAAATCTAAAACTAGTAATGATGATTATTCAAAGTTGAAGATAGAGTACAAGATCTTGAAGCATGAATTGAAGATTATTAATCTAAAGTTGACTTTGAGGAGTGATCCAAGAAAAGTTGAAACTGATTTGAAGAATGGGAATACAAATCTTAGAGCAAGACTAATAAAGAAGACATCTACGTTTAAAACATTGAAAGAAGATCATGAAGAATTTCATAAGCACAATATTATTGTGAAAGGTGAACTAATTCAATTCAAGAAAAAACTTGAGAAGCTTTGTTGTAGCAAAGAAAATCTTGATGATTCAATGTCAATACACAGACCTACTTATGATGAGACTAGTCTTAGTTCTATTTAACATGTCTGCAAAGAAACCTGAGATTAGATCAGATCCAAAAGAAAAAGATAAATTTGATGATAAGATTGAATCTGAATCTAGTCAATCTTCTAATAAACCTAAAGAAGTTAGACAAGATAAGGAAGTTGAGATATTGGATGAGCCAAAGCAAGTGGTATCTCCAAAGGAAACCAAGTGTGAATTTAGAGGTAAGTGTTTTTCATGTAATGAAATTGGTCATTAGAAAAGAGATTGTACAAGTAAGTCATTTAATCATGCCAAGGGTTTTTATTGTCATAATTTTCATGGCATGGGTCATAAAATAATTGATTATAGGAAACCTAAATATGATAATGATAGAAGAAATAGGAGAATGTCTAGAAATACTAACCATGAAAGGAGCTCTAGTACTAACAAATACAATGAGGAACAAAGAAATGTAGTCAGTGAACTTTGAGAAGAACTCAATGAGGAATTTGTAAAAGGATTAGACATCTCAAAAGAAAAGTTAGAAGATGATGAGACAAAAAGATCAAAGTCACTAATCAAGTTTGATTCAACTACGTTGAATTAATCTTATTCACAACACTATAATTTGAAACTTCATATAGAGATCAAATTAGAGGTAGCGAAGTTGGGAAAAGGCGTATTGAGATAAGCTTAGATGGTATCTAAGATCACTTGTAATTTGGAGCTTATCTAAACTAGTTATGAAGGAATTAAGAGTTACTATTATTACAAAGAAAGTCAATTCTATAGTAGAAGATGAACACTATGTTTTACAAAGAATTTCATGAAGTAAAATTTTGTGGAGCATTGTCATGATAGAAGGAAGCTATGGTAAACCTCGGGTAGCATCTAAAGATTAGATACAAGATCTTGAGAAAATATTTGATTTCAAAATGTAATTGACATCTTTTTCATGTTTGCAAAGTATACAATAATGCAAGTTTGAGTTGAAGGAATAAAATGGAGTATAGACTTGTTTACCACTTCATTGTGATTACATCAGAAGCATAGAGCACTTAGAAGTGACTTGACAGGGTGATTTCAAAGCAAACCCTATTTCAGAATAAGGTATTTTATTGTTTATTTGCAAATTTGTTTTGATAAAGTTTATATTTGATAGAATCATGGATATGTCACTAGTTCATAATGTTGAGAATGAGGAGAGACCAAAATTGTAGGTTGTTTCCTCAAAACCCATAGAAGGAAACCCAATTCAACATTATCCATTACTCCAAACAATGTAATATATTTGGAAGATGTAGGAAGTTATCTTAACAGTAAGTTTGAGTCAATTGGGAGTGAGTATATGAACAAGGATATGGAACTAGTCTTTAATCATGATATGATTGTGAAATCCGAATTTGAACATTTGATGGAACTAGATCTTTTCAAATATCATTTCTATCGAGAATTGGAAACTAATGAATGGACATAGATCATACTAAGTAGAATACACGATGGAAAACTATGGATGGAAGATAATGTAGTTGATATTTCAACAGACCTTATTCATGAGGTAACTGGTCTTAGAAAACTAGGCAGTGTACCTATAGGTGAGAAACTAGTTAAGAAGAAAGTTGAGAGCTACACAACAACAATTTATAATGGAAAGGCCATGGTGATTAGAACCATTAAACAAGATGATGTAAGATGCCTAAGTAGAATCATTGCCTACTCTATATGTGCAAGTTCTAAGATTGATGAATTGTCAGTTGGATTCATCCATGCAGCCTATAAGATATGTGTTGAGAAGGAACAACTTAAACTTAGTGAAATTATAAGAATACAACTTCTTGAAAAATTGGAGAAAATCAAGAGGACCAAGAATGGTGTGTTTAGATTTCAATCACTAATCAATCATTTATTTTTTCATGTACTTAAGAGATTTCCATATTTGTTAGTCATAGAGATTATGAGCAGTGAGAGATGTACAATGGAGAAAATCACAGATGTATATAGAAGACATCCAAAAAATAAAATCTTGGATAGTGGGAATTTGATAATGAAAACATTTCGTAATGAGATTAGACAAAGATTCAAAATTGCACCTGCAATTGTAGAAAGATTTAAAGACGATATATGTGTTATGGTTGATATAGATTTTACATATATTCAAGCAATAAAACCTCAGGAAACATCCCTTGATCCCTTAGGTTATTAATTGAGTGATAAAGTAGCAATTGGATACATTGATTTATTGTTGAAATCTGAGAAGGACCAAGATGAGTATAGATTTGGGACTTATGAAGAGATTACCCAATTAGCTCATTAGGCATCCTTAGAGAAGGCATCTCATAAGAAGATATAAACAATAATGAAGAAAGCTTTAATAGAGGCTAGTATGACTAAAAGTGAGTCACATGCAGTTAGATAGACTATGAAACAAGGTATAATGAATGAGCAACCTTTATAAATGTCTATTGCAAAGACATCTTTAGGATAGAGCACCCCTTATGTAGCATTGTCAGATGTACAACCAAGTGAGCTGAAGAGGACATTAGAGAGATTAGTGGAAGTTGTGAATATAAAGACAAAAAGGGTCAAGTAGCAAGCCACTAGACCAAGAAAGAGACAAAACACATTGTTGACAATTGTTGAATCTAGTGAAGAAGAAGAACAACAAAAATAAGCTAAATAGGCAGAGAAGATAACTACTTCTAAACAGTTAGCAAGAAAAGCTTGGCAACCCTAGAAGCCAAAGATAGAGAAGTTTAATTCAACCATTGCTAATGAAGGCAACTTTGTGCAGATGAACAAATTTTATGACTTGTATAATAATTTTGAGAAAGATCCGATTGATACCTCTACTATGAGATACATAATAGGTAACAATCTAAAACTTAAGGATATTGAAGGCACAAAAAATCAGAAAGTCTAGATCAAACTTATTGAGAAGAAGGCACTGCTTGAGAAGAGGACATAGAACTTCAGAAGTCTATGATAAGGAAAATATGCAAGACCGATGATGAAGAAGAAGTCAAGAGATTGTTGAAAAATCTAACACCTTACTTGAGAGACAAAGTAAGACCATTTCTTTTTATGGTGGGTGAGAAGGATAAGATAAGTAGTGAAATTGCAAAAACTATAAGTCAGATGATGATAGAGTCTAAGGCACCATCTTCACCAACAACTAGAACCTTAGAAGTGTCAGTAAGTGGTGACATAATGCAGATTGATGAGACCAATGTTACCATTAACATTGATGATACTAACCTTTTTGAGAGTTTAGAACATACTGAATCTCATGCCAAGGATATTAAAGATCAATTGAAGCAAATTGAAGAAGAGAAGAGGTTATTAGAGGAAGAAAAGAGGAAAATAGAAGAGGCCAAGTAGAAATTGCTCGAAGAAGAAATGAAAAGAAGAGCTAAGGAAGAAAAGAAGAGGAATTTAGAGGAAGATAAGAAGAACACAATAGAGGAGGAAGAAGAGAGAGAAAAAGAAAGAAAAGAAAGAGAAGAGAAAGAGGAAGAAGAAAGAAGAGTCAAAGAGGTAGCAGAGAATAAGCAAAGGGAGGATGAATCTAAACCATCTAGTTCATCTACTCTGCTTTCACTTGCTAGCTTGACAACTAATGATGATGATCAAATTGACTTGATCTCATCTTTGTCAAAACTTATTGAGAAGAACAAGATAGTGAAGAGCCTGCAAAGAACTTTGATGGAGGTTACTAACAGATTACATAGTACTATGGTAGTCCAACATACAAAGGAAGACCCTGAATAGAGGGCACAAGCAGTGCTAAAATATTTTGATGCAAAATTTTCAAATTTGTTGAATGTTGTAGAATCAAAGGCACATATTTCACATGATGCTAACTTATTTAGCACTATTTGTCAGAACATCAAGAATGATTTGATAATTCTTGATACTTGTATCAAGGAACTTCATAAATATTAATAGGATGGAAAGATATTGTACATCAAGTGTACCCTATCTAATAAGTTGACCAAGGATGTTGATAGTAAGATTGAAAGTAAGATGAGTGAGCTAGAGGCTCTATCTAACCACATACAACAACCTTCTAGTAAAATTGATGACTTTGAAGGGCAAGTGGCCAGTCTAAAATAGTGATATTAGGAAACTAGAACTTTGGAAAGATCAAATTTTGAAGAGATTATTAGATTTTATAGAGTCTATTACTCTGTAAATATCTATTATTGAGAGACAGTTGGAGGATTGTGTCAAAGCCAAGGACACCTACTCAAACTTTTTATACTCCAACCTTAATGCAGTTGAGATTGCATCATATGCCTTATGTGAAATTCTCACCTTTGCTAAATTAGCCAAGGATACATGGACAAAAGTTTTGAAAATCTTAAGGCAAGTTTTGATGATTGCATGAAGATACTATCAGTTTAAGGCAGAAGAATTTTTTTGACATACCTTTGTCATTGATGTCAAAGGGGGAGAATTTGCATAAGAAAATTGTAAATCAAGTAAAGAGGAGAAGATAAAATTGTAAGGCATGAAATCATATTGTAAGTGGGAGCATATGTAAGATGGACAAGTTGTAATAGATGTTTAATGTATTGTTACTGTATTATTTTTGACAAGTTTTTGATACTTAGCCAATTTTCCCTATTTTGTTGCCATCAATGCCAAAGGAGGAGATTGTTGACAATTAGCTATTGAAGATATGTAATTTTTTTCATTTATGGCAACACATGATGTACATGTTTACAGGAAACCTCAGAAATAAAGATACTCATCTTTTGGTAATCAGAAAATTGTCTAAGTATGAATTTGGTTTACAAACGTGTATTGTTTTGTATGTAACTTGTTACTGATGTCATATTATGATTAGCAAAGTTAGATGGAAATTGTATACATGTTTATGATGATGTGTATAACCTCAAAAGTCATTACAAACTGAATGGAAAAGTGATATTCGTGTTTCACTAGTGAAATAGGACAACAAAATTAAAGGAAAGGAATTGTTTTGTTTATAAAATAATTACTTGACCAATTAGGGCTGACATCCTATATGTTTACTTTAAGTTGGAAAAGTATAATTTGGTCTTAGCTGACCTAGCAGAAATTTGTGAAAAGGCATGACATTTATGTAAAGGACATCTTGTGAATTCAAAGTGTGTAATGTGTAAGTTGTGAAAGCAAGTGATGTATTGTGATATGTGAACTTTCTATGAAAGCGATATATGCAAAGGTTGAGAAGCTAAAGATCAGAGATTGAGCTGAAGATCAGAGATTAGTCAAGAAAGAAGTTACAAAACCTATATTCTAGAAGTCTAATTACTTGTTTGGGCAGTGAACTCTTTTTGTAATTGGAAATGCATGTTTGGGCAGTGGGCTCATCATGCATCTACTATGCTAAAACTCCTAACAAGGTTGGCACAACTCCTAATAGGGTTGGAATCTCCTAACAGGGATTCAAAGTCTCCTAACAGGGACTCCCTATACTAAATTTTCTCATTGACTCCTAACAGGGTCCATCCTCTAACAAGGAACTTATATATTAGTATATTATCTAGTGATTATCATCCCCACTGAGCTTTTCCCTTAGCCAGGGTTTCCCTAGTTAACAAAATATGGTGTTATGAGTTATCTTTGTGCATGGTTACTGTTATTGTTCAACATTACTTATTTACTTTGTTATGTATGGTTCAAAGTAATTAATAATATCTAGTTGACAACTAAAGTTTGTATATTACTCATTCAACCCCCCCTCTCAATAATTCCTATTTCTAACATAGGGTTCATATTAGGGTTATTTGTCTGGTGATTGATGGTAAGATCACACTATCTCTAAAGGGTCTTGATTATATTGAAGTAATCAATATTGAGTTAATTATATTTTGCACAAATGGAGTAAGGAACTGGTCTAATTCAATTTCAATAAAGCATAATATCACCTAAGGTCGGTGGAGTTATTTATGATGCAGGAGCATCCAGAGGTATAAGGGAAATCCTATGTCACCCAAAAAAATGTACTTAGACTTAGTTTCTATTTCATCTGTTTTCATTTTTGGATACCCATTTGGGTCAAATAAAGGTTCCAACTCTCACAATTCCACTATTAGTGTTCTAGGTTAGAGTTTTTAATCACCTTGGGATATGTGTAAATGCCAAAAAAATAGGAGTATGTAATTGAGCCATCATTTTGGTGAACTAGAAGGTTTAAATTGGTTGGATGATTGTCATTGTAATTTAGAGCATTCCAGAAAAAGAATCAGGTCAAAAGGCCCCACGGTTTGAAAGTTATCGTAGTTTTCAAGTTTCTGGAGACCTCCTAAGAATGCTTCAAAGTCAAGTTAGGGATATTAAATGACCTCAAACAGGGCCAAAAAATGGGGGGACAAGAAAAAATAGTCCATAGGGCTATAGAGCACTTCAAGAGCTTTCTGGAAATGTAAACGGTTCGTCAATCGGAGCTACGGTTCAAAAGTTATGCCTCTCGAAAGTTCGGTTACCGTTTTTGGCTTCTTCTAATTTTGTGCCGACTTCTAATGCAACTTCTGGAGCCTTCTATTAGGTTAGTGGATGCCAACTAGCACTTTCTAGAATGTATTCCTAATCCTTAACCCTTTGGGGTCTATTTAAGAACATTTTTGGCATTGTAAAAGGCAGTTCAGAGTGGAGTTTGAGAGGAGGTACTAAAAAGAGAAATTATCTCTAAATTTATACTATTGTAAGCCCTTAGGGCATGTTTTGAAGTGTATTTTCTTTGTACTAAATGTATTAGCATATTTACATAATAAAATTTTCCCCTTTCCTGTTGTGTCCATTCTGTTATTTGGCTTGACTCCATCACTTTATCACACTCAAGTGCTCTGTAATTCCTAAATCTATACTTATTTAAAACATTTTAAAACACTCATTTAAGTATTCAAAAGGCTTTCAACTGTACACCTATGATTTATCCTTAAGAATAACTTGCTATCTTAAGAGTATTAATTAATAAAATCTGCATAAGTTATCAAAAAGTTCCATTAGATATACCACCTAGGTTAGCAGATCCTAAAGTCTATTTAGATGGAAATTACCTACAAAAAAAAAAAAAAAAATAGAATGAAAATTGTAATGAATTAAGGTAAGACGATTGAATCATATTATACAAGGCAATTATATATACTTCTACACATTCATAGATTATTAAATTTTTTTGCAACTATATTGATAAAGGGATTGGTGACCTACATTCTCAAACACAACGTCTTAATTACCAAGCTAGGTTGGGGAAATCAAAATGATAGCATTGTCTAGCTCTTATAGCTTTAATTTTCAAAAAATGTTAGAAAATTAATTAGTCTCCCTTGAAAAATTGAAGTCTAGAATTTTCATATGAAACAAATCCTCCTACACCAACTAGAATCATTACCTCCAAACTATACCCTAGAATTCTACCTATGAACCCTAGGACATGATTTTAGATCTTTTTCTAAATGTTATTTAGTACTACTTCCTACTCGATAATTGAATAAGTGATATCCTAATATCCTTGTGAAAACATGAGTTATTATACTCCAAACATAGTTCAATAAGGTATTCGTGATGAAACATAGGTCTATTTGTAACATCCTTTAGTTCACTTTAAAAAAAATTAAAAATTAAAAAAAAAAATTGTGTTTTTGCCCTGCAAAATTTGGGCATGGCATTCTGGTATCAGAGCTAGGTTTCGCAACACTTGGGCATTAACAGGTCCATGTGTAATGTATTATATTGGGTCGTGATCAATGATCATGTTGTACATATGAGTAGTTTTAGGATATACCAAGATTTAAAAGGATTGAGTGGATTTGTAACTTATACTTAAGTAAAAACCATCAAATCCCCATGAATTGAGCTTATTTCTTGGGAATGACACAATGCTCTTAATCAAAATTGATAAGAATAACAAAAAGAAGAAAACCATAAGAACAAATAACACACAAATTTAACTTGGTTCACTCGAACTATGCCCACCTACATAGTTGTCCAACCTTTCTTACTATCTAGTGATTACAATACAAACCCTTATAACTCAATGTCACCACAAGAGCAACCTGTCTCATTATACATCACATTTTCACATAATCCCTAACCCTAAGCCATCGTATATAATCTATTCCTTCTTTAGGGTTACAATATGCCCATCTAAATAAGGCACAATAAAATTATGAAGTATGTATAGTACTTCCCTGATCAGTCACCAAAAACTAACATACCTATTATGAATTCTTATTGAAAAATGATTCCTTAGAGAATTCATCATTACACCTCAGATGGTGCTTGTTAGGAAAGTGTGCTAGATTAATATAGAGGCATCTCATGGGTCTTCTAGTCAAGACCCTTTAGTATCATATTCCAAGGTGTGTGATATAAACCTTGATCCCTTTTGTATAGCCAAAGGGCCATTTGTATAGTTGGTGTAAAATCTTTGCGTCTAGACAACCTTAAATAGTTTGTGGTAATAATAGGTAGAAAGGTAAGCAACCATAGTCAATTGAAGAACAAGCTCCTAGATTGAAGAGCCCTATCAACAATAAGAGTTGGATGACACTCCTACCTATTGTGGGACATGACTAAAAAATACAAGAGAGTTTGAATCTTCACATACTATTGATTTCTAATGTAGCTATAATACAACTTTTCTCTTCTTCCTATCAAAAAACCTTGGTATGATCGCACCACTCTTAAAATTTTGCATCATTGTTGCTCTTGATTTATTTTGTCAATTATGTCAAATATTTATTTTATTAATTTCTTATTTTGATTCCACTACCTCAGGGACATCCCTTGTTTTAATTGAAATTTTGTCTTTGTCGCCACACTTGTGTTTGTTTTTTTAATTGGTTATTTTTTATTTTTATTTTTTTCTTTTCTTTTGGATTTAAGTTATTTATGAGGCATTATCTTGTGGATAAGTGTGTTGTACTATGATTTTTGAAACAACCATACCAAGAGGTATTCTTGATAATTTGTGCAAGAGATTGGGACACCATAAGATCATCTAGTGATAAGATATAAAGCTTTTAGATAGGGTCCCTGGAACACCATCCCTTCTTATGTTGCAAATATGAACTCTTCCAAAACCACAGATAACATAGGAATAGATTATCCGATAACTTGTTATGGTGTGAATAGACACCACATTAAGGACCTCAAGTAAGGGTGTTAAAAGTCATAAAAATAAACACTTGAGTTGTTATGCCTAGGTAAGGTTGTGTAATCATTACAATAATGGAAAAGGTTGTGGTAATATAAAATAGAAGAATGATCAAAATAAGACTAAAGAACTTAGAGTAGAAGCTATGCGACACCAATATTGGCCAAATATTTAATAATTATGCCAAACAAAATAGTACACAGTGACCAAGTTGTCCAAGAAGATAACACAGTCACAACCAGGTGTTTGCATTTGAAAACTAGTAAGTAAATCTTGATAGTTAACTAAAATAATTGAATTCTTGAAATGCTGACAGAAGATAAACAATCCCATCAAGGAAAGATATCCATCATTGATAAGTTAAATTTTGGACTACAATCATAAAATTTAGCCAGTGCTAAGTAGAATGAATAACACAGGCTGGTAAAGAATAAAGTTAGTATATGAGAACTAATAGAGAATATGATAACTTTGGGAACAAATAATCATCAAATACAGGGTAGGGTATGTAGAAATCAGAGTTACCAAAAAAAAATGATGAACTTCAAACATGAGTATAAACAAGAAAGTGGAAGGATTTTATGTTAATGGTACCACATGTGAAATAAGTAGGTAGTTAGTACTATCAGTTGGTAAATTGAAATAACATCAATCAAACAAGAATGGGGAAGGCAATAAGAATTCACCAACATGAAGTGCATTATGTTAGATCTATCTTAAATATTCATGAAACCTAAGAGATTGACATCAACAAGCCTTAAAAACTTTAAGAAATTCCTGTCCTAAGTAATTATGTAAGGGATACTTATGTTAGACAACTTAGGACTATGGTAGGTACACCAACGGCTAGATGATACCTAATCAACAGAATTGTGAAGCAAATAATCTTAGGAAAATTTATTCATACCATGAGCTGGGGACCCAAAGTTTAAAAGTCCCTTAAATTAAATCATGTATACACATAAAATTCATTACGAATGTTTTGTAAAAGCCTCTAAAATTGGACCATTTATGCTGAGACTAGGTAAGTCCTATGTATGAATATGGTAACCCTAATTTTGGAAGACTTCCAGGAGGAAGTCAAACACAAGGGGGGAAGATGTAAGGCCCCTTCCCTAGCACCTTATTACAAACCCTAAATGTTATGGATATGATTAGGATTTATAAAGACAAGAACATTAGATGACATGTTTTAGTTTCTTGTGAAGAGGACATGAATTATATATATATATATATATATATATATGTATATATATATATATGTATATATACATGTATATATATATATATATATATATATATATATACATATATATATATATACATATATATATATATATATACATATATATACATATATATATATACATGTATATATACATATATATATATATACATATATATATATATACATATATATATATACATATATATATACATATATATATATATATATACATATATATATATACATATATATATATATATATATACATATATATATATATATACATATATATATATAGTTATATATATATATATATAGTTATATATATATATATGTATATATATATATATATGTATATATATATATATATGTATGTATATATATATATGTATATATATATATATATATGTATATATATATATATATGTATATATATATATATATATGTATGTATATATATATATATATATATATATATATATATATATATATATATATATATATATATATATATATATATATATATATATATATATATCCTTACATCTTATGATAAAATGAGGGTAGGGGGGTTTTAGAATTTATGTATGTCATGAGTGATAATTTACTTATCAATAATGAACTACAAGATGTTTTTTTAGATGGATATAGATTTTAGTTATTGCTAGGTTAAATAATTTATTTAGTTGCATTAGGTTGATGAGTTAAGATCATATGGAATAAAAGTTTGAAATGTCATAACCTAGAAACTAGTTCAATGGATTCAAGGTATTTTATGATCTATTAAGATAATTGAATTAGATGGTTATTATGGAAAGATGAATTAACACCCACCCTTATGATATTGCTAATAGTCATAGATGAAAAATGTTATCAAGATTGGATAAGGGTCTACACGGTAGAACTTGATATGATGTAATGTAATAAGTTAATTATTGTGCAAGAAGTATTAGGTGGATATGTTGACATTCACGAGGATAGATTTTATGGCCTAATAAAATGTAATAAATTTATTCTATGACTGATTTTGGAAACTATACGACTATGCAAACATCCCGATTAGCTGACATAATTGATGCACCCTATTATGTGTTTTATCTCATAATGATAACAGGATACTGTTGGTAATCAAACTCTATTGAATTAAAGGATACTAATTGTAATATTTACATTTTGGTGATTTTGACCTAGGATATGTATTTAGAACTAATTTTCATGTTGGTCAACTTAACAATATAGATTGAACATTTCACCACCATGATAGAAGATGAAATATAATGTGATTTAGAATATGAAATTGATCGTGATAGGGAAAGACTAATGTTGATATGTAGATTTTGATATCTTAATGTTTTGAATGCCTTTCATATGAAAATGATTATAAAAAGAAAGGTTAATTATGGAAATTTGAATAAGTTGATTTTGAAATATTAGAATTGTCATGCATTTACACACATGCATCTTATATGATTTTTCATTGGGCTACTGATGTTCAAGTTTAGTGTGAAAATAAATTGAACCATGGAATTTTATTGGGGAAACAAGGTCCAAACTCATGTAAATATGGTTTAGCCAAGGCGAATCTTTGGAAGATTCAAAAGCTTTGTTGTGATGTGTTTATTTCATATATGTAAGCTTGCATGTGTGTGGTAAAGTTAATCTCATAAATACATTAGGAAAATGTCATGGTCAGGTGTAATGTGTTTTAAATGTGTCACTTGACACTTGTAATTATGTATGTGTTGATGACATGTCACCTAGGGTTTTGGTCATGGCAACACTTAATCTTAAACTAAATGTCCTTCAAAAGATTCAATCAAATCCACTTGGAGAAAGAATGGGATGGGTTGCCATCAAGGGGAATTTCGAATTCAAACTTGACAAGGATTTTAGAGGGTCAATAGGTGGTCCCAAAGTGCCTTTTTTGTAAAAATAAGCTACCCATATGTTAGTATAACATGTTAGGGGCCTAAATTTGACCATTTTAGTGCTTAGATAACCTAGGGGACCCTTTAACCAATGTATTCTTCCACCAATTCGAAAATTGGAGTTGTCACATGACTTTAACCTTTTCTTCACACTTGGTTAAGGTCCTATATCTAGAAGGGACAATAGTGTAAGAGAAAGTGGGCTTCATGTTTTTCCAAAAATGGAGATAGTGGGGTTGGAGGTCTTTTTAAGAGAGTTTGGACAAACTAGTGGAATAGGCATTTGTGTATCCCTATTCTTTGTTTGAGTGCAACAACTTTGAAATGGGAATAGGAATACAATTGGAATAAGTATTCCAAATTTACCCAAAAAATGGGCTTACACAAATCCACCAAAAATAGATGGAATAGGAATACTTATTCCTATTCCATATATTACTTTGTTAGAAAATATATAATTTTGGGTCCATGCCCTTAACTTTCCCTGCCACTTTCATTTGCCTCTTATTCTTCAACTCACATTTGTTGTAAGTTAGAAGGAGTCAATCCTCCATTTTTATCAGGTATGGAGTAGGGTTTCATTTTTCATTTTTGTGCTTTTTCGTGCTTTGGTTTTGGGTAATGCTTTTGTGCTATGTCTGAATATGGCATGTTTGAAGGGTTGTGTCTCATGGTATTGGTGGCAAGAAGCTTCTAGAAACTTTTCACGACATTGTGTTTCACAGGTATGTAAACAATGGAGTTTTGTAATCCGTCATAACAGATGAGTCTAGTGATTTTACCTCAATGTTTTTGAGGATCTGCCTTATCCTCATGAGATAATAAACAAAGGTTCTTGATGGTGATGCTTTATAATTGAATTTTTTTTGTTTATTTCTTGATGCTTCCACTTCACAATGGAATGGAGTTTCTACAATGGAGTTTCTATTATTGTTTTTTATGCTACATATCTAGTGTCTAAAATACTGTTGATTCTTGTAAATCATATTCTTTATTGTAAAAAAGCCTCTAGTATTAATTCCCGCAGCTAGAAGAATAGGCCATTTACAAGTGATAAAAGGATATCTTGGTTATTTTTGACCTACATGTATTATAGCCTACTATTCTTTTACTAAATGAGTGTCCAACCGCTACAATACATCAATACACAAATTACCTTCACATAGAATAACTTGTGCTTTAATCATAAAATCACATACCTCTGTTTATTGAAAAATAAATAGCAAACTACTTACCTCTAGCTAGTTTGTCCAACTGACAATCAAAGCAAGATCCTTGGTTCGATCAATGAAGCCCTCTAGTAAATCCACAAGTTTTCCTTCTGCCATAGATCTTAGAACCCACAAGAAGGGGCATCCAGAAGCTTCCAGTCGAAGAACCAGTTCATGCAATTGCTTTTCAAATTTTAAGACAATGCTACCAAAGGCAACATATAACACTGAATGTTGTATTTTGCAGAATTTAGGAAATGTAGTTTCTTGTTTCTATTTTTAATAGTTTTGAAGCATCTGGGGATTTGAGTTTAATGCCCCTTAATCCATAGATATCCAAAGATAGCTAAGAAGTGGATGAAGAGTCAAGACATCATTTGAGATTTCCTAAAGGAGCTTTGGGGAAAGTATCAAGAAATTCATATGGAAAAGAAAGAAACATTAAGTTAGTAACAAAAATTGGAGCCAAGGTAGAGTGTAACATCATGGAGTCAAGGCAGAGTGTAGCACTATAATGTCCCTTAATAGAAACACTTGAATTACTACCTAAAGTTTCTATTGCCAAAGACAATTTTTTTTGCATATAAACTTCAGAGAAGTCAAAATGTATTAGTCATAAACTGTAACATTTTTATTCATTGTTTCCAACCATTGAACTTGTGTACCTCCCCAGTCAAATATATAAAATTTAATAAATAAATAGAACTTCACAATATTGCAAGTCAGATGCTTTGGTCATTCCTAGAGATTATATTTATTACTTTTTTCTTTGGATACAGGGGATTATATTTATTTCAAGGACAGGCTATAGAGGTTTCATCCTATAAGCTCAAGTCATTTGCAAAAGCAAAAATCATAAGAAAATAATTGCATGAAAAGAATCCTTTTTCATTACCAAAATGTTGGCCTTATAGGAGAAAAAGAAAACACACAACTAGAAATGTAATGACCACATCTTCAAACTCTTAACTTGATGTCCAAGGTAAGTAAAGGCATGCTTTCTTCTAAATCTTTAAAACTTCACTGGATCCCACTTGAATAGTTAAGTGAATTATTAAAAACTCACTTCAGCACTAGAGCTATTTTCCAAATATTTAAAACACTACCAAGTACCTTTATTTATTTAATACCTTAGCCTATGAGGGATGATAGTAGGCTAGTACTTTTTAATTTAATTATGAACAACTATTCGAGTGGGTAGATTACAGATTGGTAAATGTTTCATTTGCCAAAAGATCTCCATGAGGAATGACTCAGGAAAGGGTCATTTTCTTAAAAGAAAGGAAATAGTGAACTTATTTAATGTCTACAATGAAGTGACAATGATTGACAAGATCAGTAAGTGCATCTAAAAATCAAAATTGAGAAGAGCAACATGATTGAACTTATATTAATGTCAAAAGATAAACAAATGAGATCAATGAAATCAGATGAACTTAGGGGATCTACCAGCTGATCTTGGTGCACCTATTAACAAATTCCTTCTTTTTTACCTCTTCGTAGACCTATTTACTCTACCAAAATCATGCTCATACATTCCTTTAACGAACTCAATTCTTGAGACTCCCAATTCAGCTTCCCCTACATCATATTTAATCCTGTAAATTGTTTTATGTAATAATTGTAAGGATAAATAGGTTACATATGGGGAAATTTTTTTTTTATGCTTTTATGTTTTTATGTCAAAAAATAACTCCTTTATGTGATTATAGGTCATTCAATGGATCTTGTTAATGATATATAAGTTCAAGGAAGCATCATTAGGAAGATCACACTCTTGCGTTTACTTGTTGTTTTGCTTGCCACCCAAGCAATATTCATAGTAGCATCTTACGAAGATGCTAGAATACATAGGCATAAGTGAAGAAGAGCTACTTGTCCTTTCTATAAACATATTATATATTCCAATGAAATAGATTGCACGACCAAATACAAATGAATAGAGGAGCTTTCTTCAAACTTTCCAATATTCTAAGGGAGCAAGGGAGCATTGAAGATACAGTAAACATGAATTTGGAAGAACAATTGGTCATGTTCCTCCATACCCTTGGCCACAATCTAAGGAATTGTAAGATTGGCCATAACTTTGGTCACTTAGGAGAGACTGTAAGTTGCTACTTCCATAAGGTCTTGAAGGCTATCATATCGCTCCATAGCATTTACTTTTTTCCCCCTTCTCTAGCTACTCCTCTAGAAATTGTTGGGAAAGAGCGTTTTGATTCATACCTCAAGGTACATCTCCTACTGACATGTATTTTGTTGCTTGAGTCTTAAGTATATTCGTACATATTTGACAATAATATTTCATACACTAGGATTATATTGGAGCAATCGATGGAACCCATATACCAGTTACCATTGATGTGGACAAGCAGAAAAAATATCGTGATAGAAAAGGAAACTTTTCATAATGTAATAGGTGTTTGTTTGTTTGACTACAAGTTTCAATATGTTCTTGTTGGTTGGGAAGGGCTAGCTATAGATAGTCATGTTCTTGCTTCAACTCTGTCAAGAAAAAATCCACTACTAGTTCCCCCAGCTATCTTAAATCCTATAATTAAGGATTATATTGTCATTATTGTAATACATAGTTTTTATGTGATTTCTAATCTATAACTTTTTCATCCTTTTGTATAGGAAAATTCTATTTAGTTGATGCCAGCTATCCAAATGTTCTTGGATTTCTCACCCCTTATCAATGTATGCAGTATCACCTAAAAGAGTTTTCTAGGGCAAACCCAATCAACAATGCACATGAGTTGTTTAACCTCCAACTCTCCTCTCTTAGGAATGTGATTGAGCACACATTTGGTATTTTGAAGCAACGATTCCCTATCTTGAGGCATGCAGCATCCTATAATATCACAACTCAAACAAAGATCACATTAGCATGTTGCATACTACACAATTTTATCACGATAGAGGATGGGGTTCCACCTGATGTGGAAATTAAAGATGAAGATGATCGTGATGGGATAAATGTGCCAGTCCTTGACACTTATGGGATGACTCCATGAGATAGAGATGACTGGGGAAAGCTTCAAGATGAAATAGCATGAATGATGTGGGAGGACTATAGATCTCGACATTAGTTTTCTTTTTCTCGTATTGACACTTTTAACTTCAATTTTGAAGAACTACAATACTTGCATCAACACTTTATATAGACTGTTGATTCATTAACACTGATATATGATTAAATTATTTTTGATTAAGTGACATGAAATTGTCTCACCATTGATTCATCATGTGCATTGCGTACTTTCTCACCACTCCTTACAAACTCCATTTTATGCACATTTTGCAATCATTTCATAGCGTTCCTTGACATAGAATTTTCTATATTCATTCATAGGCATTTTTTTATATAATGTTATGTTGTCTTATAATATTTTATACCTTTTACAGTGCATGATACTTTCTTTAGTAAGAGTTTCTATTATGATGAAAAATTGCTTCTTTAGTATAAGTGTATTGAACATAGACAAACTTACAGTCTTGCCTTTTCTTTACACATAAAACCATTTGTAGTTTTATGTAGGGGAGCTACCATCTCAGTATATTTCAACCAGTCCCATATGTGATAATCATTTCAACCATAAATGACTCAAGGGAGTTGCCATCTCAATATATTTCTTATAGGGGAGTTGCCATCTCAATATATTTCTTGTTATATTGCTGCAACAAAACGAATAAATGTGATAGTTGTCTAGAATTTAAGTGGAATGTAATTTAATTAATCAAATCTTAAGATGTAGTTTGTGAAAATTATTCACAAACCATTGCGTATGGTAAAAGGAAACATAAATCGTCATCTTTAAAATTATAACCATTTAGTATCTTGTATGTGGCCAAGTGATTGTATACATTCACAAATTTCATTAGATTTATTCACTAACATGCATATATTGGTCAAATGACTATATACAGAGATGAATTTTATAGGAATTATTTGCTGACCTACATATGGTCTCTTACTTTACATCTATTTAGTCCTATATTACAAATATACAAATATACAGTTGAAAAAAATTATATAATCTAAAATGCATTGTATGAAATTATTTGTTTAAAATTTCTTAGTTTAAGATTTGAGAAAAATATCCTTTAGAAATATTATAGCATCTCATTCATCAACAAGACAATTAGTCCATCAATTATATAATTAAAAGTTTCAAATATTATTTAACCTAATTTGTATTCTAGTGATCTGCAATGATGATATGGTGATTTAATATCATACCTTACATTTCTAAGAAAATATATCATTTTCCCACAATATCAATATATTGATGACATATTGAGATGGCAGCTCCCTTGAGTCATTTATGGTGGTTGCTTCTGCAACCTGCAAGAGGTGGAACTAATATAAAATGTATGGTTTTAGACCACTATCTCCAATTTATTTTTCTTCCTTTTTGACTAGTTGATCCATTTCAAGTGCTCTAGATGATTGCTCCTATTCCTTTTGAGACTTGACCTTTTGAATTTTTGATAGCTTTGAGAGTTGACCTTTTGATATTGTTATTTCTACTCATGCTTCATTATCTTTTTCCCCATTCTCAAATAGCTTTGTCGATATTTTTATACTCTCTTAGCTCTGAGGCTCATAACAAAATGCTTAGACATCCCTACTTTCAAATTGCTAAAGGAAGTTCAGATACACATAGCTCAAATATTGGGATAATGCACACCTCCTCTTTGCCCTCTTTATCACTCTTCTCACAATTGTACATTTGGCTATTTGAGCAATTGTAGGACCTTCCAGCCTAGATTTTTATGTCTCACCTATAAAAAAGAATTCACAGAGGGTGGCCATAGATATACCTGTAGAAACAAGAATAAGAACAAGAAGACTAGTCCATTCATCAAAGAACAAATGGTGACTTGTCATGTTGAAAGCAACTCATGCATTCTCTCAAAAGAGTTGTATTACATTAATCCTCCATGTAGCAAGATTGATATTCATTATATTGATGGTTTTAGGGTTGATGATGATTTCTTCATCATGTTTGAAAGTGAATTAGCTCCACCTTCCATTAATATTTCAGCAATGCAGCCTGCTTCTACTACAAAAAGACCCATTGACAACTTTCTACACATGGATTGGAATGATATACTTGTCACTCTGCATCAAGCCAATTCAATATCTTCTCATCAAGTGGAGCGAAATAGGAGAGGTTGAAGCCACCTCTCATTTCATGGATTGCTTTGATGTGGTAGAAGAGTTGGACTCGATATTGGAGGTTGAAGCTGCAAAACTACAAACCACCTCCAATTTCCTTGATTACTTTGAGAGTTGACATTTTGATACTGCTCTTTCTACTCATGCTTCATAATCTTGTTCCCCATTCTCAAATAGCTTTTTCAGTATGGTTATACTCTCTTAGTTTCAATGTTGTAGTCATTGTATCCATTATCACTGTTGTTACTGTAATGATATTAACATACTCACTAGGAGACCAGGGTAGTTGGAAATATGTGAGACTGGTATTGGTTATGATATGGTAAATTTTCCAAAATAGGAATGGGAATGGTTGGAGAAGTCATTTTTTAATATAATCTAATAATTTATGACAGAACTTTCAAAACAAAAATAATAAAATAAGATTGTTCTTTGGATAACCGTAGATATCAATATTCTTGTACTTTCTCTTCTTGATGATGGATCACTTGAGTGTGATCCTATATACTGATGTTAAAAACAAATAATAAAATTCAAAAATAAACTAACATTTACTGTTTGATCATATATATGTTGCATTTATTTAGGTTGTCACTTGTGGGAATACATGGACATAAATCCATGGTTCTCTCTGGGCTTCCACATGCCAGTAATCACAATGCATTTCTTAACAGGACTACCAGAGATTGTTTGTAAGTTTATGCTCCCCTTACAAACAATCTCTTTACATTTTGTAACTAACTTTAGGATTACCTAACTGTTGAGGAGGTCCTCATAGACCATGAGATACTTCTTGATAACAGAGATCATAATGGTCATTTGGAGAGCTAAATTAGCAGAAATCAATTGGACTTCAATTTGTAGGGGAGAAGGTTCAAGAGAGGGGGGCCTTATCAAACAACTTCAAAGGTGGTTAGCAATAAAATGGTGAAATTTATTGGTGATCTCATAGTGGGAAATGGAAAATCAATGAAGGACTTTTTAGTATCCAATGGAATGAAAGATGTTAGGAAACTTGGTCATGAGGGATCACTGTAGCAATGCAGCATGTGAGTAAAACTAGCAAAACTGCTGGTTGGACTTAACCTAAGCATAGAAAGTAAAAAAGTAAGCAATACATATGGGGTGAGGCATCTCCTTCTCACTAACTAATAAGGTATCAATTTCTTGTAGAAAATCAACTTCTTTGAAAGTGCATCCATTATATAGTCCTAAACATCATGATTTGCGATTGAAATGAAAACTAAGGAAACAAAAAAATCATAAAAATGTAATTAGATGGAGATGAAATTGTTCCCATGACTCAATTCATTTTCTGGTATTTATTGTGAAATGGTGGGGTTGGCAAAACAAAAGGAAGCTTGTACATTGTTTAAATGACATCCATCTACAGTTTCTCTATCTCATTTGTTAAATTCAGAGAGCTATCAATAGATTCCCAGTTTTGAATACTTTATATAAAGTGTTTTGTTACTGTTATTTTAAAGAAATGAATATTTAATGTTTTCCTTAGACCGGCTATGGCAAGTTCAATGTTGGAATCAATTTCTCTTTTGGAAAACAAGTTGAACATTGGAATCTTTCCCTATGGAGTCTTTCTGAGTTGGTGAGTCACATGCTTTATGCTCGTGATCAGGCAAAATTTTGAAATCTACATGCTTTGCTAGATAATGGAAATCTGTATAATGTTGCTTATTGAAAGTGTACGTACTTGAATCTAAATTTGAAATCTACATACTTTCTTGTATAATGGAAATTTGTACAATGTTGCTTATAGGAAAAATTGAATATGTGTAATGTTGCTTATTGAAAGTGTTCATATTTGATGAAAATTCCCTCTGTACAGAATATTACATTGTAATATTTCCAACAATGATATGACACTCTATCAGAATCTCAATGGCATAGTTTGACTTGTAGATGTTGAATCTATATTTTTGTGAAATAAAAATACTTACCAAGTACTTTAGTACTAAAAATTTATGCTTGTGATCAAGAAAATTTTTGAAATCTACATGGTTTCCTACATTGTTATAAATAGGTGATGATAGCGGGAATGATGACTTATGTGCCAATCCTTGCACTAATGGACTTGTTTATATTTGTTTTGTTGCAGCAATATAAAAGTTGCTTATCTTTGAGGAAGACATGTCTTTCACTAATCTATTGACAATCATACATGAGGAGGTTTGTATGCCCCCCGTTGCCACCCCCATTTCTACCCTCATAGGTACCCCTGTTGTTAGTTCATCTAGAAGTTCAAAATTCATATGGAGTAGAGAGATGGAGAGAAAAATCTTAGACTTGCTACTTGAGAAAGTTACTCTACAAAGGAAAGCTAAAGGTGGTTTTCGTAAAGAAGCATGGACTGCCACAAAAAGGAGATTCAATGAAGAGCTGAAGTTGAATCTTGGAAGAGATAAATTCAAAAATAAGTTGAAAACATGGAAGTCGGTGTATAGAATAATGAAAGAGTTGTGAAATACAAGTGGATTTGCTTGGAATGAAACACCTCAATGCATGGATGCCGAGGACAGTGTATGGGATGACCTTTTGAAGGTGATGTTCTCTTCAAAGTTTTTTTCAATCCTAATATCAAACATTTATCTAATTATTTAATTTTTCCAATGTGTAGAGAAATGAATTCAAGATTGCAAAATTTTATAGGAGGTAGCCATTCACCTATTTTAATGATCTAGCAATCATTGTTGGGAATGACATTGTAGAAGGAAATGAAGCAACAACAACATAAGATACTGAAGATGGTAACCTTTTTGACGAGGCTATTTATCTGGATGATGATGAGGGTTTTAATACACCTATGACTATTGCTACTAATTTAGATGAAGATTTCCTTCATTCAAATCAATCCATTGCATCCACTAGAAACAATCGTTCCACATCTATGACTAGAGGGCCAAAGAGGAAAAAGGCAAACATGGTCGCTTCTTTGGATGCAATTTCTAAAAGTATCCATATGATACAGGAGGGAATGAAAATGCCTCACACTATAAAAGTTGATAAAGAGGATACTAAGATAGATGCTTCTAATTTGTTTGCTTCCTTGAAAGCAATCCCTAGACTTAGTTGGGAGACTATGACTAGGGCATCTGATAGTTTTATGGATGAACCAACAATAGTGATTTGGTTCTTAGAGATAGATGTAGAGGGAAGGGAAGATTATATTAGATATAGGTTTGGAGGATTATAATATTTTTACTGAAACCAACATTTATGCTAATGTCACTCTTTAACATTTATGCTAATATTTGATGGATCTCCATACAAACAACATTGTGGAATATTTGCTCACTCATTTGGGGTTGGGTGTTTACTTTGTCTTTCTTTGAATTCACCTGTATACATTGGAAAAAATCTCTAATAATATTAATTTTCTTGGTTGTCCAAAATGGATGGCACCATCTTTAGATGCTTTGAAAATATCTAAATTGATAAAATTAAATTTATATTTGCAGAGTTATATATGGTTCTAGTTGGTTGGCCCATCTAGGATGAGTGTCATTTGCTGCTATTATTATGTTCGCATAGAATTCTAATCTAATCGATTCTTCCCATGAGTTGTCATCTTTACATTCTATATTATGGTACGATGATCCTTCAATAGTTTTATAATTTTTGTGATTTGTGAGAGACTCAATGCACACAATATAATCTTTACTGTATCTCATTAATGTGGGTTGAAAACCACTAGAATTTCATCATTGTCATATGTCTGGAAAATATTTTACCGGTCACCAAAAATGTTTTGCATTAGCAGCATTTTCTGTGCAACTTTCGATGATTTTCCCTTTTGTTTGTTAAACAATTTACAAATTGCTCATATGATGTTTCAACGTTTCTGCTATTTTTTGATGTCTTCCTTTGAGATGGTTAGAAATGATGATAGTACTTTACTATTAAATAAGGTTGTGATTTCTATTGATGAGATGGTACACAAAAAATGTTACCTTCATATTAATTTGGTGGTGAAACTATTTTTCTTGCTTGCGCATTTGGACTCTAATTTCATTTTCAAAGGTAAGAATTGCTCACACTTCTGTGTTGAGAAGGTTCATTAATGATTTCTTAATAGTTTTAGCAAATAGAGCTTTGGATTTGTTTAGGTTTTGAATGATCAAGTTTATTTAAAAAGGCATTTTCAATATAATTTAGAAAACAATGAATGGATAAGTTTTTTAAAAAAAACCTCAAGGATTAAATTCAGCTTAATGGCTTTTGATTTAATAATTTGTAAGTGGTATTGGATTCTGTTGTGTTATATCTATACTTGTGTTATATCAATACTTGTGACTGGTTTCAGCTGAAGATGAAAGGATTAAAAAAATGTCACTTTGTAGCACCTATGAGTGCACAAATTACTTGCTAAATGGTGTCTTAAAGCTGGTCCTCCTATGTGCCTCACTCCTGTAGCTCTTCATTCCTTCACAATTTACCCTTTGCAGACTTTGGGATGCTCACATTCCAATTCTATATTCTTTCCCCACATGTTATATACACTTCTTACCATTCATTTGCCGAATATGCTTGCATATAGCCATGGTTACAACCTAGATTTGTGGTTTTGCTTAAGCATGATTTTTTAAGATGGAGATATTCATTTAATGAGACAATTTTCTATTTTTTACGTGCTAATTACTTGAGGTATTATGAAGGATTCTAATGAAATATGAATAGTTGTTAACACATTGCAATTTTATGAGTGAATTTTTCTCATCTAATCATCTGAAAATTTCTTATTTTTTCATAATCTTGTCTAGCATCTATAAACATTGTAGATGGTTTTAATGGTTTGAAATATGGAGTAACATTGATGTCTACTAGTTTGGGTGTTTTAATGTATGTGTAAAATTATATCATCTTCCTAATTGAATGTAATTTTTAATGTTTTATATGTTCATTATTTATACAAGGTTGATGGATTTAAATTTACCAATGTGTGAGTGTGGCATTGGCCTTGTAGTACTAAAGACTTCGCACACAACGAATAATCCAGAATGTAAATTCTTGTGTTGTCCAAATGCCAGAAAGGTTGTTACTAATTTTTTCTAGGTTTACATTTTATGCAACAACTAATTATTGTGGCAACCACTAATTTAGATTTTCTATTGTAGGGGGAAAGTGGCTATAATTACTTTCAGTGCGTCGATGATGTCTCGCCTGCATCCACCGTAGCCAAATCTATAATACGTGAAAGTAATTATTGCAAGTTGTGTAAATTACAAGAGAGTGAAAACATGTTTCTTCGAGGCATGTTGTGTATTATAATTGTTTTAGTCTTACTAGCATATTGAGACCATGTGCATAAATGAAGTTAAAAGTCAGAGCAACTATGTAGACTATAACTTATTTTATCATTTTCTGTAGAAATGATGGACATATTTAACAACGATTTGTCTATTTTTTTGTTTAGAACTTATTCTTGATCATGGTAACTAATTTATGATTATGGTTTGTAGAAATAATGAATATATTCTATGACCATGAATTTTTGTCATGATTATGTCTATTCCAAAAAATTTAGCTTCACTCCATAAAAAAAAAAAAAAAAAAAAAAAAACTCAATAAAATGTAAAGGAAAGAATATTATATTTAAAAAAAATAAAAATAAAAACTTATTCCAATTCCTATTGTGCACAACCAAACATAGAATAAACATATTCCCAATCAAATTCCAGATGAGCCAAACATAGAATAGGAATACATATTCCCATTTTCTATTCTTGGAATAACAATCTAGAATACGTATTCCTATTCTCATATTCCTATTCCCGCCACCAAATGGGCCCTTAGGGTTTGGAAGCTTGGAGGGAGCTCTTCTACAACCTTTCAATTCCATTTTGCAAAGGAATTCAAGGTTGGTGTTTCTTGCCACATAGTTAATTTCTTCCATTTTGAAGTTGAATCTAGGTATTGTATTCATGTGAATGTAGGTAGTGAGAATGCCATTGTAAGGAAAATGTGTGGTATCATCTTATATCATGTTGTGTTGTGTTGTGATGAGCATTAAGTTTGCATTTTCATTATGTGTCTTGCTTTTGATTTTTCATGATTGTGTGCATGAGTGTTGTTATGATGTGAGGGCTTCACTCACCCTTTGGGAACGGAAAATAAGTCCAAGGTGAAGGGGTTAGTTGGGCTTGAAAATGCATTTGAGAACCTTGGAGTATGGGCTCCATTGTATGCCATATTCATTCATATCCTACTGGGGGTGATAAGGGAAGTCTGGTGTAGAAAGGAAGTTTATGGATATGGGCTCCAAGGAAGCTACAACTGGTGGTAGAGTGTTTGGAGCAGGATTGTGAAAGCCCCGAAAGGGCATGTAATTTTCTAATTTTTGAAAGCCCCAAAAGGGCATGCAATATGTTTATTGCAGATATTTTTTGATATGACAAGTCTCCATTTGAAAAGCACACCTTTATCCTATGTTCAAGGTTCTATTGGTGAAACATTGTAAAATACCCTTGGGATGGAATTATTCAAGTTTTGTAATGTGATATATATGCATTTGTAAGATTGGAATGAAACTTGGTTTGAACCTTGTTTCCCTAGCTTGGTAAGTGGCCTCTTTGGAGGCCTAGGATGGGATGTAAGCCTCCATGGTGCCAAGTTTTGTGTTTTTCTACAGGTTTTGTGAGAATCTATCCTATGAAGAGATTAAGGTTTCATCCTTGGCAATGTTGAAAAATCAAGTGTTGTGGAGAGACTAATCTTTCCCATGTCATCTCATAATGTGTTGTGATATTAAGTTTCCATTGTTGTTTCATTGTAATGTGAATGGGATTTACTTCCTATTGTATGTTGTTGTAAATGTGTAAAGTGAAGTTTGAGAATTTGTATATAGTTGTCTTTGCAAGAGAAAGATTGTGGCACTATCATAGTTTTGTAGGAAGGAAAAAGATCATTTCATGTAAAAGAATATCTAATATTGTGGAAACCATATTGAAGTTATATAAATTAGCTCATTGTTCTTGCCTAGATTCTATATTCCATCAATAAGCCCTATGGAATTCTCATAGAAGAGAAATATTGTAATGATTATTTAATGTAGATTTGAGTGATTTCATTTTTTTGGCTCTCTATTATGTATGCAACGATAATATAAGGTTCTTAATAGTTCATGCGTATGCATAGAAAGTGATTCAATTTGCTTCAAAAATAAACAATCTCATTTATGAGTATATTCATCTTTTAGAAAACATTTATGGTTGATTTGTGTAATATAGGTAGTGTGTAAAATTTTGAGTACCTATCACCAATAAACCTCTAGACTATATATATGTGAGAGATTGCATCAACTCATCATCAAACAAGCTACCTTGACATCATAGTTGTTATAGAAGAAAAGAACTCCTCATATGACATAGTTTAAAAATTCATAAGGAAGAGTATGTTGTAGATGCATTTTAACTCTCTGGAAATTGTATGGGAGAAGGAAATAATTCCTCTCCCCAATTACAGACAATAAAATAATCATAAGCTTATTCCAAGTACCTTGTCCTGTCAACAAAGGGGATCCATCAAATAATAATTTAGGAAATAAACTTTTCATCATTCATTCCCTTTAGCATTATTATGCTAGTGTCAGACATGTGATTTCATGTCACCATCCACAATAATAATAATAATAATAATAATACCTAAGAATAATATAGATATATGTTAACACATGCAAATACTCCAAGGGCAAGACATGGATAGTACTCAAATATATTAATCAATAAAAAAAATCAAGTACCTAGCCTAGGCACCCCTTGGGCGAAAGTGTTTCATGTGGATAGTCTCATCTCAAAAAAAAGAAAGTTGATGGACTGGTGAGACTTGAAGAGCCACCTCCTAGTTGGGAAAGACAACACACATTAACCTTTTTGTAATATATATTTTAAATCCTTGGAAAAC
The DNA here is from genome assembly GCA_028749045.1 of Cupressus sempervirens. NCBI lineage: Eukaryota > Viridiplantae > Streptophyta > Pinopsida > Cupressales > Cupressaceae > Cupressus > Cupressus sempervirens. Next base: position 390,281,732 of record CM053788.1, on the reverse strand, counting down.
TTCCCAAAGCTGACCACCCTTGGATTCTCTCCATGGTCCCTCTCCTCACATGTGAGAACAATCCACTCTCCCAAGAAAGTAACCATCCTAAATGGGAGGGAGAAAAGAAAAAGTAAAAAGGGAACAGGAGGAAGGAGCAAGTCAACATCCTTCCTTCCTACCAATGCAACAATACTTCCAAGGAAACCTAGGGAGGAGGATACCTAGAAAAGAGGCCATGTAGGAATTGTATGTCATGTGAGCCTTGAGGAAGGGAGTCCACATTTTTAAAAAGCAAAATGCAAATCAATGCTAAGTAAGGGAGCTAGGACAAAGGTTAGGTAAAAAGGTTAGTAAGTAGTATTTAATTAAATATAGTTAGAAAATCTAAGATGTTGATTAGTAGTAAATAGTGTATCATGGACAAAGAGTAGAGTTCTCTTTTGAGTGGAAAGTTGGTTAGTAGGGGTGGGGAAAAATAGGTATAGAGTAACTAGTAGTTTAAATTAGTGGATAAGTAAAGGTTATGAGTTATATGCAAGCTTAGTAGTAGGGTACTAAAATTAAATATTAATTGATGATGAAAATTTAGAAAAAATATTATTAAATAAGCTCTTTAATAGATTTTCTTATATATATTTATGCTTGCATACTATGGATTTTCTTAGTATATTTGATTTAAATTTTAAGTATTAAAAGGAGATTATTATAAGAATAATAATGAAAAAATGAAAAAAAAAAAATAAAAAATGAATAAATAATAATAATAATAATAAATTAATTAATTAAAAGAACTGTGTGTGTGTGTGTGTGTGTGTGTGTGTGTGTGTGTGTGTGTAAAGTTATTGATTTAACTAATGACCTGTTGATAGGATATTGATGAGACCTAGGTATAAATTAAGAACATGCAAGAATCTATTTAGATGGAAGTTAACTACACAAAATAAAATAAAATAGAATGAAATTTGCATGGAATGTAATGAATTAAGGTAAGACGATTGAATCGGATTATACAAGGCAATTATATATACTTCTACACATTGGCAGATTATTAAGTTTTTTTTGCAACTATATTGATAAAGGGATTGGTGATCCACATTCTCAAACACAACGTCTTAATTACCAAGCTAGGTCGGGGAAATCAAAACGATAGCATTATCTAGCTCTTATAGCTTTGATTTTCAGCAAATGTTAGAAAACTAATTAGTCTCCCGTGAAAACTTGAAGACTAGAATTTTCGTATGAAACACATCCTCCTACACCAACTAGAATCATTACCTTCAAACTATAAAAATTGTGTTTTTGCCCTGTAAAATTTGGGCACGACAAATTTCAATAAAGTATAATATCACTTGAAGTTGGTGGAGTTCTTTATCACACTCAAGTGCTCTGTAATTCCTAAATCTATACTTATTTAAAACATTTTAAAACACTCATTTAAGTATTCAAAAGGCTTTCAACCATAGACCTATGATTTATCCTTAAGAATAACTTGCTATCTCAAGAGTATCAATTAATAAAATTTTCATAAGTCATATCAAACAATTCCATTAGATATACCCACCTAGGTTAGCAGATCCTGAAGTGAAGAAGATTTGATCACTAAGCATCAATCCTAGTCATTGGCCAAATTGTGTTAGATTACCCAGCGTTGAGCAAGCAAGGCTCATAGGCTTTTTAACCAATAGGCCTTATGCCTGGCATGCTATATGAAGATTGTATCATCATATGTTCATTTGGAATCAATATATTTCTTGTGGTTTCTTCCATATTTGTGTTGTCTTTTGTGTGCTTACTCTAGTAGGGTTGTTGGTGAGTGATCCTTGATTCATTTTGCCTTCCTACCTCACATCATTTTCTTTGTTTAGTACTCATTATACACTTATACATTTTGGTGGTATGCAAGGTTTTTTCTACCTTTTCCACTTCTACAACAATCCTTCCTTGGGCTCAAATTGATAAACAAAGACACTGCCATCCTCAACTTGCATGAACAAAGGGGACACTCATGGGTATTAAGGATTCATCCATTGTAATTCCCCTCTAAATTTTCCACCACACTAAGTTCACCCAGAACAAACCTATTAAAAAAATTTTCACTTTTCATGGCAGATAGAACTTCCTCTATTACTATACCACTTCATTTTGCATAGTTTTACAACTTTTTGCAATGTTGCATCTTGACAACTTTCTATGCAACTTTGGTATTTCTACACAAATGAACCTAAAACTTTGAATGAACACCCAAATCCCTTCGATAAGGCTTGGATTATAGATTGTGCTCTGCAATAGAACGATAAGGTGTCAAATTACATACAACATAGTAGATGCAACATCCACATCATGCTTAGGTGATTTTGCTTCCACTATCACAAACACATACATGGTACTTTTAAGGAAGCAAGTTGGGGACAATTGGAACCTCAATCCATACACATGGACAATAGGCAGAGCTAAAAAAATAGAATTTCTAGCACAAGTATGCATGTTCGCTAGAGATGTCTACAGCATAAAATACCTATAGACATCTTGACCAACAAACATGGATACTTGTGCTGGAAATTGTGTTTTTTTAGCTTTGTATGTTATACATGCACATGGATTGAGGTTTTATTGTCCCTAACTTGCTTCCTCAAAAGTACCATGTAAATAGGCGTCAAAATCTTGACGCTCACTACCAACACATTTAATAGGGATGATGTATGCACAATACCCCTTGTCAAATAATGAGCCAGAGTAGGACCAGTATTCCGACGTCAGACCAAATATCACCAACGAGGATGTCGTATGTGTGACATCCTAGTTGAATGTGATGTCTGATAGCCATAGTAATTCTTACACCTCAAAAACTAGTGTTAGCATGGATAACATTTTACAAACACGTCTGACTATGCGATCATTAGAATTTTGACACAGGTAAAAATGTCCCCAACGTTGTGAGCATTGCAATATCTGACCCATTATCTGACGAAAAGGCATCGAAATTTCGATGGCCATGAACAACATTAGAAATTTCGATGCGAAGTTTTCAATGATATTGAAAGTCAATAGTTCGACAATATGACATCACAATTCCGATGAATGACCATTAAAAAAAGTGACCCAAATGTATTACTACTATTTTGACTGCTTTAATATAAAAAACTATACAAACAATGAAAATATACCTCTTAATATACAAAGCTACATAATACTTACACCTTTTTTGATACAACTCCTCTTTATATTTATTAAATAAAAGTTAGATAGAATAAAAACCACGACAAATATATTACATATAATAATAAGAATGTATCAATTTTATGAACAATTTTTCATCCCGTTAAATGAGATGCTTCTCCTTTTGCAATTTGGTACAACTACTAATTTATACTCTTTATATTTGTAAAATAAAAGTTAGAAATAATAGAATATAATAATAATAATGTATCAATTTTATAAACATAATTCCATCCCGCTAATGTTCTATATCACATGAGATGCTTTTCCTTTTGCAATAAATATCTCTATACGTTATTATTGTTACTTTACCTTCACGAAATCAAAATTTGAGAAAAGAGAATTTCTAAATAACAATAAAAATCTACCGTATAAAATATAATAAATTTCTTTATTAATAAAACATAATACCCATTTTTAAAGCAAAATAACAACCATAAATAAAATTCATCTTCTAAAATATAAATATAAATTAAACTCACCCAAAAAAAAATTCATCCATGTGTAATGCTCGCGTTCAGCATGGGTACTCAAGAGATACACGTCAAGCCAGAGCGAGGCAAAACAAGTTTTAATCCCACAAGTCACAAGTCAAGTGGTGGCAATTAATACATTATGTTTCCCATCTATTTCTCTTGGAAATGTAGAGATGGATAACTCTGAAGGCAACAACCAGGCAGCCAAGAAAATTTATCACGAGAAGCAGCGTCTCCAATTCTGTTTATTGCACGCCCTCAATAATTTGCTCCAAGTTGGTACTTATAAATTCCTTCACATTACTCATAATTTTTTTGCAGAGTAGTCATATCGGTCGGATTTTTTCTCTCTATTATTTATTGTTGGGGTTTACATTCAATTTCTGTTAGGGTTTTTGAAGGGTAGTTTTGTTCAGTTTACCGTGTGTTGTTTGACATCCATAAGACAGTGAGTGAAGAGCTCACTTTTGACCTCAATTTCTTTGGCTAGATCAGGGAAATGAGGTGTTCACAAGGGCCCAATTGGATGCCATCGCCAATGAGTTGACATTGATCGACCCCCAAAAAAATGCTGCTTGGAATCCCCTTTCTGTTGTTTGGAAGCCGCATCATAATGCCCTCACAGGGAATTATGATATCAATGTTCTATTTGCTGCGCTTGAAAGCAAAGGAAAGCAAGTGGTTTGGTACGACCGTAGGAATACCGCTTCCTCCATGGATCTCAATCAGTCCTTGGTAGGAATCGTGTTGAATAAGCAGGTCAGGAAACTGGGTGGTTTGTGGAGGAGCAGGCACTGGATTGCGCTGAGAAAGATCGATGGAGTGTGGCATAATTTGGACAGTGATTTGCCTGCCCCTTTGGCCTTTGAAAATGGGGATAAAGAGCTCAGGAATTATCTGGATCAGAATCTGGCTCAGGGGGGAGAGGCTTTAATGGTCTTTGAGGCATCTTCAGCATCACTAAATCGCACAGAGCAATGATTTATCTGTTCCATTTCTATTTGTGAATTTGTTATGTTTAGAGTAAAGAAGTGGCACCTCTATATATTGGTTTCCTCGAGGGGTTTCTTCATATGTTATCCCTCAACAAGAATAAGTTTGGAAGGTCTAGGTGTCAGGATTTGGCTGTCAAGGTTTGATTGTAAAAATTGCTGCATTCAATGTTGAGCTGGTTCCTTTCACGCCATTTTGTTGTTTTAATATATTCTGTTAACCTTGCATGGATGAGCATTTGTTTGAATGAAGTAGATCATGGTCAGGTAAAAGGTAAAGGGGAAAAGTAGTTTTTGGGTCATCTTCGAGAGAGATGTCAGTTTGGTGTACTGGATCTCTTTGTATGCTTCGACTTGGGATTGATTTTCCATGAGATTTGCAAACCTGCAGGTCTGAATTTGAATCTTTAATCTTGAGAACATGCCAAACTGGTAGGTTAAATACACCTAAATTAAGGTGTGTCTAAATCTTTAGGGATTGTTCAACTGAGTAGGGCAAAGTCACATTCATCGTGGCAGAATTGTTGGTCCACAGTCGAATTTGAATTCCAATAATTTATTTTATAACTATGGGCCAACAAATGAACCCTAAGCCTGACAAGATCAAAGTGAAAAGTCAATTAAACAGATGTGGCATGTAGTTTATTTTTTTATTGATTACCTTTCAAAACAGGCGCTGGGATATGAGCAGGTTTTATTTTTCCAATTAATTAAAGCTGAAAAGTAGATATATAAAAGAATAGATTTTATTACAAAAATTGGAACTACAACAAGAACAGCGATCAAATACAAATGACTACAAGAAAACTAATATCTATCTACACAAAGCTATTACAATTAGCAACAGAACCACTGATATGAAAGTCCTATTGTAGCATAGTTTTTACAGAAGAAGTTCCATTGTAGTGCAGTGATCAAATACAAATGATCACAAGAAAACTACTATTTATCTACTCAAAGCTAGCTATTACATCAGTAACATCACCACTGATATGAAAGTTTCACAGTAGCACAACGGAAAATCTATCAAGGAACATTCAGCAACAGCATCACTGATATCAAAGTACTGTACAACAGCATTACTGTTATGGAAGTTCCATTGTAGTATAGCAGAAAAACTATTAAGGAACATTCAGCACCATCACCACAGATATCAAAGTACTGTAGCATAACAGAAAAAGTATTAAGGACTAATGGAACTTTTTTGAAAAAAATATTATAACATATCCTCCTCCGAGGAACAGCAATAACCAGTCAATTATGGCAAATGTAGCCAGGAACAAAAAATCAACAAAACTTTGTTCCCACAAATATTGTTCTTGACAGATAACTTTGTTCCCTGGAGGATTTTAGATTATTTGATTCCCTGTGTCATTTATTGGAGCCTTACTAAGGCTCTGCAGAAATGGTGGCGACTATCTGCAGACTATTAACTGTAGAGCCACTAGTGCCATTTTTGCAGGTAGATTGTTACATAGAGTTTGCTTAACTCGTTGCTACTTGTCACCTTAATAAATATACAGGGCAAGTACAAACAAACCCTAATAGGCTACATTTACTTCGATCTCTTCCAATTGCATATAAGATTAGTGAGTTTTTTTCTTGTGTTTTCATTTCAGTTTTCTAAATTTAGTATTTGCTATCTCTACATTTTTCTTACAGTAATGTCTAAAGGAAGTGCCTGATGGTAAGAAGAAAAGTAAGTCTGGGAGGACCGTGGCAGTTTGTTGGCCTTATGGCCCTCTTTGATCCTCCACACCATGATAGTGTAGACACAATCAATCAAAAGGACTTTTAACCTGGGTGTCAGCATTAAAATTATTTATGTATGGTTGGTTCATGACAACAATGCCATACATTCATTCATGTGAATGGGACTTCAATGATAGTTTGAATATATAAAAATGACATTATTTATTGTTTATTTCAAAAATTCATCCTAGCTACAGGCGAGGAAAGAGGGCATCGATTAGGCATGGGTACAACTGTATACATCTTCATCTCTGATAGGCCAGTCCAAAGATACACAATTGAAGCTTTAGCAGTGGATGATTTGATTGAAAAGGCTGATGATTCTTCCGGTGTCTTCCCAGATACTCATTTGGTTGCTTCCATTTTATTTTTTATTTTCACTTTGAACCATTTAACTTGACCAAGCACTACTTTTAAGCGTAGCTTCATTAGCTTAAGAAGCAACTAGTTCCTTAGAGTTAATGCAGTAAGCATCACATCTAGAGATGCACACTTCAACATTTCTTTCTTGGAATGCCTCCGAAGAACGTAGGTAGTTATGTTAACGATATTAAAGAAATTAGGAATAATATGTTTTGAGAATTTAATCTTGTATAATCTGAAACTTTTATTAAACAAAGCATCATATAAGTTGCATAAAAAATGGTTTATGGTTTATGATGTTGCTGAAGTTGAAATAGCCTAATCCACATACTTTTTATATAAGTTTATAAGGTTTACCTCGAGTCTTACTTAAAAGTCGTTTGCATTGATTGTCAATCTTGACCCAGAACACAAATATGAGATATGAGATATTGAGATGATTGCAAGCAAGAAAGAATATATGTGGAATGATTGGGGATGGTGTGAATGATGCACCAAAATATGAATTGTTAGATATTGGAATCATTGTATTGTTAGATATTGGAATCATTGTGGCAGATGCGACCCTGCTTCTGACATCCAAGATTAAGTGTTATAATTAGTGTTGTGTTAACAAGTAGTTCAATCTTTCAACAAATGAGGAATTATTATACTGTAAGAAAATATTATGTTAGTGTAGGACTAGAAAATAGGTTAAATGCATAACATACTATGAGCAAATCACAAACTCAATCAACATATGCTAACACCCACCAGTCTACCATGAAAGCCAAACTAATAAAGAAAGCAAGACAAGGTTAGAAACCCCTTCTTTCATTTGTAGCTCCCATGTCCTTCTTTCTTCTCCAAATGATGTAGCTCCAAAGTTGCCTATAGTGCACACAAAATTGAAGCAAAAGCTTATGATAATGGTAATGCTATGAGAATCCTAGAAGTCTTGATTTGAATATGAGAGCAAGAGTGCAAAAGATGAGAAAAGCTAAGGACCGGAAATGAGAGGAAGAATGCTCATTTTATAAGTGGCATGGAGGATGAGAGCATTGGATTTGTCACCTTGGATATGCGATATGGCAAGAGATTCCTTTGAGAATCCATGACGCATATGACGAAAGATGCCAAATGTAGGATTCTATGACCCATGGAAGTCAAAATGTATAAAAAAATCTTTGACGCGTCATAAGACACCTCAAGCCCACTTAAAGCCAAGAATCTATGACAAATAAGCGAAATATGGACATGCGTAAGGGAATAAGAATATTGGATTGTCATGTCCCCTTTTCAAATAATAAAAAAATAATAATCTTTGCTAAGACAAGAAGGCCCAAGAAAGTGAAGTTTCGGAAAAAGGGGGGTTAATCTTTGGAAACCGTTGGACTAATAAATGAAATTATTATTAAAATATGTTTCATTAGCCTCTCTTGGACGTGAGTTATGGTTATGACCTCTTTTAAGGGGTTTGGAGGCATTTTGGGCAAGAGGAGAACTTGATTTTTGCTGATTTTTTGTTATTCTTCAGAGGCTGCCAAACCTGTGGAGAAGGAGACCTAAGAACGGGAGTTTGCAGGTTTCCAGGGAGACCCAAGAACGGGAGTTTGCAAGTTTTCAGGAAGGCTAAGGACAGGAGTTTGAAGCCATTCCATATGCATGCTCATACAGAGTTTGCCTTTGTGCTGAACAGTGTAGATTTGTGAGTTTTTGGGTGTGTTTTTTGCATGAGTTTGGTGTTTTCAGTCGAGCATTTCATATCAGTTTTGGTTGCTGCTATATTTCAGACTTTAAGCTGTTAAAATAGAGCTGAATATATGTATTGGGACGTGATTAAACTTCTGAGATAGTTTATTAGTGTTTTGTGGTGTTTCCGGGCATTTTTGTGTTAATTTCGAGAGCCCGATGAGCATAGTTTTTGTCCTACATTTGTGAGCTGTTGTGTAAAGGCTATATAGATCTGGAAATGTAATTTTGTAGGCTGTTATGCTGCTCAAAAATCTGTAAAAATGGCCATTTTCAGATTTATTAATAATTTGTGAAGTTGTGAAGCTTTTAGCACTATTTTCAGCATACCTGATTTGGGGTTTCATTGAGAAATTGGTGGATCTTTGTGATATCAGTTGTTTGATTTTGAAAATCTGATTAGAGGTGTGAAATACCATATCAAATCAGAAAAGGGGACATTTCAGTGGTATCAAAGCCATGATCTTGCCAGCCTGAGGGTTTGTAGAAGTTTGCAGGTCAGTTTTGACAACTACCCAGATCTTGCATTTCAGTTTTGAGAACTACCCAAATCTTGCATGTCATAATTTATGATTGCATGTTGCTTCTAATCAGCTGCATGTCAAAATTTATGGTTGCATGCTACTTCTAATCATTTTCATGTTAGTTCTTGGTGAATTTGGTGGTTGTAGAAGTTTGCATTTCAGTTTTGACAAGTACCCAGATCTTGCATGTCAGTTTTGACAACTACCCAAATCTTGCATGTCATAATTTGGTGGTTGCATGTTGCTTCTAATTAGTTGCATGTCCAAATCTATGGTTGCATGCTACTTCTAATCATTTGCATGTTAGTTCTTGGTGTTTGAAGAAGTTATATTCTATTGGGGTTACACTCTACTTTATCCAGAATGGACAAGTATAGTACAGAGTCTCAGAGGAAACGATCTTGGACAATTGATAGCCAGAGTCAAAATAGTAGAAATGATGGTTATTTAGACATTCGAGATAAACTTATGAAAATAAGCCATGACATGTCTAAACAGTTGGTTGAGCACCACCGTATAATGAATGACATGTTATCTGACCCAGCTAAGGTGGATAAGTTGACTGGATTTCTATTTCGCAGATTTTCTCACAGGACAAATGACACAATTCCCAAGAACTTGCATGAGGAGTTTGAGAAACTAGCTGATAGCCATGTAGAGGTCTCAGATTCTACTCTGCCACAAGAGGTGGTGGGAAAGGATATTACACAGATTGATAGTAATGGTCAATTTGATACTCAAATTGAGACAATTGTTTACAGGTCGTCAAAGGGTGATGCCACAGATATTCAGGATGGTATAGTTACAACAAGCAGTGACTACAGTGTAGTGGGTTCAGATGAGGATTATGAGGATGTTGTTGTGCAGGATGGTGAGACATCTGGTAGAGATGAGCAGACATTGAGCATTCATGACTTTGCTAAGAAAGAGTACCAGACACAGTTAGATGCTTCATCACATGAGGTTGAGACTGGTAGTACTTCACATGATTTGTCCAGCCAGCTGAAGGTGAACAAAGATAGTATTGTGACTTCATTATCTCATCATGACAGGTATGTGGAGTTAGTTGGTATTGGTCATATTACTCAGGTGAGGAGTTTGCTTGAGTTACCAGTTGATTCTAGTTTATGGATATGGACTCAAGATTGTTATATTGGAATTTGGGATTCAGTTGATTGGAGATCTTTAACACTTTTTGGTAGCAGTGTTTGTTTGGGTGCTATCATGGATTTGATTAGCAGATTACGCGGTGTTGTCTTTTCTTGTGTCAGTATCTTGTCTGATGTTTGTATTAGTTTTTATACACCGATGTTGGGCTTTGTTCATATATCCAGTCGACCATACTTGTTGAAATGTGTTGATGATATTTCATATTTGGTAGTGTGTACAGATGAGTCCCAGGATCATATTGGCATTGATGACATCCAGGAGGATGCAGTGGGCAGTTTTGAAGACTTAGTTTCCTTGGGTATAGAGGAGTTGGACAGCAGTGCTAATGTTTTTGATACTCCGTATGTTGATATGAGCTTTAGATTTAATTCATAGGGTATGGATTGTAATACTCTAGAGACTAGTGACTTTGAGGATACTCCTTTAGACAGTGCATCAGAGGAGGTTTGTAGGAGACAGTCAAGCCAGTGCCATCATGTGCCTAATCAGTTAAGAGTTAGTGACCGAGACATTGCTATCGCTTGCCAGCATTTTGGTGCTGCTCGTCAGTTGTTAGCAGTTTATGGATGGGGTTCTCCTACTAGTGATGAGCAGGAAGGCAGTTATCTTTCCTTGACAGAGATCCACTCTTTATGGGAGGCTATTCAGATTTTGAGACAGAATTATATGCAGTTGGTAGCTGACAGAGATTATCTTATGGAGTGGGGCAGTACAGCATATGATGCATTGTTGGCCAAGGAAGATGAGGTGAGTGAGCTTACTGAGCAGCTTGAGGTGACTTCTGAGATTCTTGAGAGTACACAGTTGGCTTTCAAGGAGTCACAGTTTCATTTGGCTAAGGTGACCATGGAGTTAGAGCGACTACAGTCTTTACCTAATTCTATACAGTCACAAGCTGTGGTGTTTGGTGATCCGAGGATGTCCATGGCCGAGATTGTCAGAGACAGTGGAGATGGGGATGCATCCATCCTTGATACTAACATTGGCATATCAAGTTCATTCCCACTAGAGTCAGGTTCAGTTGAGTTGGGTGTTGTAGCAGATTGTTGTATGCTTGACATGGTGGTGGCCTCTAGTACTGATGGCACGAAGACTAGAGATGTATCAAAGATCATGTGTGATGTTGGTGAGTCGGCAGTTGGCATGGTTTCTGCTAGTAATACTACTCTCTTGGTGATATCTTCGGAGGTAGTAGTCAGTTCCAACATGGTTAATGATCAATTGCAGTTAGTTTCATCTAGATTACAGTCTAAGCCACTGACTGAGATTGGCGAATTCTATCGGCATTATATTGTGAGGTACGCTCATCAATTTACCTTTGATGACCATGTTGATGAGATGATGATACAGAGATTTACTTTGGTTCCTAGTGCTTATCATCAGTTATGGGACAATTTGATGCCTCAAGATGAGAGTTGTGATGGGCATGACATGGTGATAGGTTCTGCAGTTGACAGCTTGATAATATGTGAATTAGAGCAGGAGTTTGAGAGTGATGCTTCAGTGGGTGTTGTTATTGATTCTACTCCTTTGGCTATGACATCTCCTGACTTAGCTAGTGATCAATCACAGTGGGTTGTATCACTTGTTCATGGTGAGCTGTTGACTGAGGTTGGTTTTTTTAATCAACATTATATTGTAGGGTATGTACATCAGTTAGCATTTGATCCTTGTTTTGAGGAGTTGATGGCAGGCAAATTTGGTTTGGATTCCATTTCTTACTCTTTATCTTGTAATGTCTTTTCACCATCAGCAGTGCATGGGAGTTATGGTTATGAGATAGTGGCCGGTGATTTGCAGAGCTGTGTTGACTGCAGGAGTTGTACAGTGTGTGGATTCTCCATACTTGGTACAGTTTCATTCGAGAGCATTCACCATTGTTGCAGAGTTGGATTGTACATTCCGTATAGGCCAGTGGGATGCGTTGATGGTATTTACTATGTTGGCAGTTTGATTTGTCCACTTTACTTGGGTTCTGATGTTCTAAGAGTTTGTGTCTCATGGGTTTTTGACTGTGGTGGTGGTGATTTTGGAGTTTGGTTGAGCTATAATTGTCAGTTTGATTATGGATTCCTCTTGGTCATATTGCAGAGGATATTGCAGGAGCCTGTGTTAATTGGTAGTAGTATAGTTCATGACTACATTTGGGATCCAGGAGGATTGATTGGTTTATTGTTCAGCCATTGCTTGAGGAAAAGCAATGTTTGGGGAGGGGAGGACTTGTCATGTCCCCTTTTCAAATAATAAAAAAATAATAATCTTTGCTAAGACAGGCAGGCCCAAGAAAGTGAAGTTTCAGAAAAAGGGGGGTTAATCTTTGGAAACCGTTGGACTAATAAATGAAATTATTATTAAAATATGTTTCATTAGCCTCTCTTGGACATGAGTTATGGTTATGACCTCTTTTAAGGGGTTTGGAGGCATTTTGGGCAGGAGGAGAACTTGATTTTTTCTGATTCTTTGTTATTCTTCAGACGCTGCCAAACCTGTGGAGAAGGAGACCTAAGAACGGGAGTTTGCAGGTTTCCAGAGAGACCCAAGAACGGGAGTTTGCAGGTTTCCAGGAAGGCTAAGGACGAGAGTTTGAAGCCATTCCATGTGCATGCTCATACAGAGTTTGCCTTTGTGCTGAACAGTGTAGATTTGTGGGTTTTTGGGTGTGTTTTTTGCATGAGTTTGGTGTTTTCAGTCGAGCATTTCATATCAGTTTTGGTTGCTGCTATATTTCAGACTTTAAGCTATTAAAATAGAGCTGAATATATGTATTGGGACGTGATTAAACTTCTGAGATAGTTTATTAGTGTTTTGTGGTGTTTCCGGGCATTTTTGTGTTAATTTCGGGAGCCCGATGAGCATAGTTTTTGTCCTACATTTGTGAGCTGTTGTGTAAAGGCTATATAGATCTGGAAATGTAATTTTGTAGGCTGTTATGCTGCTCAAAAATCTGTAAAAATGGCCATTTTCAGATTTATTAATAATAGGTGAAGCTGCGAAGCTTTTGGCACCATTTCTGGCATACCCGATTTGGGGTTTCTTGAGAAATTTGGAGGATCTTTGTGATATTAGTTGTTTGATCTTAAAGATCTGATTAAAGATTGGAAATATCATACAAAATCAGAATGTCCCTTTTCTGATTTTGTACGATATTTCCAATCTTTAATCAGATCTTTAAGATCAAACAACTAATATCACAAAGATCTTCCAAATTTCTCAAGAAACCCCAAATCGGGTATGCCAGAAATGGTGCCAAAAGCTTCGCAGCTTCACCTATTATTAATAAATCTGAAAATGGCCATTTTTACAGATTTTTGAGCAGCATAACAGCCTACAAAATTACATTTCCAGATCTATATAGCCTTTACACAACAACTCACAAATGTAGGACAAAAACTATGCTCATCGGGCTCTCGAAATTAACACAAAAATGCCCGGAAACACCACAAAACACTAATAAACTATCTCAGAAGTTTAATCACGTCCCAATACATATATTCAGCTCTATTTTAACAGCTTAAAGTCTGAAATATAGCAGCAACCAAAACTGATATGAAATGCTCGACTGAAAACACCAAACTCATGCAAAAAACACACCCAAAAACCCACAAATCTACACTGTTTAGCACAAAGGCAAACTTTGTATGAGCATGCACATGGAATGGCTTCAAACTCCCGTCCTTAGCTTTCCTGGAAACCTGCAAACTCCCGTTCTTGGGTCTCCCTGGCACACAAAATTGAAGCAAAAGCTTATGATAATGGTAATGCTATGAGAATCCTAGAAGTCTTGATTTGAATATGAGAGCAAGAGTGCAAAAGACGAGAAAAGCTAAGGACCGGAAATGAGAGGAAGAATGCTCATTTTATAAGTGGCATGGAGGATGAGAGCATTGGATTTGTCACCTTGGATATGCGATATGGAAAGAGATTCCTTTGAGAATCCATGATGCATATGACAAAAGATGCCAAATGTAGGATTCTATGACCCATGGAAGTCAAAATGTATAAAAAAATCTTTGACGCGTCATAAGACACCTCAAGCCCACTTAAAGCCAAGAATCTATGACAAATAAGCGAAATATGGACATGCGTAAGGGAATAAGAATATTGGATTATGACATATCTTAGCCAAATGTCAAAGGAGAATCCACGAGGTGTCATACTTGAGCGTCATGATGATGTCAATGTTTTGTAGAATATTTGAATTAAAAATCCTTTATTCCACAAAATAGAAATTAGTAGAAAATGGAATTAATGAAGGAAAATGTGACTTAGGAAATTAAGAATTTCCATGGTTTGTGAAAGATGAATCAATTAATTAATATAATAAATTAATTGAGAAGGATAATTAGGAAGAATAATTAGTAAGAAGAATATGATTAAATTATGGGTTATTTAATCCTATAGAGAAAATTACTAGATGATTGGCCAAAATTGATTAAATAAATGTGACAATACCCTTAGATGAAAATGTGATGATAATATAGATCAAATAAGATGATAAGTAGACCAAAGCCATGGTCAGATTGATTGATTGAAATTGATAACATGCCAAGGACACACAACATGAATTGATTGATATGTAACATTTAATCGACATTGTAAATGCTATAGGATCGAAATTGATTGAAAAGGTTTGATCATAATAAGATCGACAGACACTATCAATATTATTAAAATGGTTGATAATACCATGATTTGACATTGAAAGCCTCAACAATGTCAAAGATTGGATGACATGAATGATAGTTTGACTTAGCACTGAGAGCCATGATAGTACTAAGGTCAGATTGATAAGATTGATAGGTTGATAGGTTTCCAAGGTGCTGAAAGCCATAACAATGCCTAGGATTGGATAGATGATGATTGATTTTTGATATGTGATATGTTTTGTGATGATTATGACTGATTTTGGGTGATTCCGGGTTGATTTGAAATGGTTTTGTGTTGATATGAAATGGTTTTGAGATGATATGAAGTTGATGTGAAAGAGGATACGAACGATGAAATATGATCAATTTGGCCAAAAGATCAGAGTTAGTGGAATGAGAAAATGGGATGAATTAGTATGAAGAAGTGGTGAAACCATAGATGCGAACCATTTTTGAGCGTCTACATTTTGCCCCTCTTTGATACAATGTGATTTAGAGCCTTGTGTCAAAGAATAACTGATGAGAAAGCCACAACATGCCCTAGGTGGGATTATATATGTGGGTGCCCCCTCGAGAAATTGACTAAGATAAGCATATGATAAGTCAATTTGTTGACAACAAGAAGACAAAACCATAGCAACAGATCACAAATCAAAGCTAAAATGTGAAAGATATGAGGTCCAGAGTGCAGAACAGGGTCAACCAGGAGCCCAAGAGTAATTGCATGGCTTACCAGTCAAGAAAGTAACAAAATAATGAAAATGATAGCTCATTTTGTCCACAATGAAGATACGGATCCAATGCAATTGACAGATTGTAAGTTCGAGTTAAAACACAAAAGTTATGGGCTCCAAAGTGCAACATAGGGGCCCCAGGAGCAGTTCTGGGCAACCTACTACCCCAAGTGCGCCCAAAAATCATCCAAGTGTGCCCAGTGCACACTTGGTAAGACCAAGTGCACCATGACAGTACCAAGTGCACCCATGATGCACTTGGGAAGCCTAGGTGTGCTTCGAAATTGTAGAATGTGCCCTAGAAGGCTCTGAGGGCCAAAATCAACCTGACAGGGGTCAATCAGGAGCCCAAGAGTAGTTTCAAGGATTACCACTCAATATGGTGACCAAATAATGAAAATGATAGCTCATTTTGTTCATGACAAAGACATGAGTCCAACTCAACTGACGGTTCATAAATCAGAGTTGAAACACAAAAGTTATGGCCTCTAGCGTGCAACATAGGGGCTCTGGGAGTAGTTCTGGGCATCCTAGGTCGCCAAGTGCACCCAACACTCATCCAAGTGCATCCAGTGCACACTTGGTAAGCCCAAGTGTGCCATGACAGTACCAAGTGCGCTCAGGATGCACTTGGGAAGCTCAATTGCGCTCTGAAAGTGCAAACTGTGCCTTAGAAGGCTCCGGGGGTCAGAATCAGCCCGATTGGACTCGAAATGACCCAAAATTGTGCATGCATGCCCAAAATGATGGAAAGATGTCCTAACATGAGTGAAATAATCAAACATGGTCAGATTTGGCCAAAGATGGTGAGACAAATGTCAAACTGAGGTTGAACTAGGTGGAAAGCCACAAAAAGTTGATTGACAGTGTAGGATGATGCAGGAATGCATGAATGCAAGATGAAGATGATTTGGTGAATCAGAAGACATGATCATGATGATGGAGAATGAGATGAAGAATAAAGATGAGATGAGGAGATATTAGTATGATGGAAAGACTTTTTCTTTTGTAAAGTGCACTATATGTCAAATGGAGCTTTATTTTGATATGTCAAATGGAATGCAACACATCATGGCATAAAGGGCTAGAGCACAAATGCAAGCCTTTTACGTAAACAAGCACAAGCAGATAGAGAATGACCTTGTCCTTCTTGAGGCATATATACATGCCCCAGACTCTCAAAGGTACATTGTAACAGACAGAAATAGAAA
Source organism: Cupressus sempervirens (assembly GCA_028749045.1). NCBI lineage: Eukaryota > Viridiplantae > Streptophyta > Pinopsida > Cupressales > Cupressaceae > Cupressus > Cupressus sempervirens. Next base: position 390,264,935 of record CM053788.1, on the reverse strand, counting down.
AAGATGACCATGAACCATCCCAACCACTCTCATAGATCAATTTATATCATCGAGTGACATAGGAACATGATCAAAGAAAAACAAAGCCAAAAATAAATCACTCACTAAATAGCATGAGCCAATTGCTATTCTTGTCCATTATTACTTTCTTTTTAATGTTTGAAGGTGTGTAGGTAGTGTTTGACATGTTGATGATGTGATAGCTCTGTTTGTGGATTCAATTGAGAGGTTTGTAGTGATATGTTGGATTGATTGTTGGTTCATTGTTCAGATATTGTGATTATCTTGAAAGTGTAGTGCTTTGAGTTTTGATCTACAAAGTGCAAGTGTGTACGCAAAAGGGGTGATTATCCACAGTGAATATTGACAAGGTTTATTGTAGATTTTTGATGGGTTTTGTGATTTTTAAGGTTTTTGAGGATATTTGATTTTTTTGTGTGATTGGTTTTTTTAGGACATTTTACGATTTTTAGGTTTTACTTCAGGACGTTTTATGTTTTTTATGGATTTTTTTAGGACATTTTATGATTTTTATGTGATTTTTTAAAGGATTGTATTTGAATTTTTAGGATTTTTTCAGGATCATAAAAGCATATACAAGTGTTAGCTCCAATCCATTATGCGATAGGTCCAATGGATAAAAAGTTCTTAGGGATATGCCCCCAGTTCAAGTTTAAACTCATGCATCATGTAGGTAATATGCCTCCAGACAAGATGAAAACTATGTACAAAAGCTAATGATAGAGGATGTATAGATTGGTAATGCTTGGTAAGATAACAAAGGACATTAACCAGTTCGTGAGCCATGATAAGGGACCAGGGATGTCTTTCAATATGAAGGATACAATCAAGGAATGATAGAGGGGGAAAAACCAGATGGAATCCTCATAGATGGAGGAGCAACAACTGATTACACATGGCGCCTGTTTGCTAGGTTTTCACCATGGTACTTGCCCAACGCGCTCGTTTGCCAGGTTTTCACTTTTGGACGAAATTTTTCTCTTGACTCAAAATTTTGTGCCAAGATGCCTATTTGCCAGGTTTTCATCAAGGCATCCATTTTTTCATGACTTTTTTCACTTTTTTCTTTGTCTTTTTTCATGACTTTTTGCTATTTTTTTGATTTTTTTTTCAGGGCTTTTTTCAAAATTTTGATATTTTTTCAGGACTGTGAGACAGAATCAAGAACTTTGCTGACCAATGTTGAGAAGAAATCTGTTGTTGCTACTGCTAACTGATAATCTCTGGATCCATGACTGACCATAACTACATAGGAGTCGTTCTGAGTCTGTAGATAAGATCAAACCACTAGAAAGATCTTGAGATATACCATTGTGTACCATATGTAAGACAGTGTCTGCCTCTTGCGAATTAAGGCATTTGAGGATAACTGGGTCAACAGATATGTTGTGTGGGATGTCACTGATGATGACATACACAAAGGCTTGTTGGATAAGGATTTGATCTTGGGTGTTGGGCAAATTAGGTAGGTGGATGTGGGGATAAACAACAGGATATAAGGGAGGGTTGGGAGAGTTGAGACCAATGACCTTCCACATGAATGCTGATTGAGAGAGCTCCAAAAGACTTTGTGGCATGTTGAACACTGGAACACTGATATTCATGGCATCATATTTTTTATTTTGTATCCTTGGGAGCTGCTTAGCTTTCGATTTTTTATGGTCTAATGGCACCTTTCGATTTTCACCAAGAGACCTATTTTTGTCATTTTTTTGTTTGCTTTTAGCTTTGTAACTAGAAGATGGATTTGGCTCCCCAAAATATGCCAATGTGTTCTCTTTAGAAGACATTGCTTCTTTATGATTGTCAATCATAATGCCTTCATAGATTTCAAAGTCTATTATAAGGGTGTCCTCATTGTCGAATCGATCAAAAATTGGTGGTCCACATTGGTCCCAATCCAATAGTTCAGGATAACTTGAGAGGATGTCATCATCAATGCTGAATGGGCTTTGGTGAAAGGTATGGATATGGGCATTAGATTCTATTGTATCATTGGGGTTATGCTCAGAAGTGAGAGGATTGTTGGTTTCAGGTGGGATATCCTCAGATGCCTTTTCATCTTCAAAACATCCATAGTCTTACACGTAGGTGCCATAGTACTAGGAGGACCTATTCATAATGGTTTAAATCCAAGCCCCAAACTAGGAGGTCATCATTTTGTAGTGATAGGTTCAATTATACCTTGTTTCTAAGATCCAAGACCACTACATCCATCGTAGCTTTGTTTTTGCATGATAGTAAACCCAAGTCCATACTTGCTAGGAGATATCAAAGCGGGTTTTTGTTTTGCTTGTGCTTTCTCCATACAAACGAAAGCATTCTCATTGATAGGAGTGGCATCTTGTGTACTAATGGGAGAAAGTGGTGACTCCCTGATGTGGGATACATGAGACATAAAGTATTCTCCACTCCCATTGTCTTCAATTTTCATCTTTTCCTTGGCCTTACGAAGGAGTATATCAGCATCTACATACTTAGAGGAATATGTGGGTTGTACTTCATTGTTTGTTGGGACTTGGTATGTAGTAGCATCTCTTAGATTGGCACAAAATTGGAAAGAATTTGGATCGCCAGGGATGGTAACCTCCACGTTGTCATAGGAAAACTATAGACATTGATGATATGTAGAGGGTACTGCTTTCATAGCATGAAGCCAAGGGCATCCTAGTATCATGTTGCAATTCATTTCTATATCTAGGACATGGAATAATGTATCTTCAGTAGCTGGACCAATTTTGACAGGTAATATGATGACACCCTTGGAGAAGCGTTCACCATCATCATAAGCTTTTATTGTGATTCTTTGGGAGGGATCCACATCATCTTCAAAATAACCCAAATTTTTGACAACCTTAGTAGTACAGATGTTCAGTCTTGCTCCTCCATCTATTAAGACACGTCTGGCTTTGGCATTATGAATGAAGACTTCAAGATGAAGGGGATCATTGTGGTTAGGTTTGTCCTTAGGAATATCCTAAGGGGAAAAGGTGATATGCTGTGAGGCAGATAGGTTGCCAACCATGGCTTGGAAATGGGCAACATCAATGTTATATGGGACTACTGACTCTTTAAGGGCTTGATCCAAGATCTTTTGATGTTGAGGAGATGCACGCAGTAGATCTAAGATAGATATTTGCACAGGGGTCTTGCCGAGCTGTTCAACAAGGCTATAATTAGATGAAGTAGGAGCATTAGGTCTACTAGGGGGTGTAGGTCTGGTAGAAGCAGTAGGTCTAGATGGGGCTCCAGGTAGGGTGATCTTGGTACAACGTGTAGTGATAACACAATGAGGGTCTTCAGCCTTCAATGTGAATGTGGATATGCAGGAATCAGACTCATTGAAACAATTGATGGTGTAGTCATATCTAGTGCACGTGTAATTCACATTACCTTGTGAGTTTGAGTTTGAACTGGAGGGCTTCTCTTTGTCATGATTACCCAAAGGATCTTTGAAAAGTGTGATCAAAGTTGGATGCTAACAATGATGGATCAACTGTGATTACACCATCATCAATAAGGTCTTGTATTGCATGTTTCAATTGGAAGCACGATGAAGTCTTATGTCCTTTGGTGCGATAGTAATCACAATACTTTTTGTCATCCCACCAATCAACTTTAATCAACGGTTCATCTTTGATCATGGGTAACTGTAGGAAGTTATTACCAGTAACTGTTGCAGTACAGTCTCAAGAGGTATCCCTGATGGTGTGAATTTCCTATCCTTGGTTTGAGGATGCCTTCGAGGTTTGTCCTATGTGGGAGTCTCAGTTTTCTATTGTGGAGCTAATGTTTGATTGGAGGTTTGTGAATTCGTAGGGTTTGCACCTTTCAAAGTCAGTTGAGGTTGCGCTATGCTAATTGTTCGTGCATCCACGATACCATCATTAGTCACATTCTTGTTTTTGGAGAAAAAATTTGGTTTGTCATTAGAGGAACTGGTGTTTGTGTTATCCTTGTTTATCTTGAGCATTCCCTTACAAATAAGATCATCTTCAATACTAGCCCCCTTTTTCATCAGTTTAGAAATAGTGCTTGGGCTCTTGATTTTGAGTTCATTCATTAAGGTTGGGACTAAGTTTTCAATGCACAAGTTTACTTATTGTTCTTCAAGAATGTCTAGTGAGCATTGACTGACTAAGCTTCTCCAATGTAGTAAGAATGTGATAAATGGTTCTCTTGTCTTCTGTTTAGTTGAGCATAAGTCAGAAAGTGTCACCTCATTTGTAATGTTAAAGGAAAAATGGGAGATGAACTTATCTGTGAGTTTCGGCCAAGATTTGATATTACCGGGAAGTTTCGAGTACCATTCAAGTGCGGGCCCACTTAGAGAATGAGGGAACAATCTCATGAGGTAAGTGGGCTCATCACTAAGTTTGGTACATGAAGCACACAATTCTTTGATATGATCAACAGGGTTACCTTTTCCTCATTATTTTTCGAATCTTGGAGCCTCAAAGTGTTTTGGGAATCGAGGCATATACAGACTTTTATTGAATGGATTAGGATGTAAGTCCCTTTCTATATATAAAGCCTGTTTCTTTTGGACTCCCAATGCCTCAACTTGTTTGGAAAGTTGTTTGAATTGTTGTAATAGCTCTTCATTGGGATTTTGTGTGATAGTCTTTCCTTCAAGTCTTTTGTGTCTATGAGTAGACCATTTGCTGTGGTGAGAACTATGTCTACTCGGCTCTGACATCTCTGTATCTGATGAGTCTGGTGATGTGTCGCTAGGTGGTGGAGGTATGTTAGTACCTTGAAGATAGAAGGGTCCCTGTTGTTGGGGAACTTGAGGTATTTAATGTGGCACTTGTTGCAGGATTGACTGCGATTGTTGTACCATGTGTTGTTTTTGTGTCACATGTGGCAGTTGTTGTTGCCGTTGGGATACCTTTGTTGGTTGTATATGAGACCATGCATGTGATTGTTGTTGTAGAGGTACCTGTTGAGGTTATTGCGGCACATGTTGTTGTTGTAACAAATGTTATTGATATGCAATTTTTTGCTCAAGTCATCTTTGGTATTCCAACTATTGCTTGAGTTGCTCTTGTTGTTTAGCAAACATCGCTTGTTTTTGTTGGATTTTTTGTTGATACATTGCATGGAGGTCAAGTGGGTTTATGTTGGACCACGAATTAGGGATGTTGGATTTTTACACCACTTGATGTTGTTGTTGTTGTGGTTGGTGTTGCTGTTGATATGTGGAATGTGTGTTAAGTGGATGTAGACTTGGTTGAGGGTTGGAAGTGTTAAGTCCTTGTACCACTATAGGTTGATGTTGTTGTGGGAGTTGACTAAGTCCTTGCAAATTGACCATCATGTTGGTATTGTTGCTTTGACACCTTTGTGTGTTGGAGGTTTCACCTTGGGACATCATGTTGATTTGACCATGAGATGCATTCCTTTTGGGAATAGGTGTAATGTCAATAAGACTTTTCCTTTGTGCATCAATAGGGATTGTTGTAGTTGATGTTTCACATAGTGTACTCATGGGAGGCTCCATAACATTTGATGTCATAACACTTGGTAGAGTTAGGAGCAAAGGTGCACTTTGTTGATTTGTCTCCAAAGGAGGTATGTTTGGCATCCCTAGAGCACAAGTCCCTTTAGGTGCATCTTGTTTTTGCATCATGTGACTAAAATCAAGTCTTAATGTCCTTTTGGGGTGTTTAGGAATTGGTGGTATTTCGTCGAACAATGGGTTAACATTGATGTATTCAAATGTACTTTGGAGGATTTCGATGGTTGATTCTTGATGGGACCTTATAGGTGCCATTATCGTGTTTGAAAACTCCAAAGGTTGTTTTCCCTTATCTAAGTCCAAATTGATCATGGGTTGTATGTTTTCAATGGTTGTGTTGGTTTGATGTTTGGACTTAGGTCCTTCCACATTTGGGTTGAATTTGACAATTTCTTGGGCTGCCAATAGTTTGAAGTTTTTATGAAAGTTTTTGTCTTGACATGCCCTAGCCATTTCTTTGTCAGTGATGCCATAATCAGTGTTAGAGTCATCACTAAGGTGTACAATACCTTGTTCTATGTTTGATGTGTTAGGGTGGAAGGTACTTGTGTTAGGTTGGTTGAATTCGAAGGAATGTTATTGTTCATCTTTAGTTGTGGTTGGTACACTTCCTCCTCCTACTGGTATCGACACAAATATAGGTTCAAAGTTTGGACTCCATTGAACCATTCCATTTGTAGGGGAAGGGTTTGAAGGAAACCTCATAGTAGGTGCATTGCTTAAGGTTTGTTGTGTCATAGCTTGATTATGTTGCTCTTGTGGATACATGTTCAAGGGATCTACTAGTAATGGTTGTGATGCCTCGATTGGGTCTTCGTCAAATGTCTGTTGGGTTTTCTTACTCTTCTTCTATCATGGACAAGGTTTTGGTTGTGCTTGTGCCTCAGAAAACAAAGGTTGATAAAGTTCCTTGGGTCTCTGAGCTGATTGTGTCCTAGTAAGTGCTGGCATGATACCTAAGAATGCAAATGTAATGGGGGAAAACCTAAATGGACTTTTCTACCTCCCAAGTGTGCACATAAACTACCAACTGCGCTCAGGCAGTACCAAGTGCACCCATGACATAGTTGGGGCCTGAAAGTGAGTAGTTGGTAAGTAAGAGGCATGCAATGGGACAAATAGAGGTGCTAGGGTGCCTAAAATGAAAATTTTGAGTGTTTCCTAAGGTCTTGGGATGCAATGCAAGGTGTGGAAGTGCAAATTAGGGTTCTAGAACCTAGAATGAAACACCTAATTACCAAGTGTGCTCTGAAACTACCAAGTGCATCCTGAAAACACCAGCTATGCACTTGAAGTGTGTAGTTGGTAAAATAGGGTTGCAGTTGGTAAAACAAGGTTGCAGTTGGTAAAAGAGGTCAAAACTTGATAACTAAGATGTGGGTATGCAAGATATGAGTGTTTTTGGGATTTTTATGTGTTTAGGGAGTTTATGCAATGTGAGGAAATGCTAAATGAGCTAGGGTTTTGATGTGCAAAGTGTAAATGTCCTAGGGATGTTATGCAAATGCAAATGCAAGGTGACATTTTGAAAGTATGCAAAATGAAGATTATGGTATGCAAAATGAAGGTTAGGGTTGTGTTTTGGACTTGGTAATGACACTAAAGGTGGGTGTATGCAAGGTGTATTATGCAAAGGATGGTGTTCTAGGGTTGATTTGGGATATGCAAAATGAGGGTAAATGATCAAGAAGGCAATTTGGCTGATGGACAATTTGATAGGGTTTGATAGTGAAAATGATGCTAGGATTTGAACAATGCAAAATGAAAGGGATATGCCACTAGGGTAAGTCAAAATGAGATTTAGGGACACTAGGAATATGAATATGCAATGACAACGATATATGGAAAGTTTTGAGCTTAGGTGAAACCTTTAGAAAGTATTTTGTCTAGGAGTTTAACCTTGTGATAATGGACTTTGGATCTTGACCAAAAAGTGATAAAAGAAAAAGAAGATCAAATTGATAAAATATGAGAAGGTCAAATCTATCAAGACATAGATAGAGTTTGACCAAAGAAAATGATAGGAAAAGATAAAAAGACTAGTCAAGATCCATCATCCGTTAACACTAGCAGATACTCTAAGACTCATACTTTGTTCAGATTTTTGACTAAGTTCAAAGGTTTTGGGGTTCAAAATGATGTTTAGGGGACTCAAAATGGTGATGATGCTAAGCAGATATGTGATATGCAAAGGTCCTAAGGTGGAAAATGAGATTTTGGGTGCTAGATGTCGTTTTGGGTCAAGTGCAGAATGAGTAGGTACAAACGCTCCTAAATGCAGTTTTAGGGTTCCAAAGTGCAGTTTGGAGGCCCAAAATGGTCATGCAGGTGCCCAAATGTGCTCTGATAGTGTCAAGTGCATTCCAATAGTACCAAATATGCCTATGGTGCAGTTGGGGCCAGTTTGGGCACAATTGGTAGTTTCTGGGTGCAGTTGGGAAGCTGGGTTAAAGGTTTGCTGATTTAGAGTAGTATGGTTGCCAAATTGATATGCAAGGAGGCTAAGATGATAAGGTTGATGTTAGGATAGGTTAGGAGGTGAAAAATAGGGGTTATGAGCTAAGGAATGATGTCCTAAGTGAAGGAAATGAAGACTAGGCAATGTAGGATGCAAATCAAGGTATGCTAATGCAAGGGGAGCTAACCAGGTACCTAAGGACACTGTTAAAGCCTCAAAATGTTATCTAGAATCCCAAACTAGGTCCTCAGACCACTAAGTGCACTTAGATAGTACCAAATATTCCTATGGTGCATTTGGGGCCAGTTTGGGTGCAATTGGTAGTTTCAGGATGCAGTTGGTAAGCTAGGCTAAAACTAAGGCAATTTTGGGAGCTATGATTTCCAGATTGATGTCATAGAGAGCTAAACAATAGAGGAAAATGATAAGACTAGAATGGAGGTTCAAAATGATGCTTATGACACTCAGAATGAAGGTTAAAGTGGTCAAGATGAGGGTTGGGTATGGAAAGATGCAAGATGGGCAATGCAAAGTGTTGATTTTGAGGGTGAAATGCAAAGGATGCAAGCTAAACTCTAATGATTGCAATAAGAAGATGAGGGATAATAAGTAAGTGCTAAAAGATGCAAGATGGAACCTATATGATGCAAGTATGAGGCCTAGACTAGGGTGAATGCAAATGGATTCTATGCAAGGATGAAATCTACATTTTTCCAAGCACGTTTAGGATCACAAGTTGCCATGTTTTCCAAGATTTGAATGTATTTGAGAAAAGTTTGCAAAGATGTGACAAAGGTTATATTGTTTTGACAATGTGTAATGTTTTGAAAAGGTTCAAGGTGTAAATTTTAATGTTTGCTATTATCTTGATTAATGTTTCACACACACGCAAGACACATTAAGACAAGAATAGCTGCTGTTAAAAGTGAACAAACACACCACAATCTAGGCTCTTAGGATTGTATCCATTGAATTCCTAGTTGAACCAAAGTTCATCCGTGCTTATCCAGAGCAAAAAACCTAGGATCTTGGCACCATAGGCTCCCCTTTACAATGCACTCACTTCTCAGGGCTACCAAGATTCACTTCCCAAGGGGCATGACTTCCCAAGGGACTATTGCCTCTACTAAGGACCGCGAGAATGTAGGATATCTTCACAGGCATGGGCGACCCCTTGAGCCAATGGATAGAAAGGATTTTAGCCACTAAAACACAATTTTTAGTAAGGACATTCTGTTCGGCAAGTGAATGATAAACTTTCGCAGATGGTCTCCCAGCCATGAGAACCCGGGTTTGACGCACCACAAGGGTACTGGAGGAGAGCTATCACGCAACAATACTGTCAACATAGCTTTCATTGTAATCAAATTTTATATAGCGGCTAGAACATTGACCTAGCTTTTGGCCTATTACCACTCTGAGGTTGTCCCCTAGCATACCCAATATCGAGTATCTTGGTCCAAGGTAGGCCTCCTATAGAAGTTACACAGATTTCTCTTACACTCAAGATCCATGAATGGCGAGGGGAGAGGATATGTCCAATGTAACTCCTAGGGATTTAAACATTGTAGAAATGCCAGGCAGAAAAGAAAAAGTTCATTTAAAGCATCAAAAAAGGTGTTATCTAATCTAGGAAATCCACACACATGGTTTTAACAAACACACAATGGTCTTTGAAAACATCCTGCAAACAAACATTAGTAGTTTTTCATGATCATGTCTTCATCCAATGATCACCACATGCTATAAGTAGACCATTAGTAACAAAAAATCATCTAATCTATGTTCTAGAAGCAAATGGAAACCTTACATGTAGATTCTAATTGATGTGTGTGTTTTTTGTGAACCAGGTGCACTTTGAGAGAGCAAATTGCACCCCAAAAGGCCAAAATGGCTCAGAATTCCCCCAAGTGTTCCCAAAAAGTGCTAATTGAATCCATAATGCAATTGGGACCTAGTTGGGCATAGTTGGTAGTTTTTGGGTGCAGTTGGGAGCCCAGGTGCAAGTTGTGGGAAATTGTGCCCTAAATGAGACCTAGAAATTGCAAATTTTGACACCTATACTATCAAGTGTGCCCAAATAGTGCAATCTATGTCAATGACATAGTTGGTAATTTCTGGGCATAGTTGGGAAGTCAAAAATAATAGAAAGGGGTTTTGGTGGCTTCTAGACTCCTAAAACTACTCCGAGGGGTCCCAAGTGTGCCCTGACATAGCAGAGTGCACCCTAAGACAACAAGCTAACAAAATGCATGAAACAAGACAATACAAGCATGTTATTGGACCCCCTAATTAATCTAGGTGTGATATGGAAGTGTAGATAGCTTTTATACCCTTCCAAGTGAGCTCCTTCCTTGCACCTACAAGCACAAAACAAGAAAACCCAAGTTAGATAAGCATGTTCATGTCGGGTTCACCAATTGTAGGGCCAAAAATTGGGTTAAATACATAACATACTATGAAAAAATAACAAACTCAATCAACATATGCTAACACCCACTAGTCTACCATGAAAGCCAACCTAATAAACAAAGAAACACAAGGTTAGAAACCATCTCTTTCATTTGTAGCTCCCATGTCGTTCTTTCTTCTCCAAATGATGTAGCTCCAAAGTTTCCTATAGTGCACAAAAAATTGAAGCAAAATCCTATGATAATGGTAATGCTATGAGAATACTAGAAGTTGTGACTTGAATATGAGAGCAAGAGTGCAAAAGATGAGAAAAGCTAAGGACCGGGAATGAGAGGAAGAATGCTCATTTTATAAGTGGCATGGAGGATGAGAGCATTGGGTTTGTCACCTTGGATATGCGATGTGGCAAGAGATTCCTTTGAGAATCTATGAGGCATATGACAAAAGATGCCAAATGTAGGATTCTATGACACATGGAAGTCAAACTTGACTAAATGTGGAAGAGAATCTATGACACATCATAAGACACCTCAAGCCCACTTAAAGCCAAGAATCTATGACAAATAAGCGAAATATGGACATGTGTAAGGGAATAAGAATATTGGATTATGACATATCTTAGCCAAATGTCAAAGGAGAATCCACGAGATGTCATACTTGAGTGTCACGATGATGTCAATATTTTGTAGAATATTTGAATTAAAAATCCTTTATTCCACAAAATAGAAATTAGTAGAAAATGAAATTAATGAAGGAAAATGTGACTTAAGAAATTAAGAATTTCCATGGTTTGTGAATGATGAATCAATTAATTAATATAAGAAATTAATTTAGAAGGATAATTAGGAAGAATAATTAGTAAGAATAATAGGATTAAATTATGGGTTATTTAATCCTATAAAGAAAATTAGTAGATGATTGGCCAAAATTGATTAAATAAATGTGACAGTACCCTTTGATGAAAATGTGATGATAATATAGATCGAATAAGATGATGACAATTAGACCAAAGCCATGGTCGGATTGATTGATTGAAATTGATAACATGCCAAGGACACATGACATGAATTGATTGATATGTAACATTTAACCAACATTGTAAATGCTACAGGATCGAAATTGATTGAAAAGGTTTGATCATAATAACATCGACGAACACTGTCAATATTATTAAAATGGTTGATAATGCCATGATCTGACATTAAGAGCCTCAACAATGTCAAAGATTGGATGACATGAATGATAGTTTGACCTAGCATTCAGAGCCACGATAGTACTTAAGTCAGATTGATAAGATTGATAGGTTTCCAAGGCATTGAAAGCCACAACAGTGCCTAGGATTGGATAGATGATGATTGATTTTTGATATGTGATATGTTTTGTGATGATTATGACTAATTCTGGGTGATTTCGAGTTGATTTGAAATGGTTTTGTGTTGATATGAAATGGTTTTGAGATGATATGAAGTTGATGTGAAAGAGGATACAAATGATGAAATATGATACATTTTGCCAAAAGATCAGAGTTAGTGGAATGAGAAAATGAGATGAATTAGTATGAAGAAGTGGTGAAACCATAGATGAGAAACATTTTTGAGCATCTACAGTTAGTTGCATTTGTTGTATTACTAGCTTATATATACTTATATATATAAAATACCGAGAGTCATCCTTCTCGAGGTACCTACACACACACACGCACACACAAGCTAGTAGCAATCAGAGTGCACATGAAAGAGATTTTTTGAATAATTACTCTAATACTATATAATTTATAATTTTTTTTCTAATTTATTTAATTGTGTTATGACTATGCTTCTAGTTAATCTTAGAGTTTAGATTGCAAATTTTTAAATTTTTGTTATTTATTCTTTAAATCATATTTTATAAATTACTTAAGTTGAGGGTTACATTTTCACTTAAGACTTATTATTATTGAAATAGTGTATGTTAGATTTAGGGTTAGACTTAGAGTTGGGGATAGGTTTCAACTTAGGGTTGAGTTTAGAGTTTGACTTAGGATTAGAGTTACACTTATCATTAGGAATATGGTTAGGGGTATAGATAAAGTTATGTTTATTGAAAGATTGTATGGGTAGAATTAGGGTTAGAGTTGGACTTAGGGTTGGGTTTAGAGTGTGACTTAGATTTAGGATTAGAGTTAGACTTATCATTATGAATTTGGTTAGGAGTATAGTTAGGGTAAAGTTTATTAGAATAATGTATGGTTAGAATTAGGGTTAGAGTTTGACTAAGGGTTAGGGTTATAGTTAGGGTTAGGGTTAGAGTTTTACTCTGACTTAGGATTAGATTAATCATTATGAATATGGTTAGGGGTATAGATAGAGTTATGTTTATTGAAAGACTGGATGGGTAGAATTAGGGTTAGAGCTGGACTTAGGGTTATAGTTATAACAAAAGTTACGTTTATGAAAAGGTCACACAATTTGAAATAAGGTTAGAATTAGATTTAGCATTATGAATAGGTTTAGTGTTATAATTAGCTCATCAATTTAATGGGAAAAATATGAGTGATATTTATCATGTAAAGGTTTAATAGTAGATCCACAAAGTACAAGGTTACATGTTGAAAGAAATGAAAAGTAGAGTTGAAATAAACATGAACTATTGTTGTGAAATTGGATGTTATTATTATCATACATAGATTAAAGGATAATTATATCTCACAATACAATTATTCAGATAAAGTAAAAAGAAAAAATTGGAAGATATGAATTCACTACATGGAGAACATTTCTGCATAATGTTGTAAGTACATCACATATTCTTTAGAGATAAAATTTGTATTGTGACCTTAATTTGTTAAATGATCATTGTACACTTCTTTCATCATGGATGAAAATGCGTCTACTTTTGTAGATGTGTTACAAACAAATCTTGCAACATCTTTCATCTCAATTATCTCAACTTATACATCATTAATTGCCAGAGCTTCATTTTCAAGAGCTATGAGCATAGTTATACAAGTCTCTTTAATTATCTGCTTGCACCTATCAAACTCTATCTCAAAAAAATGATTTGAGCCTATGGATGTTGTTGGGCTCATGTCAACGATCCTTGACTGTCTATTTGAAGCTGCCATAGCTGAAACAAAATATGACATAAATTTAAAATCAGAATCATGCCAATGATACTAAATTGGAGGGATATAAATTTGAAATTAATTTTTTTTTCATAACATAATACATGAAGTAACATTATGAAGTGTAGATTATATCAATGTAAAAGCCATATTGCATTGAAAATTGCAATGAAATTTTGTGTATGGAAACATGGCATTATAATGATCATTCATAGACATTAAAGAATAAGAAAACACAATTTTGTAATGTCTAGTACTAGTGCATTGTTTCAAAGTAATAAAGCACAAATTTGACACAAAACAAAAGAATAATTAATTATGCATTTTCATAAAAGTAACTCATTATTAAACCATTGATGTTCAAGGCTTCTCAATCTCATTTCCTCTACCTTCCTATTTGAAAGTTTCTCCCCACTTTTCATTTTTTCATAGCAGTCATATGTAAATGGTGGCATTATTCTCAATCCTTCTATAGAATTTACATGAGAAATAGCTATAAATATTAATCCAGCTCTTTCCTTTGGACCTATATCAATTGTAGCTTTTTTAAGAGTTAGTCCTTGTGATTTGTGAATTGTCAATGCCCATGCCAATCTTAATGGTACTTGGAAGGTACTTCCCCTCTATACTAGGGCTATAGGAACTACTTTTGGATGGTGGTCATCAAATGGTATTCTAGAATAATTATCAAATTCAATAGTGACATAGTTTGGTGGTTGAGGAGGATTGGTTCCTGGTCTATACACAATACTCCATATATATCCCAAAGCTCCATTGACAAGGCTAGCTTCTATCCAAAGATTTGTAGTCAACATAACCCTGGAATCTTTATTGATTAATAACTCTAACTCAAGTTCATCACTTGAACCATCTTCAACTATGTTACCATTCGTTGTCATAGTTGCAAGACTACGTGCAACAGGATACCTCAAAGAGTACATCATTCTCCTATTATGATTGTGGACATTCTCATTGGTTGAGAATAAATGTACTTATTTGTCAAACTCATCATTGGTTAGAGCATCAAGCTGTATAGGGATCCTCACCATAAGAAGATTCCAATCATCTATCTTAGGATTCACATCTCTCAAATTTCTTAGAAGTTCATGAAATCTTTGTTGGTCATTGTCTTGACCATCTTGCCTAAATATTTTATCTAATGTAACCACTATTTTGAATTCTTGCCACAATAATTTAGCTCTCCTTTGGCTAGCATATGTTGGTTTATCATTGACTGGAGGTAATTGACCAAGATCACCAACCAAAATAATAGAAAGTCCTAAAAGAAAGAAAATAAAGGTTGAAAAAATGTATGAGGAATAGTCAGATGGATAGTAATAGAAAATATTAGTTGACATAAAAAATACACTTAACAACAACAAAAGCTTTACCTAAAAAACTTTTATTAGCATTTTCTGGGAATTCTTGTCTGAGATGGGAATCTATATTTTCTAGCAAGTTTTGACCAATGAAACTCATTTCATCAATCAAAATATATCTAATGTGAGCCATTTCTTTTTCAAAACTTGTAAGTCATGCCCCCTCTAGTTGGGTAAAATCTTTTATTGGTATTCATAGCTTTGAATGAATCGTTGAAGCTCCTATATTGAAAGCTGCTACTCCATTTGGTGTGAGTAACAAAAGTGGAGAAATATTTGGCATTGCATCCATACAAAGAGATTGACTAATGGAACCAATTAGATAAGATTTTCTCATTCCTATAGTTCCTTGAATTATCATACATAGAGGTTCCCTACTTGATTGCTATGGTAATGTGTCATAATAATGTCAATGGACTTTTGTTGGTTTCCACTAAGACTTGAAAAGTTGATGCATTCTAGAATGTCATCATACATGAGACATTGTTATTTCTTCATTTCAACAATGAAGTTGATAGCCACAACAATATTATTTTCACATTGATATTCAACAAGCTAGTTTATATTCCTATCAATATTTCTTCTTTCCAACATGTTATTTCAAAAACTTGTATGTGTTGACCATGATGCAATCTAGATATGATTTCCCATTCATTCTCTGTAGTATTTTCTTGAGCACATACAATATCTTCTACATCTGAGTCACTTGTAGCTTCATCATTTTCTGGTTGTTTAGCTCATTAAACATGCCAAGGAGTATATTGGAGTGACTCCCAATTGGCCACTATAGTATCATCAGTATCACCAATGTCCCTCTGAATGTCAAATACAGGTTTGTACAACAACTACTCAGATGAACAAAAATCAACCCATTTGTTGGAGTCCCGTGGAGGAATCAATATAAACGTTGGGAAAACTAGAACTATAGCTGCTATTTGTCTTGGCCCCCATTTGTTATGTCCTCTTTTCTTAGGATTGTATATCTAAGATCTTGCTGCATCAATTAATGTTATACCTTCCATACAAAGGGGTTTTGTTTTATACCCTTGTATAAAAGATTTTGTATGATCTTCTTCATTATTTTCTATATTAATTGTTACAGGTTTGAAAACTTCCCATGAAACATTTAGATTAACAAACTTTCTACTACTCTCCATAAGTGGAAGTTCTAACAACATATGAGATGTTTCTTGAGCTCCAATGTCTCTTTCCATAACTATTTCTATGAGAAGCTTTCTATATGCCCTTGCTACAAGATCATCAAGATTTTCCAAGTTTGATAAATTCATCAAAATTTGTTGATATGTTTCAGAACTTCTTTATGCTTTTGAAGCATACTTTGCAATATACTTGATAACTGCATGTTTAGAAAGTATAGGTTGCCAATCTACATTTTCCCTCCAAAGTTGCAAGATGTGTCAATTATGTGTGTTAACTCTACCATCATTTCTTGCTTGCTCAAATTTTTTTCCACCGTTTTTGCATTTTCATATAATTTGGACCTGCCCAAATTCAATGGCCAAGGAGCATTATACCTAGGAGGGATAAATTATAAGTTTGTATTGATGTATGTAAATAATTGATGTGCTAAATAGACATAAAACTCTAAATTCATACAATAATTACCTACAAACCATTCTTCCCCTCTTTTTACATAAGCATGCACCCTCCTTATAGATAGTGTGTCTTTTAACACAGTTCAATATCTCTTAATGGTCTTGATCAATATCCATTTGTGCTAGTTGTGCAAAATTTTTGAGACATGGATGTTGATCAAAATGTTGAAAAGCCTAAAAATAGTTGTACAAATTATAGTTAATATTTAATCAAATTTGTTCTTAAATAAATCTATAATTGTCATAACATAGTGAGAGATGAGATAATATCATTGAAAACATACTTGTATATTTCTTTGGTGCGCATCATGTCTAGGATTCCATGCATGAATAATGGAATGGAAATATCTTTCACTACTTTTTCTCTCTTGCTCATTTGACCAATCGATAATGTCCATGTTTGGTGCCCCTTCCAACCATAGGAATCCATGCACATGAGGTGAACCCTAGTGTTACCACTCATATCTACACCAAAAGTCTTTGACTCTCTTACCCTTTTGAAGTATTTATTTTCTAAACATTGTATGTCTGAGATTCATGTAATGTGCAACAATGTGAGGATATTCAATGATATTATGTCTTCTCCACTTTTGAGCCTTCCGTGGATCAGTTGGTAGTGTCTCAAACATTAATGCATGTAAATCAAGCCATTGCATGTATGTTGCACTCAATGTGAAATTTTTTGTAGAAGTTCCTACTCGGTGAACCAAGTCTATCAATTCACCTTTACATTTAGACCAATATGACCTTGTGCCTCTTAGACTTGTTCCAAACCTCATCAACCTATCAACCAAATTATTATGTGACATATTATCCATATGTTCACGTAACTCATTGATTGTAATTGGAAAATCTTTTAAATTCCTTTTCACAAATACAAATGATGAACTTTGTGCATGATACCGCATTGTCATGTTTGTCATAAAATACCTGAACCTTGGATGTTTACCAAAATGATGATCCCTATACCGAACAAGATGTTTAGAAAATTCATGAAGATAAGCTTGCTTCATTCTTGGTTCTAACTAGTCACATCTTCCATCAGGGAACAATCCTGGAAAAGCCATATCCAACAATCTTGATGTAACATATTCATTGATAGGAGATGCTCTTATAACTGGCCAATCAATTGACTGAGATGAAACTGAATCAGGATTGTTAACCCATGCATGAATTAATTCCATTTCTCTTTGAGCATTGGATGGTCTAGAGGCCATAGATGTAGTCTGCTCAAGTATATTACCTTCATCTACCTCCACAAGTGGACCAAAGAAAATGACCTCATTTGCATTAGACTCAAACTCCATGTGTACTGCCTTCAAACTATTAAAAATATTCTCATCAAAAATTTGGGTCAAGTCATTGAGAGAACTTTCATCGATTCTAACATTTGCATAAAAGGGATCATTTTCTACTTTGTACCTTAAAGCTCTGTACACACGCTCCCTATTTATAGTAAAGTTATAATAGTTGCCATGTTGATCCCATCTACAAACAATAATTATTAGAAACTTATCATTTGCATGTGGCAAAAAATTGGTTACTTCTTCAACATGTTGAGGAAAACATATAGTGTGTCCTTTGTATTGACCACTAGTTGCATGTGTAACTTGAAGCATAGGACTAAGATATGTGATTAACATCTCTTCAACTTGGGTTAAATTTGCAAGCACTTGTGGTTGAGACCCAAGATCCATATGGCTTAGAGAAGAAAATCTATGAATACCTCTCTCTTGTCGACACATGTTACATATAAGACCTTTAAAAGTATGAGAAAATTTCATAAAAAGATATGTTTCCTCACAAACATGACACATACTTGGAGTCTTCAAACTATCTATTTGATGCCTAAAGTCCATCTGAAATCTTCTTAACTCAGTATGAAGAAGACCATTTGGGTTTTGTAGTGATTTCCATAGTTCCTTCAACATCATCATTAATGTTCAAAACATTTTCATGTTGTGGGGCTTCATATACTCATTGTACTGATCTAGAATTTTCATTTTGAACATCCAACTGAATATTTGCATTAGATGGTTGGTTGTACCTTTCAATTGGTTGGCCATCATTTTCTTCATGCTCATGTTGTGCTTCATTTGGAAGGAGAGGGGTTTCTGGAGCAATCCAACATCATATATTACTTTCTACATTTGTTCCATCTATTTATTGAATTTCCAATTCTCCTACTATTTGTTCATCCCTCCTTCTAACATGCCTCTCCCTATCAACTTGGTTATGCCTTGTCCTTTGTTCCTATCTTTGAATTTTTGTCATTTTTTCTTGTTGACGTCTACGATAGTCTCTTTGATATTGTCTATGATATTCTCTCCTCTGTGAAAATAGAGCGAAGTTAGGAAAATAAATTAAGAACATAGTTTTATGAACTAATGAATTATATTATAAATTAAACATTAACTTTAAATTAATGTATGTTAGTAGGTGGTGTATTGATGTTTAAATATGTAGTTAAATATGGTCCTTTAAATTTTATTTAGTTGTTGAAGATAATGCAAGTTTATGACAAAAAAGTACATAGAGATAAAGAATATGATAAAATAAACTTTTAATGTACAAAAATATGAGTGATTCAAAATTGTAAGAACATGAAAGAGACATTTTATTTATATAGAGAATAGCTACATATTCATAAAATTCAAAATGTCTTCTCTTGTTTACACAAGAAATTATAAGGTGATGCATGTGAACATAGAAAGGTTGAAGAAAAAATCAATTCTATTGTCGAGGCCTCCATTGGCCTTCTATCCAGTCCAACCCTAGTCTCAAGTTTGAACATGAATATGGTTTTAATGTTATAGTATGAAGAAGATATACTTCATAAAGAACTTCACAACTCAATTGTGTAAGGAAACTGAGGTGCAAAAACAACTTCCTACACTAATCCCTTAAGGAAAGTATTGTGCAGATTCCTATTAAATCTTTACAATTTTAGATTCGATATTATGTAAACAATAATATTGTAGTCAACCATGAATACATAAAAAAATAGAGAAAGAAAATAAATAAACACAAAGAGAGGCTGGTCGGAAAAAACCTTTCGGTAAAACCACCCCACCCCTCCAAAACCTGCACAATGTGTTATCTTTAACACAAAGGTTACAACACACTTGCAATGCAAGTTCTTTCAAGATACGAAAGACAAATCTAGTAGCAACATATCTCCTCAACAATACACTTTCACTTTCTCTTATCTGAAACCCTAAAAATGCTTATATCATGTGCTTTCCATTTTAGGGAAGCTTCCAAAGAACAATCATATTAGGGTTTTACCATTCTCTAGAGAAGTAGGAACCTAAATTTTTTTTCTGAACCTTGTGTGCTAGATGGAGACTCGAGTGTGTAGTATTCAATGATCAATTACCACATGTCTTCACGTCTTCACCCATCATCAAATCTTCCAAAGATAGCTCTTACACATCATAGGAATTCATCATAACCATTTCAGTCATGATCTCCTTGCACACAATTCAAGATGCTGACACGTGCAAGTGGAGTGACACATCAACATGCCAACTAGACATGTACACTCACACTTAATTACATTATTTGGAAAAATTAATACATTTACAAAACAAATAATAAGAATAGGAATTATCCAAGGTTGAGACACTTTATTTCTAACAAATGGGGTTTCAAATGTAGCCTCCACAATCCCTCGCCACTAACAATAATTCTCTCTAACTTCAACAGAGTTTCCCACAAATATATGATGTGGTGATGGAGTTGTGAGTGGTAGGGGTATAATACATTGTATGGTAACCTCCTCTATGAGTGGTTCTCTTTTCCACTCATCGGTAATGAAATGATTGTATTGAAAATAAAAGGTTGGGTCATTTGTATTTGGCACAATTCCAGTAATCGTACCCTCAAACTAGGCACCCTAGTATTCTTCTTCAAAGGAGAAAATTTCCACCTTCATGCCAATCAGTTCCTCCATTTTATCTTCCTTAAATATGAGTACAATGAAATTGATATTTGAATTAATAATTTTAAAATATTTGTAAAACAACTTGTACAACAATATAAAAAGCTAATATAACCTAACATTAACAACTTGTACAACAATATAAAAAGTTAATATAATCTAACATCAATTGAAATATGGCTAAAAAAATGATATTGTAATTTATCATTTCATAATAAATGTAAAATAGTCTACCATTAATAATTGAAAACATTATAATTATTAAAATAGCCTATCGCAAAAATTGATATATTAATTAAGCATTTCATGACGATTGTAAAATAATTTGTACTATATTTAATTTTTGATTTATCAAATGGAATCAAAAAATAAATTACATACTATTCTGTTAAAGAAAACAAATATAGAACAAATAAAACATTCTATTTTAAACATATTGTTTACAATAATTTTTTTTCAAAATATTCTATTTATTTGTGTTTGATAACTAAAATTATTTTGATCTATTTCAATGTAAAATAGACTATCATTAATTAATTAAAACATTCTAATTATTGAAATAGTATATGAACATTTAGAAGAAGTAAATAATTTTTTTTGAAATACCTGTAGCCAACAATTAAGTATACAAATAAGTAATCTTAAGTTTAATTAAACATTATTAATTTTTGCAATTTAATTACATTCTTATAAATTCATATTTCCTATCCAAACAAATAGTAATTAGTTTTTAATTTAGGAAGTGAATTGAAGGTGTCAATCCACTTGTTGAATATAATATGAATAAAAAAATTAATTACATACTATTCTATTAAAGAAAACAAATATAGACCAAATAAAACATTCTATTTTAAACATATTGTTTACAATAAAAATTTTCAAAATATTTTATTTATTTGTGTTTGATAACTAAAATTATTTTGATCTATTCCAATGTAAAATAGACTATCATTAATAATTTAAAACATTCTAATTATTGAAATTGCAAATGAACATTTAGAAGAACTAAATAAACTTTTAAAAAATACCTGATATCAAGTGAAACAATTTGTCTCCAAAAATTAAGTAGGTGTCCAAGACTTCTGTATACAAATGAGTGATCTAAAGTTTAATTTACATTATTAATTTTTGCAAACAATCTTACATTCAAATATGAAAAAAAAGCAGGGAGAAAAGATATATAATGAAAACATAATATAAAAAACTAAAAAATAAACTCAATACAAAATGCCAATAAGAAAGGTTAACCACATTCTATTTAAGCATGAAAGGTTAACATGAGTTAAAAAATGAATAAAAGAAAAATCACAATTCTATTACTATGATGCTTATAAAGTAGATGCTTAGTTGCACCAATTTATTTACTCAGTTATCTTCTATAAAACCTAAATTATGGCATATGAAGAAAACACATTAGATCCATTAAATAATAGCAGATATTCTGTATTAAATATTAAAAAAATGCATTGTAGCCCTCAAATCAACTCCTCTTGATATATGAATTAACGCAGGCAAGATCTTTATTCCTCCTATGATAGGAAATAAAAGTTGCATGCAATAGAGAAATTCCAATTTTGAATAAAAATAGTTAAAATTCTTCTAACATCAATACATTATGATCACTGAAAAGACAAGCCAACTGAAAATGTTATAAACATTAATACAGATTCAAAGCTTCATAAATGATAAAAAAGTGACCAAAAAGGAAAGATTTACCTTAGTACAAACATCTAGAAGTAAGAAGTAGATTGTAAATGAAAATTGTCCAACAAGTAAATTGAAGAGCAGGTTGATGTTGTTCAATCTGATGTTCAATCGAAATCTAACTCTTGTCATTTATAATCAATGTGCAATGGTTCGACTTCATGAAATTGAAACACATCGCATGTTCTATCATTATAATGTCTTGCATGGGCATGCTGACTACTAAAAATTATATAGTGGAGATTAACAAATTAAAATCAACTATATCCATGTGTTTCCCAAAAATGTGAATCGTTAGATAATGGTATGAGAGAGAATATAACTAGTGGCTACAACATTATTGTTTGCACCAACCACATTGGTACACCTTTTTTAATTTGGAGATGCTATTTCATTTTTTTAACATTTTTTTCTCGAGCTACCGTGTCATATGATTTTTGATTGGGAGATGGTGTTTCATTTATTTTGATTGGATATGCATTTCATATTACTATGATCATCACTAATATATTAGATTCCTCTTATTTTATTTATTTTATTTAAATCTATGTAACTGCTATTGATTGTTTTTTCTTAACATGACATATTCTTCAGCATATTCCTATGCTGGGATTTCTTTCTACCATTTTATATGCCTCTCAACATAATTAAATAGCTTTATAATCTATTTCTATTTCCAAATTAATAATAGTCACTGTCTTACCTCTTAAGAATTATAGTTGTTTGGGGTGACCTCTAGTGTGCACAGTAGATGGATAGGCTTGAAGTCATGGATCACCCCATGGTCTCGGGTTTGATTTTGTCTCTGGGTTCAAATGGCGACAGTGGCTTGTGTGTGGCTGCTTTGCGTCTATGGGAGGCTAGTCTCACCCTAAGCTTAGACCGGTTGTTGGTTGTTGTTGGGCTTAGGTCACAAGGACACCCCCATGTAAAAAAATTGAATCATTATTGTTACATTTTCTAATATTTAAGTGTAACTTCTCATGTCATGTAGATTTACATTGTGTTCATAAAAATACACATCGTGGTGAGTACTAATATCATGGTATATTGGTAATATTATATAAGAAAATCTCTAATATTTTCTAATTATATTATTGTGCATCCCCATCCAAAAAAAATGAATAACTTCTATTACAATTTCTAATATTTAAGTGTAACTTCCCATGTCCTGTAGATATACATCGTGTCCATAACAATAAGCATTATGGTGAGTAGAAATATTATGTTGTTGATGAAGGGTGCTCCCCTTAATACCACAACAAACAACAAAAACAAAGAACACAAATAGAGAGAACAAAATATGGGCTTCTTAATATCATTGAAAATGTGGAATTACATAATTACAATACACAAACTCACATGGCACCTTCCTTAAAACAATCTGTAAGACAAAAATGCGACTATCACCTAGAACTGACCTAAATAACCTTTGGGCCTTCCTTATATAGGCACTTTTAACTGTTTGAGAAGGTTCTAGACACTATTCCCTAACCCTTGAGGCTGACCAACCTCATATTATATTATTCCATTACACTTTAATACATATGATCAGCTCAAGACAATTTACAAATTACATTTTTGGATGAGTCCACTTCTAGAGACCATAACTAGCAAACCGTTAACCCAATGAGCTATTATAACCCCATTCTAGAATCCTTGGCTATCGATCTACAAAAGCTGAAAGGGTGCTTTGATATTAGATATCGATCTACAATGGTTGAATCAATGTAATAGATCTACAATGGCCTTGGTTCAGAGCCATTTAGGCCTTCATCATTGGACTTGAAGTTTGGATAGCCAAAATTCATATAAAAAATTTACAATAACTGCACCAATACATATGATTTGATAATAAAAATAATCTAACAGGTTCATATGTCAAAGATGAATCCCCATATATGAGACTAGAACAATCTGAGCACATAATACCAATTTACTAAAATTAGAAAGCTCCCACAAATAACTCTGTACATGAATAACCCTTATTAAAAATACAATAACTAGAAAACTGGAAATAGACATAGTTTTGGGTGATGCAAGATTTCTCGTACACCTAGGATGCTCCTACATCAGACACTCGAGGTAATTTGAGAAGTGACCTTGTCATGTCTTAAGTAGTTAGAGGAAAACCAAGACAATTAACCTCCTCTCATGCTAGCATGATGAATCCTCCATTAGCCTCCCTTTCCATTTGACCAAATACTCCTCATATTGTTTGTTCCTTGTGCTTCTTCCCACACAACTGTCCAATATCTCCTCAATCTCATGTGTAGTTGAAGTAGATGCCTGAATACTCCATTGTGCTTCTGCAACTTCATCTCCATCACCTCCCTCATAATATTCTGATAAATCTGAAATGTTAATTCAGTTCAATAGGAAACTCTACCTCATAAGCATTTCCAAAATCATGCTTTTTCACAATCTTGCATGGTCCAAAATTCTTCATTTTCACCTTATTATATGCACCCATTGGAGATTGCTCCTTCCTCAAATGAACCATGACTTCATCACTAATCTAAAATTCCTTATATCTCTTTTTCACACCCGCCTTAGTCTTATACTATGTATACATCTTTGTAATGTGCTTCCTCACCTCCTCATGGATGTTTTTCAAATGTTCACTAAAATCTTCTACTTTGGCACAACTTATTTCTCTTTTATCTAACTGCCTCAATTTAGAAGCATTTCTAAGATTGCTCCCATATACAATATGGAATGGTGATTTACTAGTACTTTTGTTTACAGAATTATTGTATCCAAATTTTGGCTATGGTAAAATTAGATCCCAACCTATTGGTTTATCTCCAACCAAGCATCTTAACAAATTCCCTGAACTCTAGTTCACAACCTGTGTTTGTTTATCCATCTATGGATGATGGGATGAACTGAACTTCAAATCTTTCTTCAATTTCTTCCACAATTTATGCCATAAATACCCAAAAAACTTGGTATCTCGATAAAAAACTATACTCTTTGACAAACCATGTAGTCTAACCACTTCTCTGAAAAACAACTCTACCACATGAACAACATCACTTGTCTTCTTGCAGGGAATGAAATGTGTCATTTTTGAAAATCTGTCAATTGCCACAAATATGGAATCATGTCATCGGTAAACCAAGAAGAAAAACCATGCTAACATCTTACCATGGCTTCTTAAGTATAGGTAATGGTTGATACAACCCCATCTTTTTCTTTACTCCTTTCACCATCTAACATACTCTACAACACTACACAAACTTCTACACATCTTGCTGCAACTATGGCCAAGAGTAATTCTCATCAACCAAAGCAATGGTTTTATCTCTACAAAAGTGTCCAACCAATCCTTCACTATGCTTCTCCTTGATGAGATTCTCTCTTATGGAACTTCTAGGAATGCACAACTAATCTCCCTTAAATAACATACCATCTTGGATTATGAAATACAACCACTTTGTCATGTAAAGTGTAACAAGTTTTGAATCAACTTTCCAAGCCTCACCAAAATCATGATTCTCCAAATATAAATTCTTGAGTTCCTTCAACCTGACCACCTCAATCTACATTTTTGTTAGGAAAAATGGTATTCTACTAAGAGCATTTGTAACTTTGTTAGACTTCCCACTCTTGTGTTTCAAAACAAATGTATAACTCTACAAAAACTCAACCCACTTCAAATGCCTTTGATTGAATTTTCCTTGACTATTTAAATATTGCAAAGCTTGATTATCAGAATACAAAACAAACTCCTTAGGAAGATGATAGTATCTCCACTTCTTTAATGCATGAATTATAGCATAAAATTATTGATCATAAACAAAATATTTTCTTTTGGCATCATTCAATTTCTCACTAAAATAAGTAACAAGTCTACCTTCTTGGCTCAAAACAACTCCTATTACAGTACCACTAGCATCACAATATATATTAAACACCTTATTAAAATCTAGAAGTGCTAAAATAGGCTGCTCTATAACTTTTTGTTTCAATAGATTAAAACTCTTATCTGCACTTACAATCCACTTAAATTCTTTCCTATCTCCTCTCATTGTTTCAATCAAAGGTTCACAAATACTACTAAAACATCTGATAAATTCTCTATAAAAACTAGCTAGTCCATGAAAACATCTTACCTCCATTGCACACCTTGGAGTAGGTCATTTGAGGATAGCCTTCACTTTGTCAAGGTTCATTTTCAAACCTTTTTTTGATACTAAAACTTCCAAGTACACCAACTCCTTCACAAAATTGTACTTCTTTAAATTTATCAGCAACTCTTCCTCCCTTAACTTTTCAAACACCTTACAAATGTGCATCAAATGCTCCTCTAATGTATTACTAAACATCAAAATATCATCTAGGTAAACAATGACAAACTTATCTAGAAAATCCTTCAGTACCTCATTCACGAGCCTCATGAAAGTACTCAGTGCATTGGTTAGCCCAAAAGGCATGACAAACCACTCGTAGAATCCTTCTCTTGTCTTAAAGGCAGTCTTCCACTCATCTCCTTCTCTGATGCAAATATGATGGTACCCACTCTTCAAATATTTTTTTTGTGAAATACATAGCTCCGCTCAAACAATCCATAATATCATCCATCCACAACAATGGAAATCTATACTTGATCATAATCTTGTTGATAGCTAGAGAATCTATACACACCACTAGTAAATTTTGACCCATTTTTTGATGAAAATTGGTTGAAATTTTGACCCAACTTGTTCAAATTAGTGACCAAGTGGTGCATCACAATTTTTTTCATTGAAATTTTGATGAAGCCTCCATTTGGTCAGAATTTTGACCAAATACTTGATTGAAGTAGGTTGCATTTGGTATGAGAATTATTGGTGGCCATTGGTCGAAATCACTTTATCATAATGGCCACCAAAATGTGGTTGAAAGTTCAACCAATTTTGGTCTAGCAATGACTAGGAAGCCATACTCATGACCAAAGAATTGGTAGAAATTTTGACCAATATTAGTCGAAATGGACACCAAGTTGTGGTCGAAAGTTTGAACAATTTCGATCTTTCAACGACTAGGAAGCCATACTCATGACCAAAAAATTGGTCAAAAGTTTGACCAATATTAGTTGAAATGGACACCAAGCTATGGTCAAAAGTTCAACCAATTATGGTCTATCACCAACCAGGATGCCATTCTCATGACCAAAGAATTGGTCAAAATTTCAACTAATACTTAGTTGAAATGTCGACCAAGATTGGTCAAAATTTTGACCAATATGATTTATTTAATACAAAAAATACAACAATAATCCAACACTATCCAAAAGAAGCCTTATATTGTGTTGGATTATTTTTCAACTAGTTTTATGAATTATAAATGCACATTTTTGTAGTTTTTTTAATAGAAAATCAGTGTGATTTGTGCAAATAATCGATGTTAGTTATTTCAATGATTAAATCATTTTTAGGGGCGACTAAAGATACATCATGGTTTTTGTGTGATATTTTCAACTATGGTTAAATTAGTCTACTTGAACAAATATATAAAGTATTTATAAAGAATAATTCATGCAATTTCAATCTTTTAACACCTTTTATGAAACCAAACATAATGGGAGACTAGAAAGGATTTTGTATGTAGTAGAAGTTTGAATTATATAGGTGGGGATAGAAAAGAGTAAATAACATATGAAGCAAGTGAATTGAACAATGCACATATTGTTTTATCTTAAATAACAAAGTATATTGAGATGTGACTTTCATTGAAAAGGTTTAAAGGTAGATTGAAGGTCTTAATCGCAAAAAGAGGGGTAAAAATTTATTAAGACAGAAAGGAATACAACAAGGAGAGCTCAACAAGGAGCTCGATCCTGAGCAACAAGATCATCAAATTCTTGCACCATCTCAAAGGACAGTTGCCCCCTATCCCTAATATTCCAACCCAGATCATGACTAGAAGCCCATTTGGCTAAACAATCAGCAGGTCTATTCCATTCTCGCGGAATATACTTGAACCTAATGAACTGAAAAGAGGAAGAGAAGAAAATAATCTACTTAACAACAGTGGCCAGCTGCCAACTAACATCCTCAAGCTCTTGCGAAGAAAGCATGTTCACCACCACCTAGGAATCAGACTCACAAATAATCTTACTCCATCCCCACAAGCAACACTGTTCCACAGCATATAAAATAGCCTGAGCTTCCATGAGATTTTTAGTATAATCACCCTTATGAATTGAGAAGAAAAATTTAACATTCCCAGAACTACAACGAGCCACTCCGCCAATACCAGTCAAACCAGGATTCCCACGAGAAGAACCATCAGTGTTAATTTTCAGAACTCCACAGGGAGGAGGAGTCCAGTGCCCATCCCGGTTAACCTGACCCTTCCTCTGATGGTGAAGCTGCCTGGACATAGAAGGAAACCTATGAGCCACAACCCCATCAACATTATTTTTGTTTAACATAACCTTTCAATATGTTGTTCTTGATTTTTTCTTGTTAAGAATTAAGTATAAATCTTCACAAAAATCCATTTGTATTGTGGCTCATGTCTCTTAGGCCCTTTTTTAATGTCTTTGAATGCCCTTGCATTATACTCATAGTTACTAGCATATAGGTTGAGTTTTGAATCTCAACATGCGAATAGTTTGTCTTAGTTATCATATGTAGTCAAGGTCCTTGACATCAATTACAAGTCATAAACATGCATTAATAAAATGCAATTGGGTCTCACAAACTTGATTGCAAGTTTTCTCATGCCTAAGTATTTGGCAGGCCTTAAGACCCAACCAATAAGTCATCCTTCTCTGTTGATCAATAGATATTGTAATGAAGTCTCTAGGACTTGATTCCAAGCTCTTTAAGCATCTTCATATGTCATCAGGTTAAGTCTTGCATCCCTATAGTCTAGGCTTTAAGACCTAATTGCATATCAAACTCTAAACACAAACAAAGTTAAGTATTTGAGACTTGACTACATATCAACATGTATTGTTTACAACTTGTAATGTAGCTCTAGGACCCAATTACATATTGTATCTCTTCTACACTTTCAATCAAGTCTTTAGGGTATGATTGTATATCTTCTTTCTAGACACTTGTAGGAAAGTCTTGAAGACTCAACTACATATTATCTACAATGCATTGTTGTAATTGAGTTAGTGAGACCCGATTACATACTAACACTCCATATCCACTTGCAATTGGGTTTTTGAGACCCGATTGCATACCAAGGCTTTGCACTTGCAATCACATAATGTAAGATGAATATGGATTTAACAATTACTAGAGGGTTATAATAACAAATATGCATATGCATCACCCATACAAGGATGATATTGGCTCAACATGAATAGTCAAAGTCATTAGTGTTAGGATTAAACCACAGATAGAAATAACAATTACATGCAAATATAACTAATATTAGAAAATAATAGATCACATAGAAAATAACACAAGACACCAAGATCTAATGTGGTTCACCCAATCCCTAGGCTACATCAACCAAACATCAAGTTTGATATTATTATGATCTAGTAATTACAATCTGATTACAATCTATAATCCCTTATAGCTCAATACCACCACAAGAACCAATTTTACATCACAACTATGAAACAATCCCTAACCCTAAGCTCTTTTATACAAGTATTTTTACTGCTTTAGGGTTATAATTAATAATTACATGTCAACCCAAAATCCCCAAAGAATTTATGAAGTATGTATAGTACTTTCCTATTCAGTCACCACAATCTAACAATCTCCCACTTGGGGACTGATCAAATTCCACACTAAACAACAATCTCCCACTTGGAGACTGATCTTGTAGCTATGTTACTACTCTATGAGGCTCCCACTAGATCAAACCACCTTGGACTCTGCTATTCTTTTATTCATGTTCAGTCTAGAAGACCAACTAAAGCTAAAGTGGAGTTCAACTTCTCCCTTGTTACTACCTTTGTCAACATATCTGCTAGATTGGCATTTGTATGTATCTTCTCTAGCTTTAATTTTCCATCCTCCAAAACTGACTGAATGAAATGGCATTGCAACTGTATGTGTTTGGTCTTTGAATGCAAAGCTGAATTCTTTGCAAGATGAATGACACTTTGACTATTTGTAAACAAATAATTATCCTTTTGAGGGTATCCCAATTCTTGCAAGAAGAACTAAAGCCATATCATCTCCTTGGCTGCCTCTATAGCAACAACATACTCTACCTCTGTAGTGGATAAAGCATTAACCTTATGTAACCTAGAAACCTAGCTCATGGCTGCCCCACCAATAGTAAAGATATAACCTGTAGTAGTCCACCTAGTATCAATATCCCCTGCCAAATTTGAGTCAACATAGCCCTGTAAATCAGTAGTAGAGCCCCCAAAGTGCAAACACTTATTGCATGTTCCTCTCAAATATCTAAGAATCCATTTGACTGCATTCTAATGCTCAATTCCTGGATGACTCATATACCTACTAATGACTCCCACTGCACATGCAATATTTGGCCTAGTACATACTATAACATACATCAAGCTTCCTACAGATGAAGCATAAGGTACCTTAGACATCTTATCCTCCTCTTCTTGTGTCTTGGGACACATCTGCTTAGTCAACTTCAAATGACTAGGTAAAGGTGTGCTGACGGATTTAGCATTCTCCATAGAGAAATGTTGCAACACCTTCTCAACATAATCAACCTAAGATAGTGTCAGTGTTTTGTTCTTCCTATCTCTGCAAATCTTCATACCAAGGATTTGTTTTGCTGCCCCCAAATCTTTCATATAAAATGCATGTGCTAACTGGCATTTCAGCCCTTTAATACGATCCATGTTAGACCCAACTACAAGCATATCATCAACATATAATCATAAAATAATGTAGTTGTCATCATCCAACCTCTTAAAATAAACACAATGATCTAAATGACACCTGCTATAGCCATGCTCATGCATAAAATTGTCAAATTTTAGATATCATTGCTGAGGTGCTTGCTTCAAGCAATATAAACTTTTCTTTAATTTGCACACTAAGTTCTCCTTACCTTTGACCACAAATCCATGTGGCTGAGCCATATATATATCTTCATCCAAATCACCATGAAGGAAGGTTGTTTTAACATCAAGCTGCTCTAAATGCAAATCTTCAGTAGCCACAAGACTTAAAATAGTACGAATAGAAATCATTTTAACAACGGTAGAAAATATCTCATCAAAATTAATTCCTTTTTTTTGTGCAAATCCTTTTACAATTAACCTGGCTTTAAATCATTTCTTACCTCCTTGCTCTTCTTTCAACCTATAAACCCACTTCTTCTGCAAAGCTCTTTTACCTATAGGAAACTTGCATAAATCCAACATCTTATTCTTTAGCAAAGAGTCCATGTCATCTTTCATTGTAGACTCCCACTGAATCTTAGTATCCACTTGCACAACTTCATCATAACATTCAGGTTCACCAACATCAGTAAGAAAAATTGAATACAAAGAGGGAGAGAATCTTTCTAGAGGTCTAATTTGGCTTGTTGATTGTCTAACATTCATTGGTGTGTGTGGTATTTGTTGTTTCAATTGTTGCACATCATGAGGAATGGTTGGAACATCAGCTTTTTGAGTATCATCCAACACTACATAATCATCTTCTTTCTTCTCATGTTGCTGTAATAGATCTTTGTACAACACTTTCTCATTGAATATGACATCCTTGCTTCTTATAATTTTCTAATTTTCAAAATCCCAAAGCCTATAACCAAATTCATTATTTCCATATCCAAAATATGCACATTTCTTTAACTTAGCTTCCAGCTTGGTTCTATTTTTTAGAATCTATGTGAGAAAATGTTTCACAACTGAAGATTTTGAGAAAAGAATAGCTCACCTTCTTACCAGTCCATGCTTCCTCTAGAATACCATAACCCAAAGGAATAGAGGGACCTCTATTAATAAAATATGAAAAAGTATTGATAACCTCTACCCACATGTGTAAGGGAAACCTATGATGCAACCTCATGCTCCTTGCATGCGCCATTATAGTCCTGCTCATGCGTTTGGCCACTCCATTTTCCTATGGAGTCCTTCAAATAGTTTTCTATCTACTAATACCATTAGTGGAGCAATAATATTCAAATTCATGACTACAATACTCACCACCATTATTAGATCTAAGACATTTTAATTTCTTACCAGTCTCATTTTCAACCAAGCATTTCCATTTCTTAAAAGTTTGAAATACATCAGATTTCTATATAAGGAAATAAACCCATACTTTTCTAGTTGTGTCATCAATAAATGTAACACAATAATGAGAGCCACCAAGGGAAGATACCTGAGTTGGTCCCCATACATCAATATGCACAATCTCTAATTTCTCCTTTTTATTTACCTTCCCAATCTTTACAAAACTCACTCTCTTTTGTTTTTCATACATGCAACTTTCACAGAAATCCATATTAACACATTTTGAACCTAGTAAAACTTTCTTTGAATGAAGTACTTTCATAACTTTCTCACTCATGTGCCCAAGTCTATTGTGCCACTGCATTGTATCAGAATTTACATCAACTATTTGTTCTCCCTACTCAACTGCAACAACTGTTCCTAAACTTCATTTTTCTCTAAAATAATTAAAGTAGAAGGAACAATATGACCTGTACAAAGATATAAGGTGCCTACTTTCACACCTTTTGGTACTACAAGGGAACCTTTTGAAACCTTCCAATTTTTATCATTAAAAGTAACTATAGAACCCTCATGATCAAGTTACCTTGTTAAAATTAAATTTCTGCTTAGCCTTGGAACATCTCTTACCTCATGTAGTAGCCAATGATTCACATTCAGCAACTTAATCTTAACTTTTCCCTTTCCAAAAATCTAACATGGTTCATTATCCCCCAAATAAATAAGTCCAAAATCCCCTTGGACATAATCAATGAAATAACCTCTATGGGGTGTAGCATGAAATGAAGCACCATAATCTAAAACCCATGAATCATCAACACTTTCTAAAGATAGAAGCAAAGCATCCTCTTCAGATTTGTTACTTACCACATTTTCCTCCTTATCTCCATCTGGTTTATCTCCTTCATTTTTCTTTCGATTCTAACAATCTTTCTTTTTGTGCCCTAGTTTCCCACAGTAGCAACAGTCATTCCATCCTCTTGATTGAGACCTCCTCCCCTTTGACTTTCCTCTTGATTTCCCATGATTTCCAGAATTACTTCCTCTCTCAATCATTCTGCCTCAACTTTGTGCATTCAAAGCACTTCCATATGTAGATCTTCCTAAGGATTTCCTACGAGTTTCCTCACTCAAAACAACACTGATCATATCATCATATTTTAGGGTACTAGATCCAAGAACATAATTAATCATAGCCATTACCAAGCCATTCTAGCTTTCAGGAAAAGAACACAAAATCAAAAGAGCCCTAATTTCTTCATCAAAATTGACACCCATAGAAGATAACTGACTAGTAATAGTATTAAACTCATTTAAATGATCTATAATAGATCCTCTTCTGCCATTTTCATATTAAATAAATGCTTCATGAGAAATACCTTATTTGAAGTGGAGGGCTTTTCATACAGTATCACTAGGGTTTTTATCAACTCTTCTGTTGTCTTTGCTTTTGTAATATTAAATGCCGCTAATGGTGCCAAGCATAAATGAATGCTTTTGAGTTCCTTTTTGTCTAAAAGATCCCATTTGTCATTTGACATAGATCCCTGATTCTTGGTTTTGCCTTCCAACAACTTCCATAAATCCTTCTGATAAAGATAGTCTTCCATTTGCATCTTCCATAACTAGAAGTTTTTCCCATTAAACCTGTCAACCCTTAGCTTACCCTTGTCTTCTATCACTCCCACTCAACTGTAAGACTCCCACTTAACTGTGAGACTTTCCTGTAGAGGATAACTGAAAAACAACCTTGATTTGATACTACTTGTTAGGATTAAACCATGGATAGAAATAACAATTACATGAAAATATAACCAATATCAAAAAATAATTAGATCATATAGAAAAGAACACAATACACCAAGATTTAACATGGTTCACCCAATCCTTGGCCTATGTCCACCAAACAATAAGTCCAACATTATTATGATCCAATAATTACAACCTAATTACAATATGTAATCCCTTACAGCTCAATACTGCTGCAAAAACTAATTTCCCATCACAACTATGAAACAATCCCTAACCCTAAGTTCTTTTATACAAGCATTTTTACCGCTTTAGGGTTATAATTAATAATTACATGTCAGCCCAAAATCACCAAGGAATTTATGAAGTATGTATAGTACTTTCCTAATCAGTCACCACAATCTAACAATCTCCCACTTGGGGACTAATCAGGCTCCACACTAAACAACAATTAGCCCCTCATTCTAGTGTTGAGATATAGGTACACACTTAGATCCTAAATTTAGGATGAATGTATCTAGTACCTATTTAGTAAATAAGAAAAAATCAAGTGCAAGTTCTCAATATATAATAGCCAAAGAAGAAATAGACACAATCACATGAAGGAGAATGTGACACTATGTAGATCTCACTAGCAAGTGACCATGATTCTGTTTCCACTTTGTACTAACACCAACGAGAAATCCACACATAAAAATGGTTCAATAAATCATAAAACATGTAATCATATAACAAAGAATTTAAATTTAATCTTTTAAATAAACATTATTCATCATTTGAGAACATATATATCTATTGAAGGTAAAAGACCAATATCTGCAACATAAAAACACACTAGAAATGAATCCAATAATATCATCTGATAACACATAAATCATAATCCACAATTGAATATACAATAGACCATATATCATCATGAAGCATCATGTCAAACCACTAGAATCATCATGTAGATATGATCAAAATGAATAGTAACACATCTCACTTCTAAGAGATATGATACTGGTGATCAAAATACTGTATAGTCACTGAAGCATCTCAATATGTAGACAAACATGTAAAATCCATAAAAGTATATCTCAAGTCAAAAATAATCATGGAATAGAGCAAAAACATAGGAGCAAATACAAGTGGGGATAAGGAGGATTATTATCTAATTAATAAATATGATGAAATCCAATCAAATTCTCAATACCAAATATAGTCAACAAAATAAAAGTATCCAATTAACACCTCTAGATCATTCCAATCAACAAAGAATATAAATTTAAAAAGGAAAATGAAAAGCATGAAAAAAAAATATTTTACAATTCTAGGAATCTTATTAGGTGTATCACATAAATATAATACTTGTTGCAATAAACTATAGAAAGGAAATCATCTATACGATGAGTATGTCTCAAGTCAAAATAACCATGGAACAAAGTGAAAACATAGGAGGAACTACAGGAGGGGATAAGAAGGATTAACATAAAATTAATAAAAATGATGAAATCTAATCAAATTCTCAATACCAAATATAGTCAACAAAATAAAAGTATCCAATCAATACCTCTAGATCATTCTAGTCACCAAAGAATATAGACAAAAAATGGAAAAGGAAAAACATAAAATAAAATATATTTTGCAATTGTAGGAATCTTATTAGGTGTATCACATAAATACAATATTTTTTGTAGTAAACTATACAAAGGAAATCATCTATATGATGATTATGTTTCTAGACCATGAATTCATTGAATCTTTTTAGACTCAAGTCTCAAATACAACCAATGAAACCTCAACACTTTGATATTATGGAATCAATTAATCAAAGTGTATCTTTTTGTTATCAATTTGAGCATCTACATATCAGTCAATACTACTATAATTGTTAGCTTTTGGAATAAATGCTTTGATTCAAGAGGAAGCTTTCCTCCTAATGAACCTAAAAATGGAGAGAACTTGATGATTATAAGAACCTTGTGGAATGAACAATTAGATGGAGAACCTATTTTTTGGAAAAGTCTTTTCAAGACTAGATGTAAGATTGAAGGAAAATGTTGCGAGATAATCATTGAAAATGGTAGTTATGATAATTTGGCATCTAGAGAGTTAGTATCTATGTTGTAGTTGTAGAGATTGAAATCCTCTAACCCTTATCACATTTCTTGGATCAATGATGAGCACAAATTAGAAGTAAGTGAATAATGTTGTGTGAAATTCAAGATTGGGAACTACTTCAATGAAGTGTTCTATGATATTATGCCTATGGATTATTGTCATATTCTTTTGGGAAGACCTTGGTAGTATGATAGACAAGTTTTACATGATGGCAGATTGAATTAGTATACTATTTGGGAAAATGGAAAGAAATAAGTCATTTTACCTTTGATAAAGAAACCTGAGTAAAGACATTTTACTACAGTTAGAGATTTCTTGGTTGAAGGAAATCAATTTGTGAAAGATATGAAGAAAGAGAATGTTTTCTTTTCTTTGATATTGAGGAAGACTAAGAAACAAAATTAACTTTGACCATGCAATTGAAATTAAGTTTTTTTTGAATAAATTTCAAGACATTATTTTAGATAATATACCTAATTGTTTACCTCTTGTGTGAAGTGTTAATCATTGTATGGACTTGATACCCAGAGCTACTTTTCCTAATAAAGTACCACATAGACTAACACCTATAGAGAATGAAGAATTGAATAGAAAAGTGAAATAATTGCTTGAGAAAGGTTTTATTAGAGAAATTTTGAGTCCTTATGCAATACCTATTGTATTGGCACCTAAGAAGAATGGAGAATGTGCACTAATTCTATATCTATAAACAAAATAACAATTAATTATAAATTTCCCTTGCCTATGATGGATAACATTATGGATTGTTTGAGTGGAGAAAAATATTTTACCAAAATTGGCTTGAAAAGTGGATACCATCATATTAGAATAAGAGAGGAGATGAATGGAAAACTACTTTTAAGACTAATGAAGGTTTGTATGACTGTTTGGTTATGCCTTTTGGTTTAACTAATGCACCTAATACTTTTATGAGATTGATCAATGAAGTTTTGAACAAATTATTGGGTAAATTTATGATTGTATATCTTGATGACATACTAATCTATAGTATGACTAAAGATGAAAGCCTAATGCATAGTCGACAAGTATTGCAGAGACTAAAAGAGGAATTTTTTTTGATAAAATTGAAGAAGTGTTCTTTCATGAAAGAGGAGATTGTATACCTTGGTCTTGTGATTTTTTTGATGTATTGAGTATGGATCCTGCATATGTAAAAGCTATTCTTGAGTGGCCAACACTTGAGAGTGTTGCAAAATTTAGATAATTTCATGGATTGGTGAGTTTCTATAGGAATTTTTCCAGGAATTTTAGTTCAATGTGTAATGCTGTGATAGAGACTATGAGAGGTGATAAAAAATAATTTAGATGGACACATGGAGAAAACAAAATTTTTGAGACATTGAAAAAAAATGTAACATAATTACCTATGCTTGCTTTACTTGATTTTACTAAAGTTTTTCAAGTTCAATGTGATGTTAGTGGAAGTGTTATTGGAGCTATTATGAGTCAAGAAAGTAAGCCTATATTTTTCTAAAGTGAGAAATTGAATGATGCTAAGAGGAAATGTTTAGTCTACAATCAAGAATTTTATGCAATTATTCAAGATTTGAAGAAAAGGAGACATTAATTAATTTATGGAGTATTTGTATTGTACATTTATCATAAATCTTTACAATATT
The DNA here is from genome assembly GCA_028749045.1 of Cupressus sempervirens. Lineage (NCBI taxonomy): Eukaryota > Viridiplantae > Streptophyta > Pinopsida > Cupressales > Cupressaceae > Cupressus > Cupressus sempervirens. The sequence goes on along the minus strand of CM053788.1, from coordinate 390,227,157 downwards.
TAGGAAGTCAAAATAAGTTGAATCAAAGACATGAAATGGGTTGAGTACATACATAACTTTTGTTTTGTATTGAAGGATAGAAGTGGACAATCAAATAAGGTAGCAAATGCTTTGAGCATAAGAAGAAGTTTGTTGATAGAGATGAAATTTGCAGTGCTTGGGTTTCAAGTTTTGAAGAACTTGTACAAAATTGACCTTGGTTTTGTAGAATCTTGGAAAGAATGTAAGAGTTCCAAGATGGATGAGCAAGATAAGTGGATTGATTATTTCATTCAAAAAGATATGTTGTTCAAAGGAATTGAGCTATCTATACCTAGATGATCTATGAGAGAAAAAACATTAATGAAAAACATAGTGGTGGACTTGTAGGACATTTTGGGATTGATAAGACAATAAATTTAGTTGTGAAGAGATACTTTTGCCCACACTTGTATAAAGAGGTTCATGATATGGTGAAGAGGTGTAGAATTTTTCAAATAACTAAATGAACTAGTCAAAATGTAGGACTATATAAGCCTTTTCACGTTCCTTGTAAACCTTGGGAAGATATCCATATGGACTTTGGTCTAGGATTGCCTAGAACTCAGAGAGACAATGATTCTATCTTTGAAGTAGTTGATTTATTTTCTAAGATGTCATATTTCATACATTGTAAAAAGACATCAAAATTAATACACATATTAGATCTATTGTTCAAAGAAATTGTGAGATTATATGGATTTCCTAAGACTATTGTTTCTAATAGAGATACCAAGTTTACTAGTTATTTTTGGAGGAAACTTTGGAAGAAGATGAATAATGAACTTAAGTTTAGTTCTACATTACATTAATGAGAAACATAGTGGTGGACTTGTAGGACATTTTGGGATTGATAAGACAATAAATTTAGTTGTGAAGAGATACTTTTGCCCACACTTGTATAAAGAAGTTCACAATATGGTGAAGAGGTGTAGAATTTTTTAAATAACTAAATGAACTAGTCAGAATGTAGGACTATATAAGCCTTTTCACGTTCCTTGTAAACCTTGGGAAGATATCCATATGGACTTTGGTCTAGGATTGCCTAGAACTCAAAGAGACAATGATTCTATCTTTGTAGTAGTTGATTTATTTTCTAAGATGAAATATTTCATAAATTGTAAAAATACATCAAAATTAATACACATATCATATCTATTATTCAAAGAAATTGTGAGATTATATGGATTTCCTAAGACTATTGTTTCTAATAGAGATACCAAGTTTACTAGTTAGTTTTGGAGGAACTTTGGAAGAAGATGAATAATGAACTTAAGTTTAGTTCTACATTTTATTCACAGATAGATGGAAAAACTAAAGTTGTAAACATAAGTTTGGGTAGCTTGTTGAGATGTTTGATCAAAGATAAACCCTCTAATTGGGATTTGACTTTGGCACAAGCATAATTTGCATATAACAGTTCAGTGAACATAAGTATTAAGAAGACTCATTTTGAGATTGTAAATGGAAAACATCCTAGAGATACTATAGAGTTCATAAACTTGAATATTGAGTTGAAATATAGTGCTGAAGTTGAGGAATTTGTGGACTTTATGAAGAATTTGCATGAAGAAGTGAGGACTAATTTGAATAACAATAATAAAGAATACAAAGAGAGAGAATTAAAAAAAAAAAGGCATTATTTTTTTAAGGTTGGAGATGAGGTAATGATACATTTTATGAAGAACACATTTCTAGTTGGAATATATAACAAGCTAAAAATTAAGAAATTTGGGCCTTGTAAGATCTTGAGGAAATGCTATAGTGGAAATGCCTTTGAAGTTGAATTTCTTGAAGATAAGGATATTTCACCCATTTTCAACATTTCAGACATCTCTGAATATTTTGAATCTATTGAAGAAATATCTGATAAATCCGATTATCCTAAGAAGAAGACAAAGAAAATAGATAAAATCTTGGATACCAGCATTAGTAAAAGCACCAACGGAAAAAATTACAAGGAATACATAGTGTAGTGGCAAAAAAACTAGTTGAAGATGGTTCTTGGATTTCTCAAACTGAGTTGGATCTTTATGATACTTCTTAGAACATTAGGGCTTCTTGATGTGGACATCAGGCCTTATTTACTCAAATGTATGATGCAAAAGCATATTGGGTTCTTTGGCAATCTTAAATCAACAAAAGATATTCCTTGTTATTTGTTCCTATCTTCTATTTGTGGAATGACCCTTGTTTCTCATGTTACTTCTTTCCACCCAATTGAATTCTTAATGAATACCTATCATGGATCCTTATATGTTCATAAAAATTAATTCCATTCCTTGTCAGAGTTACCCTTCTGTTTTCTTGAGGCATGGCTATTTCTTAGCATATCGAGTAACATGTTATTATTTGCTTCAATGAGGATTTTTTGGTATCAAGGTTTTCTATAGCCTTGGGTAGCTCTTCTTGGATCACGTGTGGACCTATCATTGATCCTGTAGATGTTAATTTTTTTATTTGTTTGGTCTCCAATTTATCCTTTGGGTCATGACCTATATTTAAAAAAAAATTGTCTGACAAGAAAACTTGTGGTCTTTGTGATGTGAAAAATATAGCAATAATCCAATGCAATAATCATATGAAAGAGGATTCCAAAGTTAGAATGTGAGTAATGGAGGTACTTTTGAATAGTGAGGCTCACCAATAATTCCCCCTTCAAATGAAGCTACAATGATATGTTGCTGGAGAACTCCACATTTTTAATTTTAAATCTAGAGGTTGAACTTTTAGGTTGTAGAAAAAACAATAAAACTGATAAATTTTTGAGGGAAAATTCATGTCTAGTAAAACCCTCAAAATTTTAGTAAAACTCTCAAAACTTACTTGGTAAAATATAAAGGGAGAAAACATGTTAAGCATGTGGCTCCCAAGGAACTGGTAGGGTTTTTAAAAGATAATTCATTTCATGTTTGCAAATATGATACGGAGGTAAGATAATACAAAGCTTTAATGCTTTTGTAACAAAGAAGTAACAACAATACATGCCAGAGATAAGATGGAGGCCATAAATAGCAAAAGGAGAGAACACAGATTCAAAGAGGACAAATCATCAACTTTTCCAAGTTTGCAATTGCATATGCAAAGTAGAAAATTGGCAATCCATGTTTAGTATTAAGGCCCAACAAAGTAAACAAAATTAATTTTCAATTGCTCAAGCATAATTTTAAAATAAAGGGAAGATAGAATATATCCCAATCATTAATGTTAATGTTAGAATGTATCAGAGAAAAAAAACCTAGCAAATAAAGTGCATGTGAAAACCTCCAAAAATAACATAGAATAATTTAAAACATACCATTGCTTTCATCTTCAAAGAAAATGTCTTGGCATCATATGGATTTTCCTTCATATTAGTAATGAGATTGGAGAATGATTCAAGGATTGTTAATCCTTTTGGAAGTGTTGCATTGTTTGCCTACAAAAGAAGTTGGTATATGTCTCTTCCCATTCTCTACAAAATGCCACCTGCTCTAGGTTTAGATTCCAATAAGTGTAGAAGTCCCAGGATAGAAACAAATTGATCATTACTCATTACAGTTATGTGAATAGGATTGGTATTTTATTTTTTATCTTGATTTTCTATATCAATTGAGCTTCTTAGCACATCTTATGCAATAGTGAGGGAGCACAAATAGTCAAATGACCTATTGACTAAAACATTTAATATCATGAACATTTTCATCTTAATCTATTACTACTAAACCTAATCAAAAGAAGGCATAAAGTACCTAGAGAATACCAACAACAAAAGTCATAAAGCATGAAAAACTTAACTAGTATCAATGTGTGCAACAATCATAGTGGATAAGTGAAGAACAAAGAGATAATCCTATGGTCATTAACAACTTTTTGAGGTGATGCATAAAAATGGTAGTAGAAGATCAAAAGGATATGGTTACATGAAATTAGTCTAAGGGAAACTTCAAAAGGAAGAGCTCAGTCCAATGAATAAGAAAACAATTTCAAAAGCTATTCAAAGCCTTACCAAAAGAAATGCAATCACATTCTCTATAGGCTATAGGCTAATCATGGTCCTACATATCCCAATTTTCACATCCTTATTTGTTTCCTTGAAATTTATTCCAAATTTTCTAATAAGATAATGATTATGATATGATAGGACAACATTAAAGCCCATTTTGAGGGATGAATATAAAGAACTATAAACACTAATTAGTTAAAAAAGAACTGTAAACACTAATTATTTAAAAAATTGAAATTTAATACTAAATAAATTGTATATAAAACCTAGTTGTAATTAAATTTATTCAAGAAAAGGTCATTATCTTAACAATCTTAGCCATAACTAATTATGAAAACACTTCCTATGGTGACCTATTAGTAGATGAACATAAATATATGTTATCATTATTCAATAATCAAGGGGATTACATGGTAGGAGAAACTTGTCTTGGAGGTAGTAAATCTTTTAATGAAACCTTGGATGAAACACCATTGGGTACACTAATGCAATTTTTATACCCAACTTCTTCCATGGAAAGTTTATCTATTTCCCCTTCAACCTACACATTATCAAGCTTATTTAACTAAAAGATCATCAACATGAATTTCAAAGAATCAAATTAAAACTAGATTAGTACAATTATGATGTCTTGAGCTCCCTTTATATCATCTAGCCTATAAGGAATCTTTTGACCACACTTTTCTTGCACATAGAACATAAAATGCAAGTTCCTAATTAAGAACTCTATTGTGGCTAAAGAAATAATAGAGTAGTAAATTGAGGAGCCTAAAAGGGTAGTGATTGATAAAGGAATCAACACATATGCGATGATAAAGGAGGCTAAAATTCATTCAAACTTTAAAATTCTGGTTGCATATTATTCAAATTGGGTTTATAGATTAAAAATACAATACAATAGATACATCAAATCAAAATTTCATTGAAAATTAATTTTCATTTTAGCAAAAATCATGTAGTTTTGGTGAAAAAACATGACCCTAAGTTGTGTCTTGATTCCAGAGCAGTTTGTTTCAAGAATATAAGTGGAAGCCAACAATAACATAAAAAGCTATAGGTCCATTTCTGGTTCTCAAGTTTTCATGGTAATGAAATTAATGATAAACTAAGTAGTCTACTTCAAATCAGAGAACTGGAAGGAACACCAATACTATGAATTTCACTATGCATTTTCATGATGTTTTCTATTTGGTTTAAATCTTTACTATCATTCTTATTCATGGTGTTTCATAGCAAAATACAAAACTTTGAGTTTATACGATTGTTGGGCAAGCATTTATCATTATCTCTTGGTTATCAATTTTAGACTTCCTATATGTTGCTAATATATTTCCTATGACAATGTGATGATTTAGTGTTCTTAATTAAACATGAAAAGTCTTTGACAATATTTCTTGAGATCAAGTTTCAATAGGATAAGCCTAAAAATCAAAGTTTACATAGATGTTGAAGTTAGAACCAGCAGGGGTTCTTACACCTATTAGTAAATTTGTCTTAGATGTTTATATACAAATAATACTTCTAAATCCATGGCCTATGGTCAATCCCTTGAAAGGAAAATCCAAACATAAGAATATATTTGTTAGGTACAAATTTGAAATGGATACTAAAATGCATTCAACTTAGACTTATATAAGGAAGGATCCTCTCTTGTAACATATGATATGACATTGTAATTTATATTGTATACTCACTTTGCAAGATTTAGTTTTCTATTATCAATTATGCATATACTAAAATTAAAATAGGAATAACTTTTCTGAACTACTAGGCATTCTAGGAAATTGAACATGCAAAATATCATATCCCCAAGTTTGTTAGTTTGATAATAAGCTATAAGAATTCTCTTGATATCTTTACCTGTAGAGCATCCAATTGAATATTGACCATAATTATTGCCGCAATCCTCCTACACATTGCCACAATGATAATATGTTGATGGACTATCTTTACTCTTAAATGTATTGTCTTTAAATGTAGCAGTATCCATTGAAAGATGAAAACAAAATAAGATGAAACCAAGTACCTACCAACTACATAGGTGGAACTCCATCACCACCTAAGATTCCTTGCCCCCATCCAGGGATTACCTATTACAAAAAAACCAAGGAAGGCCAAATTATACCCAAATCTATGACAAGATTATAAATTCAAATTAGCATGGAGTGATTTATGTCTTAGCATTTATCATTCACATGTTTGTGTAAGAGTGCTAATGTGTAAAAACTTGTGTCCCTCTCAAATATAACATCAATAGGTAAATATTTTCCTTTTAATGCAATAAAAAATTTATGCCTTACAAGATAGTTCAATTGAGAATTCAAACGTATATTTGGATGCTAATGTAGGATTTTGTATTACAGAACTACCCAGATGCATGAGATATTTGTTTGCACATTCATGCAAATCAAACAACACCATATTATGTTTCCCATCTTGTCAAAAAATATTATTTTAGAAGTATAATAGACATGATTATTTAATAGTAAGTCCAATTCACAAGTAAAGATGTGTTCTCAATGGACCAACTGTCAACTGTTATAGTATCTTGAAAATCCATGACTGAAGCATTGTGATTAAATTCCTCGAAATACATTGTTGGTGTAAATATGTATTTACTATTTACACTTACTTAATTTTACTTAGGTTAATGCATTATTTTATTATATTGCATTATTTTATTATTTATTTTGTGAGACACTTAGGAGTTTGCACACCTTTATGATTTGTCATGTTGACAACACAGAAGTATGCAACTCTATTTCAGCACATGGTATCTACAACATTGGAGTTTGCATCATTCACTAAGTTGTCATGTAGATAACATAGTTATTCACACTCCCTTTTTAGCACATGTTGTCTACAACATTAATTTGCGGGCTACACCATTTTAGGCTTATCCTCTCATCATCACACTTACTTTCGTGCATAATGGAGGATAACCCATATCTGGTGGACATGTACATGGTTGCATGACTTATCATAATGTTGATTCTTAGGAATTCTAGATGCATCTCAGAGGCCTTTATATATAGGCACTCATAGTGTACTTTTATGCATATTGAATAAAATACATATCAATATTTTGATCATACTCTTTCTGGTCTACAATTGTACTTGTGTTTGAGTTCTCAGTTCTTGGGTGAATTTTTCCCTAAGACAAATTTTTACATGGTATCAGAGCTTGGAGATTTTTTCTTCATATAGCCATTCAAGACCATTTGTTCTTCAACACCTTGGTCTGAATCTAGAGTACTGTAGAAATTGGGAGCATCTAGAGCCAAAATGGACCTCGCCATTGCATTTGGAATGTCTATTTAGTGCAAATCAACTATAAATTCAGCTACCCTAGGCCAAAGTTGATCGTGAGGCAATTTTTTTATCAAATAGGCACCTAGAGGCCTTGATTTGCAACTCGGGTATGATATTTTATATTTTCAATTTAATTTAATTCAAATCTGTATTTTAAATTCTCTATATTCCCATCACAATATTTTGGCTATTTTCAATTTTTTTTTGAATTTTTCTTAGGCCAGGCAGCCTTGCAGAGATTTTTTTTGTAGAACCGGGTAGTCACACTCTAGCCTTATAGCATAGAATATTTGGATTCATCAGAGTATATTCCATTGGCTCTTGTGGGCATTACATATATTTCATGTAGCAAATTTGTAATTTTCTAGCCTTAGGTATCACACAGGAAATCTTGCCCACATTGCATATCCCGACAAAGATTCCTTCAAATTTTCACAGGTATCACCCTGCACCAGTAGACCATAGGCCTTAACACATTCCTGGCCATCACTTTTGTTCTTCATACTGCGCGAACCTTCTTTTAAACTAGCAAAAGATTTATCCCTGCATGAATTTGGGATAAACCCCACATAAATTCGATGACTGTAACTTAATTCAAGTGCCTATGAAGACACCACCAATGAAATATCCAACGATCCTTTTCCCAGTATTGTGTTTGATAATTTTTGGCATTTTTGCGATAGTCTCTAACCCGCACTTTCAAATTTCAATTGCTACAAATTTTCCCCGGTGCTAAAAATTGTTGCCAACACTTGGAGAAAGTTTCAAATCACTGACAGCTTCCTCCAGGCTTCCATGTTGTGCCACATGAGCTTCCAACTCACTCAAAGTGAGTGCCACATGCCACTTGCCAAATCAGTCACGAACCAACTTGGACAGTAGCCTAGTTTGCTGACACGTGTCTACCATGAAGGAAGTCACCTCAGACTATAACATACAAGCCACATGTACATTTCTATATGTTGAGTCATTGCGCCATTTGGCCTATCCACATAGACTGCCACTTGTTTCCATTTCATACAACAAGCTTAAATTTAGTACTACCACATGTCATCTGTACAATCATACATCCAGTCAACTACCACATCACCCAAGTACTATTTTTTCACTGATGTCAGCTAGACACGAGGTTAAATTTGATGACCATCTAACCATCATTTGTAGGCATTTTATAACTGCTATGACAATTGTTTGACCATCAAATTTAAGATAGCAATTTTTCTGCCAGACCCCTCTCTAGATTTCTTTTTTATTTGGAGGCCTGACTTTGAGAAGCCATAACTTGGTCATTCAAACTCCAAATTAGGTGCAAGTTTTTTTGATTTTGGGTAGAATTTCTTGAACTTTTTAGTGGTGGTGTTCTTTTTTGGTTTTGGTTCAAGTATTTTTCAAGAATTGCATTTTTTTAGTGACTATACCTATTCAATTTTGCATTTTGCATTTTCAAATGCTCTGTATAGGCTCATTTGGACACAAAAATAGGTTCAATATTTTTTGAAAATGCATTATTTTTTGTCTACTTTCTAGATCTGTTGTCAATTTCTAGGGTTGTGTGGAAAAAAATCTCACTTTTAGAATTAGGGCTTTTTCTACATTGTAATGCTTTGATTATTTTTCAAAATTGTTATAAATTTGAGCTACAATGCTTAGTGACAGATTTGGGCCTCAAAAGGTAGTTGTAAAAATCAAAATCAAAAGTCTACTTTGTTCATTTTGACAAGTGGCCTATTGTACATGCACTACATATAGAGTGCCAAAAGCATCTTTTTTTTTTTTGGGGGGGGGGGGGGGGTCTTTTGATTGAGTGAAAAGGGGGGGGGGGGGGTGTACTATGTTCTTATGTCTCTCTTTTGTGCTCTTTTCATCTTCTATATCATGGGTTTACCTAAATGTCCACTTTTAACTTCACACAATTATTCTACATGAAAAGATATTGTATGGGGTAGATTAATAGAAAAAGGTCTAAATCTTTATGTTGATGGTACAATTCCAAAACTCACCAATGCTAAAGAACTCATTGATTGGAAAATTATAGACAATCAGGCTTTAGGAATTATCAAGAGTTGTGTACATAGAGATCTCTTCTTCCACATTGCTAGTTTCACAGAATCCAAACCTAGATGGGAGAAACTTGAATCATTGTATGGTAAGGCAGCTGAGGAAAAGGGTTTTTAGATTGAGGATGATCTACTTCTCTTGGATCCAAAGAACTTTGAAAAAATTCAAGCTTACATCAACAAAGCCAATGAGTATAGGGCACTACTTAAATATTGTGGAAATCCTGTGAAGGATGACAAATTGATTCATCACATCCTAAAGAGGCTACCTTCAGAGTATCCTTCCGTTGTTTCAAGTTATAATACTCACATGATAACCATGGGAAATGCTTACCAAAAGCCTACATTTGATGCATTTATAGAGATGTTGATTGTTGAACAATCTCACTTGATAGATTTGGGACTTCTCATGACATCAAAGACCAAAGCATTAGTGGCAAGTGATGAGCACCAATCAAGTCAAGGAGAAAAAAGTTCTAATAACAAGAAGAAGAAGTAGAAATCACAATATGAGACATAACAATCCTCCTCATAGCAAGACAATTCTTCTTCCAACAAGAAGGGAAGTAATGAAAAGAAGGACAAACTTTTTTGTGCATATTGCAAAAAGAAAAATCATGATGAGCATCATTTCAAGGTTAAAAGAATCAATGAGTTGGAAAACCTACTCAAGAAGAAAAAAATTCAAGTGCCATGTACTTCCAAGGATTCAACTCCACCCACTTCAAAGGAAAAAGGGCAAGCACTTATGGCAAACACAAGTTCTTCTTCAGAATGGATACTTGACTCAGGTGCCTCCTATCACATGGGTTCTTCAAAGGGAGACTTTTCTTCATTGAAGGAGTCACAAGTATCGTACATATTTGTGGGAGATGATACCAAAATGGAATTAGAAGGGAAAGGACATGTGGAAATGGTCAATGGGGAATTCAAAGATTTTCTCTATGTTCCAAATATTAGCTCTAATCAACTCTCACTTTACCAAATCACTCACCTTGGAGATGGTCACAAAGTTGAGTTCCTTCTAGATTCAGTGATGGTGTGAAGTCTTAGAGATGACATAGTGTTTGCAGTGGGGAAAGTTAATTATGACAAGAGGTTGTATTCTTTCTCCTACTTTGTGTCTAAGTCTCCTTCTCAAGCCTTGTTAACTCACTCACATTCACAAATCAAACTATGGCATGAGCAGCTTAGTCATCTTGCCTTCCACTATCTCAACAACTTTGCTCAAAAAATATGGTCAAAGGTCTACCTAACATCAAATTTTCTAAGGGTGAGTGTTCATCATATTCAATGGATATTCATCTCAAGGAGTAGTATGAAAAAGGGAAGTGTTCTAGAGTACCAGTTGTTCTCTAGTTGGTTCATGTGGTTTTAGCAGGACCTTCCGCATTGACATTAGTTAGCCAAGGCTACTACATCCTTACTTTCATTGATGACTTTTCATGCTTCACATGGGTCTACTTCCTTCATCACAAGAATGAAGTTTTTGATAAGCTTCAAGCCTTTAAGATTCATTTTTAATGGAAATCAAGAAAAGCAATCAAGGTTCTATGAATGGACAATGAAATTAGATAGGTGGACATAAGACTTAAAGACTTTTGCAAACTTGAGGGGATTGATCTTCAGAATCCACCAACATTTAGTCTGCACAAGACAAATGTTGTAGATATCAGGATTAGAACTCTTAAGTCCATGGAAAGTTGCATGATAAAAGTCAAGTCTTTTGATCCAACACTTAGTAGTACTACTCACATAGTTAATAGGTCTCCTCATAATGCCTTAGATGGGAAGACTCTTTTTGAGGCATGGTGTGGAAAAAAGCTAGTTGTGAGTCACTTCAGAGTCTTTGGTTGTCTAGCATGGGAAAACCTATCTTTTAGGGGATGCAAGGCACCAACACCTAAGCCTTGTACATTCATTGGTTATGAAGACAATGTAAAGGTATACAGACTTATGGATCCTACAATTCATAAGATTTTTGTGGAGAAAGATGTTCACTTTGAGGAAAGTTCACTTAGCTTATCCTCTAATCCTCTCCACACTTCATATACTATGGAAATTGATAATGACACCAGTGATAGTGCTTCAATAGATTCAAACATGTGGGGTTCTATTGATAGTTGTAGTGAGAGGTCACAACATCAGTATAGTCCACATGCATATATTGCCACAGTGATAGGTACAACACAATAGGGTACTTCTTGTCTTCCAACTCTAGCAATAGGGAATGACTACATGGTAGACATTGGAAGTTTGTTTGTGGAGTCAAACACTATAGACTTGGGATGATTTACATCTTCTCTTTGATTAAGTACAGTTGTTGTGAGGGCTCACTTTTATGCTCATGTCCATTCTCGACATGATCAATCTTCACAGGTTGCCATGATTGTGGATCCTTATGAACAAAAATTAGAGGAGGTCTCTTTATCAATTGGGGAGATAGTTTTGGAAAAGGTTCTATAGATGGAAAAGGGTCTATAGACATTTGAGTAGGTTTCAGGGCCACCATACATCTTTAGGATTGTACCTTTGCCTTTATTTCTTCCAAAGGGGAGTAACATCATTCTGCACTTATGGACCAACTTCTTCCTTGGAGCAGCAATCACTAGTCGACATTCTTCATTTAGAGGGGGGGACTACCTTGTCTCTCTTCCTCTTCTTTCTTATGGGGGGGAATTTTTCCTCTTATGAGGTCTTGTTCTTCTCATTCTTCACTATTGTATATACTTGATGTATGTCATAATGGGGGGGGGGGGTGTTGATTACTCCATCCATCCATGCATCTTACTTTTCATCTCTCTTTTTGGGGATTTCATTTTCATTATGTACATGGGTACCTAATATGGCCTAGTAGCCGAGACCCATTATGCATTTCATCTTAGTTTTCATATGCTTAAGGGCATTCCCCTAAGTTGCACTAAAGGGGGGGTGTAGGTGTAAATAGGTATTTACTATTTACAATTACTTAAGTTTACTTAGGTTAATGCATTATTTTATTATTTATTTTGTGAGACACTTAGGAGTTTGCAAACCTTTATGAGTTGTCATGTTGACAACACAAAAGACAACAACTCCATTTCAGCACATGGTGTCTACAATACTAGAGTTTGCATCATTCACTGATTTTTCATGTAGACAACATAGTTATTCACACTCCCTTTTTAGCACATGTTGTCTACAACATTAATTTACATGCTACACCATTGTAGGCTTATCCTCTCATCATCGCACTTACTTCCATGCATAATGAAGGATAACCCATATATCTAGTGGACATGTGCCTAGTTGTATGACTTATCATGATGTTGATTCTTAGGTATTCTAGATGCATCTCAAAGGTTTTTATATATAGGCACTCGTAGTATACTTTTATGCATATTGAATCAAATACATATCAATATTCTGATCATACTCTTTCTTGTCTACAGTTGTGCTTGTGTTTGAGTTCTTAGTTCTTGGGTGAATTTTGCCCTAAGGTAAATTCTTACAAACACCCCTACACTTTCTTCACTATATGTTCACATAGACTTGATTGAATGTTGGAAAGTGAGAAATGGCATTACTGGTGGGTAGACAAGAGATCCATACTAGAAAAGCCTAATCATAGGTACGTTTGTCATTCTATGAGATACCACAAATAATAAACAATTATTGAACAAAAAACTTAAACATTTGCCTTAAAAAACCTATTCTTTGAAGACAACTAGAAACATTCTATGCCTATTTAAGATTGGAAATATGGAAGGACATACTTCATTTAATACAATTATAAAAAATCGTAGTATAAAATACCATTATTGTGAGAAAAGTTGAAATGAATTGCATACCTTCCTTGCACCCATTCATAAGATGAGTGTTGTATTTCTCTTGTAGCTACTGTCAAAAATTGTACCATCCAAAAATCTTCCAGTGTAGTGAATCTATAGATTAATACTATTGCTAAGTTAGGACATTGCAATGGCAAACAAATTTTACCTCTATGAATGCAAGTTGCTAAATTAAGATGACATAAATGAAAATGCATAGTGAAATTCATAGTATTGGTGTTCCTTCCAGTTCTTCAATTTGAAGTAGACTGATCAATTTATCATTAATTCCATTACCATGAAAACTAAGAACCAAAAAAGGACCTATAACTTTTTATGTTATTGTTGGCTCCCACTTATATTCTTGAAACAAACTCTTCTAGAATCAAGACAGAGCCCAGGGTCATATTTTTTCACCAAAACTACATGATTTTTTCTAACATGCAAATTAATTTTCAATGGAATGCTAAATTAATGTATCTCTTGGTCTATATTTTTAATCTATAAAACCCAATTTGAATAATATGCAACCAACATTTTAAAGTTTGAATGAATTTTAGCCTCCTTTCTCATTGTATATGTGTTGAATTTTGAAGTAAACGAAAGAATAGAGAAAGAAATTGAGGAGCCTAAAAGGGTAGTGATTGATAAAGGAATGAATGTATAACTCTATCCCAAAGAAAATAAACTATTAGCTAGTTAAGAAGATATCCTTGGTATGTTAGTTTGAGCTTCACTTGGTTTCAAGAATACTTTAATATTATATACTTAACAAGGCCAACCATGTGAAGGTGGAATCTCATTTGACCTCACCCCCCTCCCCCTAACATCAATCTAAATTCCCCATTATCATCTAATTACATACTTCATTCATTCATTCTTCCATTTATGAACTATAACATTCTATCAATACAATCACATAACATTCATTAATATGATATAAAATTCATCAATACACAATAATAATGAAGACTTCATTAACACATAACAATATTCATTAAAATGAAAAAAAAAAAATATTAATATGCAACATTCATAGATAATTACTTAAAAAAACATTCTTTCATTATATAATAAAGTTTATCAAACAAGGTTTGTCAAATAGCATTTAAAAAAAACCATTTCTTCTTTTTGTTTTTCTTAGCTCTCTTAAGAAAAAGGTTGATAGGAGCATCAATATATTCCTCATTCTCCTTCTCTTGTGGTACATGTAATGTCAAATTATGATGCCTCCTCCTATTTTGAGAAGCAGGAGGCTACCACACTAAGGGGGCTCTATTGCAAGAAAAAGTAAATGGGTTAAATTGGTATACTCTTTTTCTTTTTTTAACTATTACAAGTAGTTAATTAACCAGTACAACATAACATGCATTTTTATTACTTGAAAATGCCACATCATGTACATTAACATTTCGATCTACTACCATGTCAACATGCTGAACACTTGGAATATGCTCTACTCCTTCATCATGATGTTCAACATGCTCTAAAATATTCAAAAAAAGGTTACATGTCAAATTGCAATTGGAGATGTTAAATTGTATTCATAATTGCATAATTAATTTCCAATAGAAAATTAATACCTCCACCACTATGATGTATATCATGGCCTTCATCACACGTAGGTTCTAAAATAGGATATGAAGGCTATAGTGAAATGTTATGTGCATTGTTAGAGACCAATTTATGTTTGAAACTAACACCAAAAAAGAAATTTCTCAACTATTCAATACCTTCCCCAAAGCACGAATCCACCCATACATCTCACTTCACCTACGTCCTCTATGATCTTAGAATTCCATACACCCTAATACATCATTCCCCACTATTCCACCAAGATTCTTGGGAAACTAATGGGTCTAGGGCTTCTTGCTACACCAAAACCACAAGTTACACTAGGAAGCCTAAAAGGGGCTCAATCTTAGTAACCCTATTTTACCAAAAAATAACTATAAACTCTAAAAAATTGCAAAAAGTCTTCCAAAAAAACTATAGAATCTATTATTACATAAAAAGCCGTATCTAAATCCCAAAGATGGTTTCTAGGAATCAACTATAAAGCCCTCTTCTCTCAAGCCCTAGTTTCTAGGATTTATGGCTTGAAAATGTTGTTTAGCCTTGTAGGATCACAACCTCTATTCCAAAGGTTGTTTTTCTTTCTCCACCAACATTAAAATCATCCTTACTTACCTTCCACTAAACATACAATCTCCAAGATTCATAAAATGATCATTGTGCTATGTTTTTAGTCCATCAACACATTAACAACAGGAATAACAGTTCCAAACTATGGCTATTGTGTCTTCGGAAGGTATAGAACACCAAGAGCCTCACAATGCATATTTATTACAAATTAAAACCTTCCTTTTTACCAAACACCAGGAAGTTTCATTGTGTATATTAACAGAAATACAAAATGTACATACACACCCTTATCATAGTCTAGGATAAACAATAGATAAGAAAAAATCCAAAACCAACTATTGTTGTATCATATTCAAACAAAAAAATCATTTCATTCATTTAAGAGGAAAGATAAAAAAAAGTAAGAATGGACTTAGTCACTTACTATCACCTGCAATCAAATATGAAAACATAATTGCTGATTGTGTATAAATTCCCTCCTAAAAACTACATATTAACATTCCGAATCTGTACATATCACATTAACCTCTTCTAGGTGGAAGGTAAAAAATTTATATAACCTCCCCTTTGACCTTAGAACTTCATCTAGTCATGTTTAATCCAAAAAAATTTATAACTATTGGATATCTAGATTTTTGTAAGAAAAGTTGCATAACAACTTTTGTTGCAATTTTTTGCAATTTTACAGTTTTTACATAATCTAATCACAAAAACTTCACAATGCCTACCAAACTACACAAAAACACTTAAAAGGTTTAAATTTTTTGAAAATGATGATTTTTGGCCAACTTCCAATGTTTGACCAATTGTTGACCACCCTTTGACTATGTTTCTAACCTTATTATAACATGAAATTAACTTGCCTATATGCATAATAAAAATGCCTAAACTATCTTGTGTCATCTTGGACTCTTATTGAACTTTAGTATTCTCCTCCTTGGTGTTTGACCACCTTTTTTAGGACCTAGGGCCCCTACACCACTTAAGACAGATCAAAAGTTTGTTGTTCCTAAAGATACATAGATCACCGTAATTGTTTCAACGTTGGAGACAAATAGGACAACACTACCCTTTGGTTGTGGGTCACACTTATGTGAAAATGAACAAAAAGATATGGTGTGGCTATGAATATTATTTTCCTTGTTTAAGAATTTATCTTGAAAGACATTTTATTGAAATTAATTGTTATTCTTATATTCCATTGTTGGTTCTATCAGGATGATGACGATGTAGAATTCCTACACACTATTGAGCACACTCTATTTTATGTTTAAGAGCCTGTGAATAGTTTTGATAGATGAGAGGATAGAAAGGGAATGGGTTACTACCATGTTTTTTAGTTTGCTAAAGAAAATATTGACAACATGAGTAAATGGGTACTACATTTGGGTAGGATGGGCTAAAATGACTATGTTTCTAAATTTGAAAATGTTTGAATATTGAAAAAACAAAATATTTAAGAAAGAATTCAAAAAGTGAAATTTATAGCATGAATTTGAGACACTCATTTGACAAATTATTTAAAGAAAGAGCCTCAAGAACTTGTATATAGGCCAACCATTTTAGAAAATGTTTGAGCCAAAAGCACAACCAAAAATCAAGGGCTCTTAAGGCTCTATAAAATTCAAAATTCCTTCCTCAATTTTGCAGTAAGTTTGTAGGGATATAAACCTCTTTTCCTTGGCCCTCAACCTATACACAAGTGAGCATAAAGTCATTTATCTATACAATTATACCCCAACAAAACCATAAATAAAAATTAAGGACAAAATCAAATCATCTAAAACATTGCTAAACAAAAAAGTATTTTACATTAGGTTGGTGTTCAAAATTGAATCATATATCAAACTCTGAAGGGCATGGAATTGTAGAAAAAATAAATGTTGAGTAGATTCAATATTGAAAAGACTAGAACAAAAATACAACCAAATATTTTTGTATACCTGACCAAAGATGATATAAACGATTACATTTGCCACATAAATGCAATAACATTATTGGATGTGTGTTGGACAAGTTCCATTTAGACTATGTACTCATCCACCATTAGTGGGACACCTTTTAAAGACATTTTTTTGGCCATTTGTATTGTAAAAGCACTTGATGGTTTCACTCTCCATACTGATGTGCCTATGCTAATAGCAAATGGATTATTTAGGGTTATGCAAAAGTGAAACAATCTAATCGTATAATAATAGTTGAGTTTAAATAGTAAGTGCTTTATTTTTGGGATTTTCCCCTAAAAGGCATCCCAAATTAAACAATTGTGTTAAATAGTGAGTCTGCAATTGTTTTCTCTCTATTGATTTTAAGATTCTGTTAGCATTGTTTCTCCTATATTAGTTTATCAGAATCAATTATCTTTAAGCATATATGAAGTGAAAATTTTCTTCAAAAAATGTGGGAATGGGCTGGAAATGTCCCCATCCCATCCTTATTTTACAATTTTTTTGGAACATCCTCACTATCCTAATTTTATTTAGGGGCTTCCTATGTACATTAGGGGGTGGCCAGTAATGCCAGTTATCTCTAGGAGTAACATATCGAAGCACATTTTAGTTAGTCTTCCTTACTTGAATGTATGTTTGGTTAGGACATGCACACTAAGATTTGCAAAATATTATGAAAATGGTGGTTGCTAGGAAGGTCAATGTGGAAATATACCAATCATTACTTGTGCTCCCAAAATCTGCAAACTACATAGCTCATATCCAAGATGTCTTCATCTTATTTCATACACTGTACAACTTGTTCAAAATAAAAAACTACATAGAAAAAGTTGGCATGCTACATTCATAGAATACCAAATACAAGTTAAGTCATAGTTGGTAAGAAATATCATTATTAATATACAAAAATGCATCAATCCTACCTAATATAGATAATTCATAAAACAATCTCATCTATTGGTATCCCAACTGAGATCAAACTAGAACATACCTAATTGTCTTTTTACCTTACTGTTAGCAAGCTAAATAATTGAAAGGGACATCTTAATGAGTAGTCCAATATTATATGAGATCAACATGTTGATATTTGATAAACAATGGAAAGAGGATACTAGAGATGAGAAGATTCTTGAAAAACTAGGAATTATCTGACTTTAGAAAAAATAAGAATGTCTACTCATTAAATTTTGATAGATCAACTTAAATAATATATAACCACCTACAAACTAGTTATAAATTGAAGGCCTTCACTCTAAAAGAGAGGATGTAGAGCTAAAAGCTAGTCTCTTATTTAGCAAAGTGATAAATTTGTTAACTTTCTTTTTCTTTAACAACTGCACATTTTCCAACTGTGTCATAAATAATTTTTAGTTTTCTCCACTACTTTGCAACATTAGTTAGACTATATATTTGGTTCTCAAGTAGAGAGACTCTTGTGGAAACATGTATTTAACATAGAAAATTTTATGGAACCTCCTTGTTAAGATTTTTAGAAACAGATTCAGATCTAAAACTACCAACATTAATATCTCCAAGTGAAGTGAGGAATCTCAAATTGTCTTCTGCTCATTTTGAATTATAGGTTAATCTTCAAAACTATTAGATGATCTTAGAATAAAATAGTCATTTCTTGCCAATACACAAGAGAGGCCATCATATTGATATTCTATAGGAAATTTGTTCATCACTTGAAATCTATGATAGGTAAGCTAAGAGTAAATGATATTGTGAATATTTTTTCAATGATTCAGAAAAATTTCACAAGGGAGAGTAGATTAGGGTTTGTGAAGGAATTAAGACCCTTAATCTATTTCTGTAGCATCCACTAGGGTTTATAAAAATGGTGAATAGAAAAAGGGACAACTAGCTTTGCTAAATTCACATATTGAAATTTGTGAAGCTGTTACAACCAATCCAAGGCCAAGGGTTTCAAATTTAGAAGGGATAAAGTAAAGCTACTCTATTAAGACATTAAATTCCAATAGGTCTTCCACTCAATTTTATGATATTTGAGAAGGGGGAAAGACAATTTTATGGTAGATTAATGATGGATTAATTTTGTTATGTAGATCTTTTGATGGCCAAGAGGTTGTCCCTTCAATGATTTATAGAGAAATAGAAAGACAACTATGTCGAATTTCTTGATTGATTTTTGATGTAAATTATTAATACAGAGCATTTTGATGGTAAATTTTAGCAAAAAATATTATGTTATCTATGTGCAAGCTCATGCCTTACATGACGCCATCGAAGTAAGGAATCTTAAATTGTGTAGTTTGTAAATGTGAAATAGAATTCCCAAAGAGTTTTGTCAACTTTGAGATCCTTTAATGGTTTTTAATGAATCTTTCTTACAACAATAAGATGCCCAAAGAGTTATTCAACAATAAATTTACACAATTAGCAACACCATCAAAAGGAAAGATCATTAGACCAAATTTAATTAACAACTCAAAATGCAAACTTCTTACCTCAAAATGGCTCTTATGCATGCAGAGTGTATCCAACCAAATCCTCTACCAAAAAAGAAAATGTGAGTGCCACTTTTTTTATTTTTTGCTATTGAACTCAATTTGGTCAAAATTTTGACCAAATTGGAAAACCCTAATTTGGTCAAAATTTTGACCAAATCAGGCAAAAAAAGAAAAAAAGAAGAATCCATAGGTCAATATGGCCTTTGGTTGAAAATTTAGGTCAAAAAATAAGGGGAAATGTACTAGTGTATCCTCCATTCTTCATTCTTCTTAGGTGCCAATAGTGTTGGTACAACACATGGACTTAGACTCTCTTGAAACAACCCCTTCTACAATGACTCAAGCACTTGTTTATTCAATTGTTTTCTTTCTATTGGTGTCATTTTGTACAATGCCTTATTTGGAAAATTGGTTGCAAGAATCAAGTCTATCTAGTGATTGATCTTTCACACTAGGAGTAATCCATCAGGTACATTATGTGATAGAATATCAAGAAATTCTTCCAACAAATTTGTAACTTCTGCAGGTACCTCCTCTACTTCTTCTTTATGATCTTTTGGAATTCAAAAAAAAAAAAACATGCTCATGCCTCATATCCTTGAGAAACTCTTTTTCATCAACAAAAAATATTCTTGCAACACTTCATGCCTTTTCTTCTTTCTTGTTCAATGACTTTAGCTTATGTTTCATTCCATCTTTTGTTAGAGTGTAGGTATTTGTATGCCCATCATGTACATCGTGCATGTCAATTTGCCATGACTTACCCAGTAACATATGATATATGTCCATAGGTATAATATCACACATCACCTCATCTTGGTAGTTCCCAATCTTGAACTTCACTAAGAATTGTTCATTAACTATGACTTTGTGGTCATCCTGAACCTAGGAAATATAGTATGGATGTGGGTGCTTCTACCTCTTCAAATTTAACTTCACAACCATTTTTTTTGATACCAGATTGCCAAAGCTTCCACCATCAATGATCACATCACAACACTTTTCTCCACATTTTTACCTTGTGTGGAACAAACACCTCCTTTGATTAGGCTCATTCTCACCACTCAATAAGACTCTTTTGTTAACTAGGACTTCTCATCTTTCAACATTTTTAAATGTGACAGTTTGGAATCTTTATCAATATGCACTACTCTTGCCTAGCCTTTAGTTATTCTATCATTCCTTCCTTGGCACTATGAACATTCAAACACTCTATGTCCTCCTACTCTACAGTCAAAATATTTTCCACGAAAATCTCCTCTTCTAGATCCATTCGCTCTTCCTCTTCTTTGATCTCTATTTTTTTGATCATGGAAATGCTTGGAATTGTTTCCCCTATGGTTTTGAATGCTACTGTTGGCCTCATCCTTATTCTTTTGATCATCAATTTGGTCTCCATAAGACCATCTACTAGATCTTCCACCATGAGCTCTACCATTATTTTTGTTGTTGAAATTCTTTCTCAACTTCTCCTTAATTTTTGGAAAAAATTGGTATGCCTCCTCAATACTATTCATTTGAGCTAAAATCAACTCCTTCTAAATTCCTAGCCTCAACTCATTAATATAATGAGCAATTTTCTCCTTATCAACTTCTGCATGGTAGGTTCTAATGAGAACTTGGTAGAATTCTTTAGTATACTCTTGAAGGGATCTTCCTACTTGCTTTAACCCTTGCATTTTCTTCAATAGATCAAGCTCATAATCCACATGAATGAATTCTCACTTTAGTTTAGCTATCATTAGGTCCCATCTTGTGATTTTGTCTTTTCCTCTTCTATTTCACTCTAATTGGATCTCTTGCATTTTTGCATAACACTTGGCCTTTGGAAATTTGACCCTATCCAAATCCTCAATATCTTCATACTCAAAGAATTCTTTGAGTTCATTGATCCAATTGATCAATTCTTCAGTGTTAAGATTTTCCCAAAAATGTGGGAACCTCAAAATTAGGTCTTTCCTTGATCTTGGAAATGGCCTTAAAATGCCTCTCTTCTTCTGGATTCAAACTGACCACTTCTTTGACATTTCCTTCTTCTTCATCCTCACTTTTATCTCTTACAACACTATTTATTCCTTGGTGCATTTATTTTTCCAATGTTTGCATCTATCTCTATAGGGCTCTGAAACCCTTAGGCATAACACCTATGGTCCACCGTGCTCTCTTTGTGGAGGCATTTTCACATTTCCACTGAGCCCTAGTGCAAAATACCTCACAATCGACAATTTATCCACATGCTCAACCCAAACCATGGTCTTGGTGAAAACTACCTCCCAATTGGTGATCTATTTACACACTCAGGAATTCCCACTCTGATACCACTTGATGAATGGTTCTCCCCTTAATAAAAAAATAAAAAATAAAAACAAAGAACAATAAAAATAGAGAGAACACAATATGAGCTTCTTATTATTGTCAAAAATGTAGAATTCTAGAATTACAATATGCAAACCCACATAGGTGCCTTCCTTACAACAACCTACAAGATAGAGATGTGACTATCACCCATAAGTGGCCTAGATAACCTTTAGATGTTCCTTTTATAGGCACTTTTAATAGCCCAAGAAGGTTTTAGACAATATGCCCTAACCCTTGAGGCTGACCAACCTCATATTATATTATTCCATTACACTTTATTACATATGATCGACCTAAGACAATTTACATAATATATATTTTAGATGGGTTCACTTTTGGAGACCATAATTTGAAAATCATTAACCTAATGGGCTATTATAACCCTATTCTGGAATCCTTAGTTAGTGATCTATAGAAGTTAATAGTGTAAGCTCCATCAACTGGGGTTTTTCCTTGTTTCAGATCCATTTAGGCTTTCATTACTAGAACTAAAGTTTGGGTAGCCAAAATTCATACCAAAAACCTACAATAACTACACCAATACATAAGATATGACAATAAAAGTCATCTAGTAGGCTGATATGTCAAAGATGAACTTCCATAAATGAGATTAGAACAATTTGAGCACATAATACTAACTTACTAAATTTAGCAAGATCCCACAAACAACAATAACCCTTATTAAAAACACAAAAACTAGAAAATTAGAAATAGAAATAGTTTTGGGTGATGCAAGATTACCATTACATGTCCCAAGATGTTCTTGCTAATTATATTATTTTGCATGGTGGAAAATCAAGCTAGACACCTAGAAGCTTTCTGAGATTTTTGTCATTGGGATTAGCTGGCAATGATGGTTGTCATTTTTTTTAGGCACCCTACAAGACATTTTTTTTCTATAATTAACTTGTCTATGGTGATCTACTAAGGTATAAAATTCTTGATAATTTATTTGTTGTGTCGCATGGTTTTCTCTTCTAAATTTCTCTTGGTGTTCCAGATCTTCATATTCCTAGGGAAGAAAAGAAAAAAATCAAAATATATTGATCAAGAGAGAATATAACTATCTCTTTCATTCATATTTCAAGCTAATTATGGAGGCCTTCCAACTATAATATTTCAAAAGTAGAAATAACTAGAATCCTCAAAAATTAAAAGATAAATATGCATACCTTGTTTGGAAGAACTACCAACAATATTGTAGAAACGTAGACTATTCAATCTAAGACTCAAACTGTCCTAGAGATACTCCTGTTGGATACAATTGATTAATTGTGTGTTGTCTTTGATGTTACACAAATTTCATATTAGTTGATAGCTAGTGCATGCCAAGCTCACTTGGTTAGTGAAGACAGTTTTCCTTGTCTACCGAGTGTTTCTAAGTCCGCTTTGTACAAAAGGCAATATCTACCAAGCTCACTCGAGTGTCGAAGAAATTTATGAGAAAAAGAATGTTAATCGAGATCACTTGGTTAGCAAAGGGAAATTGAACAGAGCTATTATTAACTGAATTCACTCAGATACCAAAGGAATTTTGTAAGTTTGTAGTGTTAACTGAGCTCCAGTTGGTTAACATAGGGAATCGCTTCAGAATTAGTTTCTACCAAGCTGGGTCGGCTACCAAAGGATTTTCTTATTTTGGCATGTAAAGCTTAATTATGTTACCTATTGATTCTAGCTAACTAAGGTAATGAATATTGGTTATTCTAATTTGTATTCGAGTTAAATTGATAATTTGGATGGTATAAGTAAAAGGTCAATTTGTGATTTCAAAGTATGCATGTTGAATAAATTTGAAGAGAGGAAGTGAACTTGAAGGATAAGAAGGTATCCTTGTGGAGTAGAAAAGTGTTATTCAATCAAGAAGGATCAAGTATAAGCCAAAACAAAGATCTATAATTTAGTTGCATCAAAATCAGGTCATTTTATTGTTACTCTCTAACCATTGTAGTAGTGATCTAAAATCTCTTAACAGAGTTGGTTTGACAACCATTTGTAAATCCTCTAAAAAGGTGGCAATTCCATTGAATTTTTTCAAGACCTCTTACAAGGCCAGTCCTAATAGGGTGATTAAATCCTTTAACAAGGTCACACCTAACAGTTTGTTTTGTAACCTTTAATAGGGTTGGCTCCTAACAGGGCTCACTTCAAAAGAGTGAAAATAGTAACTAGTTACATTAGATGGTTTTTCCCAAATTGGGTTTCCACATTAAATCCTAGTGTCATATGTGTTCATGTTATTTCTTTCAAGCTTGAAAGTAAATTACTAACAATATCTTAAGATCTGCTAAGTTAAACATATTTTGCATTTATCGAGTTATAGCAATTTTTGTATGCTTACCAAGTATCAACGGTAATCAATTTTATCAGTTTGAATTTTATTTGACATCTAAAGGATCTAGAAATATTTTAGTAGTAACTAATTCACCCCTCCACTCTTAGTTACTCCTCTTATATTTCCAAAAATTGGTATCAGAGCTCTTGGTGCTTGCAGAGAAGGTTTCAAGGACCTAAGCTAAAGATTGGGATGTCTTACAAAAGAGAGATTCCAAAGCTAAACAAAGATAACTTTGCAGCATGGCAAGGACTTATGAGGCTTCATCTGGCTACCATCAGTGATTTAGGATGAAAATATCTTGATTAAGAATACAAAACTCCCACTTGAACATTATTAGTTGAAGATATTGTTGAGAAAAAGAACCATAACATCATGATGATTTATATTGCATCTTCTCTCAGTTATTCTGAATTTGATGAGGTCAAAGACTATAAAAATGCTTTTGATACATGGAACAAACTAAAAGAAATCTATGGAGGAGATGAAAATGTAAGAAGAGGCAAAGCAAAAAGCCTTAGAGGACAATTTGCTCAAATGAAAATGAGAGAAGATGAAAATATTGTAAAATATGTGGAAAGAATTAAGGCCAATGTCAGTGCAATTAGAGCATCTAGAGGAGAAATGAAAGAAGAAACTACTGTAAGAAAAATACTCAGAACTCTGCTTCCCATCTATGCAATCAAAGTGTCTACTATTCAAGAAAAGAGATGTGATGCAAATAATAAGTTAGGCTTGGATGCCCTAGTAGGAAGATTGATAGCTTTTGAACTAGACAACTTTGAAAATTGTGTTCCTACTTCCAAGAATATTGAGTCTGCATTTGAAGCTAAACTCTCACTCAAAGAAAAGGGCAAGAAAATAAAATACAATCAATCAGGAAGTGAGGAAGAAATTGAAGAAACTTCTGATAGTGATCTTGAAATTGTTGAAGCCCTACTTGCAAAGAAATATTCCATAAGTAGAGGAAAGTACAAAGGTAAAATTCCTCTAATCTATTTTTCTTGTGAAGAAATCGATCATATTGTTGCTACGTGTCCAAACAAAGAAAGCAAGGAAGAGAATAAAAGTCACAAATAAAAAGGCAAGAAGAAATTCAAAGGTCACAAATCCTACAAAGACAAAGGTAAGAAAACTTGTTTTATGGCTAAAGATTCTGATAATAGTGAAGATGAAATACTGTATATTATTGTAAAAGATGAATCTGATGATGGAGATAAGATGACACTTATCTCTCATGTTAGTAAAATTGATACATGGATCATAGATAGTGGATGTTCTCACCATATGACTAGAGATAAAACTAAGTTTGAACATTTTGAACACTATGATGGAGGTAGTGTAAGGTTTGGAAATAATGAACCTTGTTGCATAAAAGGAAAAGGCCATAACTCATTAACCAATGAACTTGTATATGACAATGCCTATTGGCTTGAAGGACTAAAACGTAATTTACTAAGTGTGGCATAGTTGAACAACATTGGATTCAAGGTAAAGTTCATGAATGGCAAGGCAAGGCTACTGGATAACAAAGAAAATCTGATTGGATCAAGCAAGCAAACAAAAGGTGACCTATTTTATCTCGATCTTAGTGATTGCACATGTTTTATTGGTCAAGTAGAAGAAAGATAGTTATGGCACATAATAATATATCATGTAAACTTTGATAATATAATCAAGATAACAAAACTTAGAAGAGTAAGAGGTATCCCTAGTTTGAAGAAACCTGATGTTGGATTATGCAAAAATTGCCAAATTGGTAAAATAGAAAAGACTAGTTTTAAGAGAAAAAACTATCGGTTAGAAGATGTCTTGGAAATTGTACATACTGACTTATGTGGACCCATTGGAATAGAAAGTTATAGTGGATAATTTTTTTTCATTCTTTTTGTTGATGACTATTCTAGAATGATGACTATTATGTATCTGAAAGAAAAATTAGAAGCTTTTGAGAAATTCAAATGGTATCTAGCAAGAGTTAAAAAAGAAACTTGAAAAAGATTAAAATTATTAAGATTAGATAGAGGTGGTGAATTCATCTCAAATGAATTCAACAATTTTTGCATTGAAAGAGGGATCAAAAGACAAGTATCAACCCCTAGTACTCCTAAATAGAATGGAATAACTGAAAGAAGAAATAGATCCATCATTGATTGTGCAAGAACACTAATGATTGAGAATAATGTTGCTATCAAATATTGGAAGGAAGCTATCAACACTACAATTCATACTTTGAATTGAGTTCAGTTCATGAAGGACTCAAACAAAACTCCCTATGAACTATGGTATGGCTACAAACCCAATGTAAGATACTTGAAAGTATTTGGTAGAAAATGTTATTTCTTGAAAGAATTTAGAAAAAGAAAATTTGATGTAAAAGGTGATGAAGGTATATTTCTAGGATATTCCTGTAGAAGTAAAGAATACAAATGTCTAAATTTGTCCACTCACAAAATCATAGAAAGTGCATGTGTTAGAATTGATGAATTTGTAGAAAAGAGTGAAGAAGAAAGAAAAAAGGAGCCAGAAGATTATAGAATATTTTTTTACTATGAACTTGATACATTACCAAACATATTTGACAAAAAGGAGACTTCATCTCTAAAGCTCTCTAAGTCTCCAACAGTTACCGAGTTGTAAAGAAGTGCAAACCGAGTCATAAGGACCTGAGTCACATTCAAAGGCTACCGAGTTAGTGCATACAGAGTCTCAAGGACCCAAGCCATAGATAGAAGAACCCAAGCCTAAAGTTGAGATTTAAAATGAAGATAGTGCAATTCATTCAAAAGTCAAAGAACTTATATTAGCTAAATATGTCAGAAGGTATCATGTACCTAATCAGATCATTGGAGAAAAATTATATGGAACAATGACAAGAAGAAAACTAAAAGGTACATGTTTACTTGCTAAATTTGAGCCTAGAAGTGTTAAGGATGCACTGGAAAATGAAAGTTGGATTGAGGCTATGAATGAAGAAATATAATAGATAGAAAAGAATAAAACTTGGACTCTTGTTTCTAGGCCCAAATATAAAAATGTGATTGGTACAAAATAGGTATTCAAAAATAAGTTAACTGAAGATGGAAAAGTGTCAAGAAACAAAGCAAGGTTGGTATGTAAAGGATATTCTCAAGAGGAAGGTATTGATTATGGTAAAAAAATTTCCCCTATTTTAAGATTAGAAGGTGTTAGAACTTTACTAGCATATGCAACTCATAGAGGATTCAAAGTATATTAGATGGATGTTAAATCTGCATTCTTGAATGGAATTCTTGGTGAGGAAGTCTACATTGAATAGCCAAAAGGTTTTATTGATCATGACAAAAGGGGCATGGTCTGCAAATTACACAAAACCCTATATGGTGTGAAATAAGTTCATAGAGCTTGGTATGAAAGATTACATAACTATTTGATACAGACTGGTTTTCAAAGAACAAATGATAATAGTAGCCTATATATCAAGGAAGGACTAGATAAGAAGATTGTGTTGGCAGAAATATTTGTGGATGATACTCTCTTTATAGGAAATGATGATTTATGCAAAGCATTTTTAGAACAAACGAATAAAGAATTTGAGATGTCTATGTTTGGTGAAATAAAATTCTTTGTTGGATTACAAATATAGTAGAACAAAAATGGTATATATATCACTCAATCTAAGTATATCAAAGAGATACTCAAAAAATTTGGAATGGAAGATTCAAAACTAGTTGGAACCCCCATGTGTATTGGACTTAAGCTTACCAAAGATGATGAATCCAAAGCAGTAGATCAGACCTTATACAGATCAATGATTGGGAAATTATAGTATGTAGTACATATAAGGCCTAATATTGCCTTAGTAGTTGGGATAATGGAAAGATTTCCTGCAAAACCTAGAGAAAACCACATGATGGAAATAAAAAGAATCTTGAGATATCTAAAAGGTACTAAAGACTATGGCTTATGGTACAAACTTGGAGGCAATCTTGACTTAAAAGTATTTACTAACGCTGATTGGGCATGAAACCTTGATGACAAAAAAAGCACTAGTGGTGGAGCATTCTTTCTTGGAAAAAGGTTGGTATCTTGGACAAGTAAGAAACAAAACTATACATCTCAATCCACAACAGAAGTAGAATATGTGGCTATAATAGTAAATTTCTCTAACAATAGTAGCCTATATATCAAGGAAGGACTAGATAAGAAGATTGTGTTGGCAGAAATATTTGTGGATGATACTCTCTTTATAGGAAATGATGATTTATGCAAAGCATTTTTAGAAAAAATGAATAAAGAATTTGAGATGTCCATGTTTGGTGAAATAAAATTCTTTGTTGGATTACAAATATAGTAGAACAAAAATGGTATATATATCACTCAATCTAAGTATATCAAAGAGATACTCAAGAAATTTGGAATGGAAGATTCAAAACTAGTTGGAACCCCCATGTGTACTGGACTTAAGCTTACCAAAGATGATGACTCCAAAGAAGTAGATCAAACTTTATATAGATCAATGATTGAGAAATTATAGTATGTAGTACATAGAAGGCCTACTATTGCCTTAGTAGTTGGGATAATGGAAAGATTTCCTGCAAAACCTAGAGAAAACCACATGATGGAAATAAAAAGAATCTTCAAATATCTAAAAGGTACTAAAGACTATGGCTTATGGTACAAACTTGGAGGAAATCTTGACTTAAAAGTATTTACTAATGCTGATTGGGCATAAAAACTTGATGACAAAAAAAGCACTCGTGGTGGAGCATTCTTTCTTGGAAAAAGGTTGGTATCTTGGACAAGTAAGAAGCAAAACTATA
Organism: Cupressus sempervirens; assembly: GCA_028749045.1. Lineage (NCBI taxonomy): Eukaryota > Viridiplantae > Streptophyta > Pinopsida > Cupressales > Cupressaceae > Cupressus > Cupressus sempervirens. The sequence continues at coordinate 390,197,913 of CM053788.1, read as the reverse complement.
CATCTCAATCCACAACAGAAGTAGAATATGTGGCTATAGTAGTAAATTGCTCTAACATTGTTTGGTTCAAACAATTATTGGAAGGAATGAAGGTTGAAATCAAAGAGCCAATAGTCATGTATTGTGATAACACCAGTGCAATCAACATATCAAAGAATCAAGTGATGCATTAAAAAAAAAAGCACATTACTATAAAATATCATTTTGTAAGACAAATAGTACAGGACAAGGAAATCAAATTGGAATATCTGCATACAAAAGAACAAATTACATATATATTCACCAAGCCATTACCAAAGGATGAATTTTTGTATGTAAGAGGTAAGCTAGGGGTCATTCCCTTATTTGAAACTCACAAAATAAATTTTAGTGATGCATCGATAGGAATTAAGTTGAAGATCAATTAGTTGATGCAATATTGACAAGGATATATTGCAGATGAATCTATACTCAAGGTACATTGACACTAATCAGAATTATCTTTGGCATGTGTTGGAAAAGAGAGAGAAGTTTACTATCATATCTTTATGAAATTTTGTAATTCCAAGAAGGAGAAGTTGAGTAGTTCCAATTCATAGAGGGAGAATACTATAGGAGAATTTTTCTATGTAAAATCAAAGAGGGAGAAAGTTTTTGATAGAGGGAGTCTTGTTCTCAAAATTTCATTGTGTTATGACATATTGTGTTGCCATCAATGCAAAAGTGGGAGATTGTTGGATACAATTGATTAATTTTGTGTTGTCTTTCATGTTACACAAATGTCATATTAGTTGACAGTTAGTGCATGTCAAGCTCACTTGGTTAGTGAAGATAGTTTTCCTTATCTATCAAGCATTCCTAAGTCTACTCTATACAAAAGGTAGTATCTATCGAGTTCACTTGGGTGTCGAAGGAATTTAAGTAGAAAAGAGTGTTAATCGAGCTCACTTAGTTAACTTAGGAAAATTGAACAAAGCCAGTATTAACTGAGTTCAATCAGTTATCAAAGGAATTTTGTAAGTTTGTAGTGTTAACTGAGCTCCTATTGGTTAACACAGGGAATTTCTTCAAATTAGTTTCTACCAAGCTAGGTTGGCTACCAAAGGATTTTCTTATTTTAGCATGTAAAGCTTAATTATTTTACGTATTGATTCTAGCCGACTAAGGTAATGAATATTGGTTATTCTAATTTGTATTTGAGTCAACTTGATAATTTGGATGGTATAAGTAAAAGGTCAATTTGTGATTTCAAAGTATGCTATTTGAATAAATTGGAAGAGATAAGAAGAGAGGAAGGGAATTTGAAGGATAAGTAGGTATCCTTGTGGAGTAGAAAAGTGTTATTAAATTAGGAAGGATCAAGTATAAGTCAGAATAGAGATCTACAATCAGCAATTCAGTTGCATCACAATTAGGTTATTTCATTGTTACTCTCTAACCATTGTAGCAGTGATCTAAAATTTCTTAACAGAGTTGGTTTAATAGCCATTTGTAAATCCTCTAACAAGGTGGCAATTCCATTGAATTTTTTCAAGACCTCTTACAAGGCCACTCCTAATAGGATGATTAAATCCTTTAACAGGGTCACATCTAACAGTGTGTTTTGTAACCTTTAATAGGGTTGGCTCCTAACAGGGCTTACTTTAGAAGAGTGAAAATAGTAACTAGTTACATTTGGTGGTTTTTCCCAAATTGGGTTTCCACATTGAATCTTGGTGTCATATGTGTTCATGTTATTTCTTTCATGCTTGCAAGTAAATTACTAACAATATCTTAAGATCTACTAAGTTAAACACATTCTACGTTTACCAAGTTACAACAATTTTTGTATGCTTACTGAGTATCAATAGTAATCAATTTTATCAGTTTGAATTTTATTTGACATCTAAGGGATCTAAAAATATTTTATTAGTAATTGATTCAACCCTCCCCTCTTAGTTACTCCTATATTTCCAACAATTCCATCTTGAACACCATTGTGTAGTTTAACTCTATGAATTCTATCAATCTTATAGTTGAGCCTCTCTACATTTTCAAGTGGTGCACAATTTAGGCTCATAGATTATAGAATTATATAAGAATTTAACATGTCAACTTATTTAATTTCATAATTTTTCATATAAGTCCTTCTTGGTTGACTATTTGCAAATAACCTGTTTCTCAACACAAAGGATGTCCAAGAAGACATTAAAGCCTCAAACTTTGAACAAACAAAATTGAAATGAGACTAAAGTCTTAAGTGCCATTACATCAATGAACATGCCCTAATTTCTAAATATAAGTGTCCTTTTAAGTTCAGTGATCCAAGCTGTGGAGTAACATGAATTCAACATTTCAAGAAATAAAAGGCCTTGAATCTCTACCATAGGAGACATGGAAACACCTCAAGACAAATCAATTTGATGAGTGTCAAAGTTGGTTTTGGTGCTAAAAAAAAAAAATTCCTATGACCATGGGGGTTTCAAATAGAAAAAAAAGAACTTTAAGACAAATCAATTTGTTGAGTGTCAAAGTTGGTATTGGTGGTAAACACAAATAAACTCCTACGACCATGGTGCATCATCTTCAAGTTTATACTCATGCATCATGCATCACCCAGTTTGTCATATTTTCAAGAGGAGCCCTTCTAGAGTGATATATTAGAGTCTTTCTCATTCCAACCATCATTTCATTCCCAATTTGTTGAGAAATTGATTATATGTTCTTTTATATTCAGTGGTTTTCCAATGACCATATTTTGTTGATCGCTCCTTATGTGCATTAGATAATTCAACTCATGAGATTAATAAAGTACCATTGAAAATCTCCAATTCATAAGCAATATTTTTATTTAGGTATGCTTTGTTGTCAGAATTGGATGATAAATGATGTCACTTAATTTTGGATTTACATCTTCTACATTTAGGTCAAAATAATGAAAAGTGAATAGGAATGCATGAATTCTCATTTACCCCCATATCCTGTATTTCTATCTTCCCCCTTAATAGGTGAAATTGGAAAATGAATTTCAAATTTGGTTAAATTGAGAATTGGAGGGTAAAGGAATATGGGTCTCTGATAGAACACAAATATGTATGCTATAAATTTTTAGACTTGACCTAAGAATGATTTTAATATTTATTAACTTCATAGCTATAAATTCAAATTAGATGTATACTGCTTATATATATATATATATATATATATATATATATATATATATATATATATATATATATATATATATATATATATATATATATATATATATATATATATAACTCTTAACCCGTGACTCCATATTGAACATATAATTCTAGGAATTTGTTGAGATAGATATTAGTGTCACCATAGGAGGAAATTGATAATTCAAAATTTATTATGCCATAGAGAGATAATTTCATGTTTGTCTTTAATTTTTCCAAACAATACTCACATGGAATATGTATCAAATGAAAGGGTCTCCCCATGTAGGGACATGATCCTGTGTAGCTTATGCCACATAGGGTCATGACTATTAATTTCTTATAACCTACTTACAAATCAATTGCATAGTAAATTCATAGAAAGAAGCTCTATTTTATCTATAACAATTGAAATTATAAGTTAATTAAATGAAACTAAATGGTGGAAGCAAAATAATAGAATCCAAACACACACAAACAATAACACAGATATACCTAGGAAACCTGAGTGTGGGGAAAAACTACAACTGCTAGATCTTCTATTCAACCTAACAACAAATTTTTCTTCTAGAATACAATTGAGTTTTCTATAGCATCTTTACATATATACAACCCAACTACTTTACTTAGCAAGAAAAGAAAGAGACTTTCATTTGTTTGGCTTTAAAACATATAAAATCACCTTTTCTTTAAACAACCTCAAAAACTCATAATTATTCTATAAAAGCATAAAAACCTAAATTTTTTGCTAAACATCCAACTCAAGTTTTTTTAAAGCATCTCCACCTTCCAAGCTACACCCCCAAAAAAACCATCACTCCCTCTTAGCGAGGAGGGTGTTCAACACAAAACCCAACTTATCATATAAGAAAACAAATTTATTCTTCATTAACGCCTTTGCCAGGATGTTTGATGTATGTTCTTTTATAGGAATGCACCAAAGTTTCACTATGCCCTTCTCTACACAATCTCTGATGAAGTGGCACTTGATCTCAATGTGCTTGGACTTTTCATGAAACACCCGATTCTCAAAAAGTTTGATGCAACTTTGATTATCATAGTAAATAATTATAGGATCCATCTTCTAAGAAAAGAGCCTAGCTAGAAGTTTACAAAGCCAAATAGCCTCACACATAGCCATACTAGCTGCCATATACTTAGGCTTTCCAAAACTTTGTGCAATTGACCTTTGTTTCCTACTATACCAAGAGACAACTCTTTATACCAAGCTGAAACTACACTCTAGGGTGCTCTTCCTATCAATTTTACTACCTACCCAATCTACACAATAAATCCCTCAAGCTTCACTTCATCTTATTGAACATATTTCAGCCCATAATCAATTATTCCTTGGAGATATCTCAAAACATGCTTTGCAACTATCCAGTGCACACATTTAGGTTCCACCATAAATTGACTAAGAGAGTTTACTACAAAACAAATGTCTAGCCTAGTGTTGACCAGATACATAAGAGAGCCTATCAATTGTCTGTATGTAGTAGGGTCCACTCCTTCTGAACTAGAAGTATCAATCTTTCTCCAATTGGTCACAAGTGGTGTTGGATTTATGATTATCCATCCTAAATAATTTCAAGATATCAATTAAGTATTTCCCCTATCCAAGGAAAATATCTCCCTCTTTCTACCACAACTCGTCCTAGAAAGTAGTGCATCAACCCCAAATCCTTCATCTCAAAATCTCCTGCAAGATCTCTCTTGCAATGTGATATGAACTCCTCTACCCTTGTAAGAAATAAGTCATCAACATATAATAACAATATGATAAGTTCACCCTTCACCTAAACATAGTACAGGTTTGAATCTTCGTCACTTTTGATGAAGCCCATGTCATGCAAGTAATTGTCAATACATGAATACTAGCCCTATGAGCTTGCTTGAGTCCATATAGTGCCTTTTTCAACTTGCAAACATGAGAATCCCTCCCATGTGCTTCAAATCCTTTAGGTTGATCAATGAAAATTTCTTCCTCAATTGCTCCATTGAGAAATGTGGTTTTAATATCCATCTGGTGAACCTTCCACCCATTTGTGCAACCATAGGAATTATAGCTATTATGGAAGAGTACCTAGCTACTAGAGTAAATGTCTCATCATAGTCAATTCCTTCTTTTTGAGAAAACCCCTTATCCACAAAAAAACTTTGAACTTACCCACATTACCATATGAAACATGCTTACTCTTAAATAGCCATCTTGAGCCCACCACAAACTTATCTTTTGGTCATGGTACTACCTCCCACACACTATTCTTCATGATGGAAGAATCCTCTTCCACCATAGCATCCTTCTGAACTTGGTGCTTAGATGCTTCTTGAAAGATGGAAGTCTCCACTTTATTTAATTCACTCATAAGTGCTACATAATTAGAATAATGTTTGGGAGTCTTTCTCTATCTAATTGAATCTTATGGATCACCAACATAATCCAGAGCCTCTCTTAAATTTTTCTCACTTGCACTATTTTTTCTCCTCTCTGTCATAGGGATATGAGGTCAGGGATATGAGGTCGAGGATTCCTTTGTTCATCCTAATCATTCTATTTGGTTTGCTTGTATTTCTTTATAGTCTGAGTGGCTAAAGTTTGAGGCATTTGTGCTACCTTAATTATGGATAATAACTCCTCATTCATAAAGTTAATAGAATTTTGAAGAGACCTCTCCTCCTCATGTTGGCATAAAGTTATATTTTTCATTAGTGACAACACTTATTCAATTCTGTATGATTACCGAGTTCATCATTCAGTCTCTAATTCATTCTGAGCAATCCAGTGATAACCAAGTTTTGTAGTTCACACCAAGCATTCCATAAGCTATCAAGTGAAAGTAGATAGTGTCTAGTCTAGTAGTTATCACCAAGTAGATAGTGGTCACTGAGCTTCATAGTGTCTACTGAATCATTGGTTTTTGTGATGTGAAGCCAGTGTCTACCAAGTGATGGATGTGTAGTGTTTATCAAGTAATGTAGTGGATGCTAAGTGATGCAGTAGATGTCAAGTATCAATTAAATCAGAAAAGTGAGTAGACTCTTTATAGACAAAAGGGTAAAGCAAGACTTAGATATAAAGATGAAGGTGAATCTTCCAAACAAGGTTCTTAAAGGAATCAAATACCTACTTGCAATCACTATGGTAAGATAGGCCATATATCAAACAACTGTTGGAGCAATAGAAAGGAAAAATTCAATGGAAAATGCTACAATTGTAGTCAACATGGTCATAAAGCTAATGAATGCAAGGAGAAACCAAAGCTTGAAGGTAAATGTAACAAATGCAAGAAATAAGGTCACAAGGCATCTGAATGTAGATCTAAACCATTCAATCTAGCTGAACAATTTGTAAAAGCAATATTTGGTTGGGACTACAATACTTGGTGTAGATGTCATTATTGTGGAGAATATGGAAACATTGGCATAAACTGTGCAAGGTATCACTTGAGAAAAAAGGATACCAAAATAAGATGTTATATATGCACTGAACTTGGTCATATAGCTAAGAATTGCATGAATATAAGAAAGGTTGAAGATGAAAAGAAAGCTAAAGCTAATAACACCAAGAAGTAGATGAGACAGCAGTGGATTCCCAAATCTACTAAGAAAACTAGTTCAAATGATGGTCATGCCACTTAAGAAGTTGGTGACTCCACCATTTCCAATTAGATTCTTAAAGAAAGAACTAGAACTGCATTCTCAGGGTCATATCTCAAATAGTTCCAATGAATAGAAAGCAAAAGATCCAAATCAGTATTTCAGATACAGAGGGATCACAAGAAATCAGTATTCACCAAGTAAGATTAGGTCACACCGAGCAAGGTTGGTCATAGACTCTACCAAGCTAGGTCGAGAGTAATAAAGTTTAGTTCAATCATTGAGTTACAAGCTTTTATCAAGCATAGTTAGTGGATGACAGTCTATCATGCACTATGTCATTATGGCACCAAGCATTAATGTAAAATTTTCATCAAAAGGGGTAGAATTTGACTTCATTTTTCATCGTGACTTTAGTATACCTAGAGCAGAGCAATTTACAATGCATCCAAGCAATCTAGAGTGAACTTGTAGCAAAGATTTTTTGAAGAATTTTCTCATTTACCAAGCAACCATGGCATCTGGAAGTAGTAGTAGCAAAACAAAAAGAGGTTTTGAAATTTTGGTGAAATGTGTGGAATGAAAAGCACCAATTTTCAAGTTGGTACTAGCAGTTGCAAAGTCACTCAACTCGAATGGAGCTCAATCAAAAACTCCTCCAAAGGTACTCCTTATTAATGATATTCACACTCATTTTAAGTGTACTATGTAAGAAATTGGAACCCTAGAGATGGATAGTGCCCTAGGAGAAATGTGTGTTGATGGATCTTTGAAACCTGAGCATAAGCATCTAGAGGTCAAAGGATTAACCCATATCCTGCATCTACCGAGGAATTTCCAAATTAAGTGGATTAGGTATATTTTGAGTCATGTGCATAATGGTCAGTTATGGTTAGAGAAGCCTGTGTTGATCACAAAGAAAATGGTTCATAAGATTATAGGTTTTCCCTATGCTTAACAAGGCTAAAACAACTAAAACTCTAGGTCATGAAGAGCTTCATAAGAAAACCCTAGCTAAGTGGGATGGTAGAGGTCTAAAGATTAGCAATTTATCTAATGTGGAACTTAGGTTTGGAATTCACATCATTGCACATAAGATATATAGCTCGAGTCGATTGAATAGTGTGCCATGTGAGGCCATTGATTTGGCACATAAGGTTGTGAAGAAGAACCTAGAATTTGATCTATCAGATTTATTGTTGAAATAGTTAAACAAGAACATGGAAAGCATTAGGACATCAAAGAACAACCCCTATAAATTTGGTTCTTTGCTAACTTGTCTTTTCTTTTATGCTCAAAAGTTTTTCCCATCCAAAGGTTTAGTTGTATGGAGGAAAGATACTCCCATTTTGTATCAAATTAATGAATTCATTGCAAAAATGGGTGAAAATTTTGAAAGTATTATGGATAATTATTTTGAAGTTTTTAAGGAGAAGATGAACAACAGGTTTAGAATCCTTCTAAACTAGTTGAAGTTTATAGAGATGATGTATGCTTCATGGTTGATTGTGATAAAGTTTATATATAGGGTAGGCCTAGAGTTGCATGGGTGAAACCTCTTCCATATGAGGTTAACATTGATGAGACAAAAGACATTATTGAAGCCCTAGTCAATGAGCTAGTAGATCCAAAACTACCTATCTTTGGAACCTATGAAGAAGCAAAAACTAGAATAGAGCTTGAGATCAAGCTATCACAGGTGGTAAACAAAGGAAAGAAGAAGATAGCAAAGTTGAAAACTGCTAGTGCCCCTTTTATGCTTACGGAGGGAAAAGGAGAGGATGAAGAAGAGGAGGAAGAGCCTATGAAAAATAAAGGCAAGATGACTATCACTAAGCCATCCAAGGCCTCCACAACTATGTTTACTAGGAGATCTAAGTAGTTAAGGAAGCAATGAAGAAAAATGAAGAGAAAATGATGATGAGATTTCATACTTGTCTAATTTTGGTCAAAGATACTAAGCATGTAGTTAAAGATGCTATGGATATATGGAAAAATGTTTATCATTTGCATAAGCCAAGTGAAGACCCAGTTGAGATAAAAGATGATGATGATAGTGACAATGAATAAGATAATACACCTTGTGTCACTTCTGATGTGGAGGATTATCAGGCATTGAAGGATGATCCACATAGGTGAATTAGATCCACATTGATAGATATCCAAAACATGATTGGAAGGATCATGTTTTGGATATCTATCAATGTGTCCATGATTGGAAGGATCATGTTTTGGATATCTATAAATGTGAATCAGATCATGTTTTGGATGTCCATGCCTATAGCCTCTATCAAAATGTTCTTTGAACTCTCAATAATTTATAATTCCCTATCTCTTTCCTCTCCTAGCTACTTTTTCCTTGCCTTCTATTCCAAAAGCTGGCTAACCAATCTCATTTCTTCAACTGTAGTAGTATGAAGATCCAACTTAAAAATTGCATTCTCTTTTTCCAAGTCTATATCTTCATCAATTTCCTTACCATTAAGAAGAAGTTTTAGGGGCGTCCTTGGTTCTACTTCTGACATTATTGCATTGGACTTAGGAATAGAGACAACTATAGAGATGGTTGGACTAGCTATAAAAACTTGAATAGGACCAACTAAAGAAATACTTGTAGGAGATCTAAAAGAATCCAAAATTGTTGTGTTATCTAGAATTGAAGTAATAATAGATGGAGTGCTAACTGAAGTTATTGAAATAGTAGAACTTACTAGAAACAAAATGGGTGCAAGCAAAGCTATAGTAGATAAAACTATAGAACAAGATGTTGAGCTTACTGCACATTCTATTGATGAAGTTCCTGACTCAATGGCTAAAGAAGAGGGCTACAATTGGTAGATGAAGTGGCTGACACTTCCATTAATGATACCTAGAGCTAAGAGGTAGCAAAGGGTGATTGAGTAGATGATATATCTATTGATGTTACAATCACACTTGTTGAAGCTGTCTCCATGCCAAATGATGTAGCAGTCTTTGGTGGAGAGTGAGGAAGGGAGGCTATAACCTGTGAAGCTATCCTTACTAGATCATTTTCTTTATCTCCTTCCTTATCTTCCTCATTGATAGATATCCAAAACATGATCCTTCCAATCATGGACACAATGCAAACGCATATTGCATACTCAAAGTCATTGGTCTAGGACAGAAATTTTCTTATTGTAGACCATATGATGCAACTCTCAACAAAAGTTCAAGTAGCTCTTCACACCTACAAAATTTTGCTAGAGAAGTAGGATACGACATTAGCTCTTATTCTCAAGGTACATTCCAAGTTTCTCTCACATTTTGGTGTCTCTGTATGAATATATTGTATAACTCTTTGGCATTATTGTCAAAAAGGGGGAGTAAGAGATATTTTGTGGAGAGACAAAGAGGGAAGAATTGATTGACATATGTAAAAAATAAAAGGGAGAGAGACTATGTATATATTATGTCTTATGTGTGGGGGAGATATGTGCAAATGTATATACAACATTACAAAGATAAATTTTGAAAAATCAAAAATCAGTATGTCAGTGTACATAAGTCTTGGCTTAAAAGTGTTTTTGTCACTAATTCCAAAAGGGGAGATTGTTGGCATAAAATTATATTTTTCGTTAGTGACAACACTTATTCAATTATGTATGGTTACTGAGTTCATCATTCAGTCTCCAGTTCATACCGAGCAATCTAGTGATAACCAGGTTTCACAGCTCACACCAGCATTCCAGAAGCTACCGAGTGAAAGCAGATGGTGTGCAGTCCAACAATTATCACTGAGTAGATAGTGGTCATCGAGTTTCATAGTGTCTACCAAGTCATTAGTTTCTATGATGTGAAGCCAGTATCTATTGAGTGATGGATGTGCAGTGTTTACCGAGTTCAACAAGGTAAACATAGAAATCAGTTTCCATTGAGTTACACTATATCTACCAAGTCTCCAATGGTCACCGAGTTCGAAGCTACATTGTGTGATTAGTATGGACCAAGATTCTACTTCTACCAAGTGCATGGCAATGCTAAGTAATGCAGTGGATGCTGAGTATTAGAAAGTCACCAAGTCAGCTATTTAGAACCCAAGTTTCTACTTAGCCAACTTAGTATTATTTTGTTTACTTTTGTTTTAGCTAACCTTGTAAATATGAGAATTGGAATGGTATATATGTAATTTATTGTATCATTTCCAAGTATGATAAGTAATGTTTTTAGAAGAGTGAATGCAAATCAGTAGCAAAGCAGAGTATTTAGCAAGGTTTATAAGGAGCAATAAAGTTATATATATCATAAGAGGTGATTTTTACTTCAAGGATCTAACCAGCAATCAAGTTGTAAGTCAGATCTACTATTTCATCCTAATAGGTGAATCAATTTCTAAATCCTTTAATAGGGTAGACTTAATAGTCTTTCTTTAAATCTCTTAATAAACTACATACTTCATTGTATGTTTGTAAATCCTCTAATAAGTTGGATCTAGCAGTCCAAATTGCTCTTAATAGGGCAGATCATTAGAAGTGGTCAATGTAAGCATTAATAGGCCAACTTTATACTACAATATTGAAGTTTTTTGGGTTTCATCCCCACCCTAGTTTTACTTTCTATTTGGAAGGTTTCTGGGTCACCAAATTCTATGTTCATGTGTCAGGAATGATTATTTTTAAGTTTCATATGCATGTACTAAAGTAGATCAATTAATGGTGAATGATTTATATCGTTAAGTGATAAATTTATGAAATTTTTTCAAGTTATTGATTCACCTCTCCCCTCTCAGTAACTTGGCAAGTCTTGATTATTTCCAACACCTCAATCCTTATGTCTCTCCGAACAAGTACTTTCCTTAGAGAAGGGATGTAAACTCAATAAGCCTTAGAAGTTTCACTGTACCCAACAAGGATGCCCTTCTCTATAGTTGGCTTTAACTTTGTTCTTTTCTCCACAGGTATGTGACAATACACAAGGCATCCAAAAATGCAAACATGGCCCAAATCTAGTTTCTTAACACTAAACACCTCTTCTCACACTAGTACATATGGGGGTCATTTTAAACCTATTTTTTTGATGGTAGGCCAATTTGGCTTGTCAAATTCTTTTTAAAAAAAAAAATAGGATCCTGATAACATCAAAATTTTGACAACATTTAAGTTTATCTTCAAAATTTTGATGACAGTTAAGTTTATCATCAAAATTTTGATGTTTTCAAGGATATAAAAAAAAAGAAAAGAAAATTGAAACTTCATTTATTCACGTGGCAAAGTGCAAGTGGGAGGCTTCAGGTGTGACCAAGATCTTTTTAGTGCCATCAAGGTAAGGTTGATGGATTAATTTTCATTTTTGTCCTCTTTTGTTTGGAACTTGCTTTCAAAGTAAGGTTTCATGGATTAACTTTCATTCTCATTCTCTTTTGTTTGGAACTTGTTTTCAAGGTAAGGGTTCATGGATTAACTTTCATTTCCACCATATACATTACCATAATCATTGTTTTGGCACTTTCTTTTAGTCCAATAGGAGGAAAGGATAGTTGCTTAGCTAAAAATGTTGCAATGGAAAATTCCTTTGCTCTGTTTTCTTTTTTACAACAATTGCACCAATCTACATTGCAAACATTAGGCTCCTCTAGTTGTGACCCAATGTTCTATGTCAATTTTCCTCTCAACTATAATTTGCCCATCGCTACACATGCTTTCTTAGCCTTGCCTCAGCCCATACTAAAAAAAAAACCTCTATATTTTTCTTGACAATTATTTTGGATAGGCAAGAGATGATGTGGGTGTCCATTCTTTGCTATATTTTGTCACAGAGCCGAATAGATTTTAAACGGGTGTTAAAAACCCTCAATGGATCTAAACTTACAATCCCCAATTTTCTTTTGAAACCTATGTGGTATGCCAAGAAAAATCAAAACCATTAATTAATAGTTGATAAATAGATATAGAAATTAAATTTTAATTGACTAAGATTTAAAATATAATTATAAATATAAAATAACTTCATTTAAAAAATAAAAATAAAATGAGCTTATGAGTAAGACTTTTGATATATGATAAGTGGTTTTAAATATTTATCAAACATGAACCATATTAGTTATATCCTTTAGCTACATCCTTCAATAGAACAACCTCTTGATATGTCGGTTCTAATTTGATATTTTCCAATTCTCCTTTTGTTTCATTGGACTTGGTTTTTTTTTTTTCCTTTTCTTTTCTTAGAACACCCATTTGTTAGTCCTTGCCACCTATAGGTGAGGGGTTAGGACTAATGTTTTCACTACATTTCTTTATTAGTCATTGCCTTGGGACTAAGGAAAAACATTAAAGGAAGCCCACAAAAATCCATTTTCATTTATCATTATTTTCCCTCTATTTTTAAGTCCATTTTAATTGGTTGGCATGATTTTCCCCGTAGTCTTTTATTATGTTTTCATAAAATTTAACTTGAAAAATGAATGCATTCCACCTGTTCTTTGCACAGTTGACAACATGTGTCATTTGCATGTTTTTTGGCATTCTTGACTTATTTGTGTGGCTCTTACTTGTTATGTGTTGGTGATAAATTTTGTAACTTGATAAAATTGCACACCCTCAATGAATTGGCAAGTCGATTAATCCTAACTTTCATAACTAACTATTAAGCTGATAAACACTTTCAACTACAATTGTTTAATGGTTAGTCACAACAAGACCACATTGTTAAATTAATATTAAGTAAACCTTTCCATTCTCAAAATTTTAAACAACAAAATTGAATATATTTCTAAAGCCCAAACCATTGGAAGTATAATAGTAAGCTTAGAACATTTTTAAGGCCATGAAGCTCTTTAGCTATTTGTCTAGGGCTTGTTAACATGTCATAACTCCATCTTACTTGTATGGTGGTTTGCTAATGGTTTTTCCCATGTTCCTTAGGACTTGGTCATGGCTGTACCAATATTTATAAATATTGTAGCCATGTAAACAAAATTAATCATAGTATGCACTGAATAAACAAATTCAACCACAAAATAGTACCAAAGGATGACAGTCTAATGCTATGAGCTAAAACATTAAAATGGTTTACAAAGTTATATCTTCTAGTAAATATAGGATAATAGATAGTAAAACCCTAAAAGGAAAATTAGTCATACTAATGCTTCATCTCCATGTACAAAAATAGCTAATCCTCATAGCCTTACCAACAAATAAAGAAATTGTGGCTCGTTATGATAAGTATCACTCCCTTCCTCACAAGATAGAAGACATGCTTTCATTCACACAATTTTTAGCACCTTTTGTAGGAAGCAAAAACACAAATTTTTATAATATAAGCATGTACCTACTTTTCATTATCGTGCCCTTGTGATCGCTATACATGTATGTATGTATGTATGTATGTATACATATATATGTATATTGCATATCTATATACACACATATATATATATATATATGTATATATATATGTATATATATATATATATGTATATATGTATATATATGTGTGTGTATATGTATATATTTATATATATATATATACATATATATACATATATATATATATATATGTGTGTGTGTGTGTGTGTGTGTGTATGTATATAAACAAAGAGATCTTGGCACAACATAAAATCAATAAAACTCATTCAATAGGTAGCATGGCCATGGGTATTATCACAAGATTTTAAAAATAACTATGTAAGGAGTGAGTTAGGACATATATAGGTTAATCTTACATTTACTATGAACTACAACACAAAGGTTGCACTAGGGTATTACATGTAGTATTGTACGCCTCCAGTGTACATACACCTTGGACTTAGTTAGGTAGCACTTAACTATTTTAAGACATTATATGTTAACTCACAAGGCTCATTACCTTGCATTACCTCTAATAAAAATAATAAAACAATAAAACTCACTCAACCTATGCTAAGTGACAAGTCATAACCTAGTTCAATTGGTCCAGTTGTTGATTAGCTAGGTTGATTACAAATTCCTATAGAACTATCATCAGATTAGGTCCAATAAAATGAAAAATCAACTATTCCTAGCTAGCATTAACTTGAATGGTCTATTTAGACCAAGGGCATCTATATGTTAACCTTACATTAACTATAACCTACAACACAAAGGTTACACTAGGGTATTATAGGATTGTAATTATAGAAAATTGTTTGATTTTACTAAGTGGGTGTATGATGGTGAAGATCTATATTAGGTGAGTAAATCTCACTAGTGGTTATAGGAAAATAGCTACATCAAAACAATTAGAAACTAGAACTACACTTTCGTTAGAGTGAGTAGTTCAAGGGTCTTGAACTTGTGTATACAGGTATGTAGGAAGCCTAGTAGGCAGAGTATGCCTCCAATGTGTAGACACCTTGGAAATAGTTAGGTAGCACTTAACCATTTATGTATATATGTATGTATGTATGTATATAACTATTCTCTACTTAACAATGTCATCACTTGATGAGCTAATTATATTAAGGATGCATCACTTGACAGACTAATTCATTCTCTTGGCAAAAATTAACTATGCATTAATCAAGCATTATAAAGATTCTTTCCAAATGCACCTCCATAGATTAAAAAATAGTTTTCCAATAGACATATCTATGGAAAATACACAAACAAAGATGTATGCAAAATGTGGGTTTGTTGATTATGCATGTTAGGTGTTTGATAAATATATGAAAAAAAATGTTCTCTTGTGGACAAAAATGATTTTAGGATATGCTCAAAATTGGCATGGGGAGGAAACCCTTGATCTTTGTAGGATTTTTGTGCAAATTTGGCATCAATAGAACATGGGAAGAAGGTCCATACAGATGCTATTAATCTTTGTTTTTCATGGATCATCACAATGCGGTATGCACTTGTTGCTATGTATTCAAAATATGGAAATATGGATAATGCCCTTAACTTGTTTGACAATATGTCTGAATCAACTAAAGTTTTGTGATCAACATTGATTGTAGGGTATGGTCACAATGGACATGGAACTAAAGCCCAAAATCTCTTCTTGCAAATGCAAGTGGAAGGGGTTGAATCTGATAAGAAAATAAAGTCCACTCTGACATCATTAAAATGGACTATGCATCAAATTTGAATTTTAGAAAGTACTCTTGTAAGTATATATGCAAAATGAAATGCTAGTTTTTTTTCTATTACTAGTAAACAATATTGGAATCAAACAGAATGCAATTAGAGGAATGAAGTTGTAGAGCTAACCCCCATGTAAGAAGAGGTTCAAGATGACAAGAAGATGGTGATGGGTCAATGCGAGACCATAGACAGTATAGAATTGGAGTCTCTTAATGAAAAGGCAATGAGTTGTCCATAGGAAATAAAAACAATTGAACCGCAAAAAAATGAAGTGAAAATAGTAAGGTTAAAGTTGTTGAATTGGATGAAGCCATCATTTTTGGAAATTGGTATGTTGAAAAGTAAAAGTATTGTATTTATATTTTGATTCATGATAGGTTAATGAAATAGTTATTTCAATTCATTTAATTAGGTGTTCAATCAAGGTCATGTAGACTAAGGTCATGGATCAACAAAATTTGGTCAATGCCAGTCAAAGGCCCTGAAGGGTATTAAAAAGTTGTCAAAAATTTTTGCTATCAACATTTTTTTGCAAAATGACAATTTTTTGAAGATGGAAGTGTTGACATTCTATTCATGTTTGTTATTAGTGATGTACACTTATTCAAATTGTAAGCTTATACCAAGCACATTGTACAATTAACAAAGCATTTTAGTTGTTACCAAATTCTACAATTGCTACCGAGTCCTTTGGATAGATTTGAGCATCCACCAAGAAATTACTATAAAGGTGATTATTAGTAGTGTAAATCAAGCACCTTAGTGTATGCTGAGTTTACCAGTGCAAATTGAGTTGTGTAGTACTTACCAAGTTCATAGTTGATGTGATGCAAGTCTAGTGTTAACTAAGCTACTCAATGTTAACCAAGAGACTTAGTTTATACCAAGCTAGAGGTGATAATTTTGACCAAGCTATATAGTGTGAATCAAATGATTTAGTTTATATGCTAAGTTTCACAGTATTCACTGAGTCACAAGTGTAAAATGAGTTCAAGACTACTTAGAAGTGATAAGTATGGACCAAGATTCTATGTCTACCTAGTGCATGACAATATAAAGTATTGAAAGTGGATACCGAGTATCAAAACCTCATCAAGTCAGTCTTCAAAGTCCAAGTTTCTACACTTTGGCTGACTTTGTAACATTTGTGTAAACTTGTATTGTGGCCAACTTTGTAATTATGGAATTGGATTGATATATATGAAATGTATTATATTACATAAAAATAATAATAGAGAAGTAATCTAATCATCAAAGAAGAGTAGAAGAGAAAATTACGAAGGCTACAGTAGTATAAGAAGTAGCAAAGATATACCTATCATAGTAAGGTGATTTGTACACTCAGAGGAATCTCATTTAGCAAACCAAGTTGCAGATTAGAGATCAACCACTGCTTCATCCTAATAGGTGGATTAGTCAAATCATTTAACAAGATAGACCTAATAGTCTTATGTAAACCTCTTTACCGAGTGCATACTTCATTATATGTTTGTAAATCCTTTTTCAAGGTGGACGTAGTAGTCCTTATTGCTCCTAACAGGGTAGATGATCAAAAGTGATCATTGTAAGCCTTAATAGGATAACTTTATAATGCAGTACTAAAGCTTGTGCGTATCATCCCCACCCTAATTTTACTTTCTATTTGGAAGGTTTTTGGGTCACCAAATCTTGTGTTAAAGTGTTATGTATTTTTTCATGTATTTCAGTTTCTTATGCATGTAGTTAGATCAGAATTCACACAAAGGATAAATTGCTAATTGGGATAAAAGTTTTAGAAGTTACTAATTCACCACTCCCCTCTCAATAACTTAGCCTTTCATAATATTTCCAACAATTGGTATTAGAGCTATTAACAATGAGAAGCGATATTAGAATTGGCCATTGGATAACTCAAGAAAGTAAAAGAACAACTATCTCAATCCTCGAAAAGAAGAAAAGACCTTGCAATACAGATGAATGATCCACTCTACATTGAAGAAATAATTGAAGACATCCTTTCAAGAAATTCAAATGAAGCTGATGAAGTAATCAAAGAACTATTGGAGAAGAATAGTACTCCTCAAGAAAAAGTAAGAAAACTAATAAGAGAGTAAGAAGTTCAGTCAGTAAGATTGTGTGAAGCCATGAAAAATAAAAATAAGATAAGATAAGAGATAGGAGGAAAGAACAATGAAATTCAACACCTATCCCTTCAACAAGTAGACTTCATTGATTAGCTCACCAATACAAGTGGAGAAATCATGAACCTAAGATCAAAGAATGAAAGATTGTAGAATGATCTAAACATGGAAAGGCAAACCAATGAAAGAATGATGAAATTTCAAGTAGACATGAATTAGTTGAATGAGAAAATTCATTTTAGACAAAAAGGAAAAGCATGAATTGGATATATAGAGAAGGTGAAACATTCAAGCAAGGAGCTCAAAGGAATCAAAAACCTACTTGCAGTCACTGTGGTAAGATAGGTCATACTTCAAACAAATTTTGGAGCAATGGGAAAGAAAAATTCAATGGAAAATACTACAATTGTAATCAAAATGGTCATAGAGAAAATGAATGCAAAGAGAAACCAAGATTTGAAGGCAAATGTGACAAATGTAAGAAGCATGTGCACAAGTCATTAGATTGCAAAACCAAGATATTGAATCCAACAGAACAAATTGTGAAAGCTATATTTGGTTACGACTATAACACTTGGTGCAGATGTCATTACTATGGAGAATTTGGACACATTGGAATAAATTGTGTAAAGCATTACATGAGAAAGAAAGATACTACCAAAAGATGTTTCATTTGTATAGATCTTGGTCATCTTGCCAAGAACTATATAAATACTGGAAGAACTGAAGATGAAAAGAAAGCAAGAGCTGATAACATTAGAAAACAAATGAGACAACAATGGGTTCCAAAGTCTATCGAGAATGCAAGTTTGAGCAATTATGATCAAGTCACCAAAGAATTGGGTGACTCCACTATTTCAACTTGATTTATCATAGGAGAACTAGAACTAGGCTACTAAAGAAGACATCTAAATAAATTCTAGTTGACATGATACAAGATACATATTAGCATTCAAGATGCAAAGGGATCACCAAGTAAGAAGTACCAGTTACTATTGAGTTACCTTCCTTACCAAATGAGGTCAGGTTACAAACTCTACCAAATGAGGTCAGGAGTAACTAAGTTTTATGTGGTTATCGAGTCATAAAAGACCCTATAGAGTAATCAATGCAAGTGGAGTGGATGATAGTCTGCCAATTTGATCTAACATTTGTACTAGGAATTTATGGCAAAATTTGATAAAGGAATGAAATCAAAGTCATTTTCACTGTAAATTTTTGAGAGCAAATTGTGTAGAGGGATCTTCAAGAGCATTCAACTGATTTGAGCAAATTATTACCAAAATTTTTCAAATTCTCTCAGACCCTACCAAGCAGAGATGGCAGCTACCAAAAACATAGTGAAATGAGGTTTAAACATGTTGGTTCATGGTGTAGAATGGAAGGCACCAGATTTGAAGCTCACTCCTATAGTTGCAAAAACCCTAGATCTGGGTGGAGTGCAGTCACAAATCCCTCCCAAGATAATATTGATCAACAATATCATTTCTCATTTCAAATGTACAATTTAGGATATGGGCACACTAGAAATGGATAAATGTTTAAAGGAGCTATGTGTTAATAGTGTGTTGAAACTTAAACACCAACATATATAGGTGAAAGGTTTAACTCATATTCCTCACATGCCATGAGATTTCCAAGTGAAATGGATTATATTTATCCTTATTCATGTTTAAAATGGTTAGTTATGGTTGGAGCAACCAATTTTGATCACAAAGAAGATGATCCATAGGATCACTAGTCTTCCAATGTTGGCAAAAGCTAAAATGACTAAACCCTAGGTCGGGTCAAACTAGAGAAGAAAACCCTAGCCGAGTGGGATGGTAAGGGAATTAAAATAAGTAGCGTCACTGACATGGAATTGAATTTTGGTATTCATGTCATTTTACACAAAATCTATAGTTTGAGTAAGTTGAATAGTGTGTCATGTGAAGCTGTGGACCTAGCATACAAGGTAGTCAAGAATAACTTTTCTCTTTACCTTGCCAAGCTACTGTTGAATCAGTTCAACAAGAACATGGAGAGCATCAGGACATCAAAGAACAATCCATGTAAGTTTTTCTCACTTTTGACATATTTATTCTTCTATGTTCAAAAATTCTTTCCATCAAAAGTTACTGTTGTTTGGAGGAAAGATGTGCTAGTAATTTATCAAATTAATGAATACATTGAGAAGATGGGAGAAAATTACACTAGTATCATGGAGAATTATTTTGATGCATTCAAGGAGAAAATGAATAACATATTCCAAATCCCCAAGAAACTAGTTGAGGACTATAAAGATGATGTTTGTTTTATGGTAGATAGTGACAAAGTATACATTCATTTAGTTAGACCTAGAATTGCATGAGTGAAACTCTAGGATATGAGGTAAATATTGATGAGACAAGAGATATAATTGAGGCATTAATATATGAGCTAGTTGATCCTAAGGCTACATTTTTTGGCACATGTGATGAGGCTAAGACCAAGATAGAACTTGAGATTAAGCTCCCTCAGGCAGTTAACAAAGGCAAGAAGAAGATTGTCAAGTAGAAAACAAGTTCTACTTGTAAGAATTTGGTATAGCTTTGATACCATGTAAGAATTTTCCTTAGAGAAAAATGACACAAAGATCAAGAAGCTCAAGAAAAAAGCACAATAAGGACCAAATGATGTATGATCATAATAACAATATGAATAATTGATTCTTTGGATATCAAATTATTCAATGATAGATAATTGATGAATGTCAACACACACTAGAAGTGCCTATATATAAAGGCCTCTAGAATGACTAGGAGATAGCAAAATGGTAAGCCTCACAACTAAGCACATGTCCACCAAGAGTAGATTATCCTCCATTGAGAATAAGAGTTTGTGTGATAATGAGAGGATACGATTACATAGGTGTGTCATGTAAGAAGATATTGTAGACACCATGTGCTTAATTAGAGTGTGAACAACTATGTTGTCTACATGACAACTCAGTTGATTATGCAAACTCTAGTGTTGTAGACACCATGTGCTAAATAGAGTTGCTAAATCTTATGTTGTCTACAAGACAACTCATATGAGTACACATACTCCTAGATGTCTAACTAATAAATAATAAAATAACGCATTTATCCTAAGTAAACTTAAGTAAAGTGTAAATAATAATTATTTACACAAACACTACTCTCTTGTTAACTAAGGGAAAAGGTGAAGATGAAGAAGCAAAGGATGAAGAATTAGAGGAAGAGGAGTTACTAAATAAAAGGGGCAAGGTAATCATTACTAAGCCTACCAAGACATCCACTACAATGTTCACTAGGAGACCCTCCAGGAAGAAAGAAAACAAAGAAGGGGGAGACATAATTTTCAAGAGGTCTCCACCCACATTTGAGGGGAGAATAAAGGAATTGGAATCAAGTTTAGGATTAAAAAACTTCAAGGCATTAAAATATGAGACTAGAATAGCTGATGAGCAGAAAAATATTGATGACACATTGATAACTAAGATGGGTAAATGGAAATACTCACCTAATAAGCTCACTTAGTAGATTCCTAATGCTTTAATGGATAAGATTAAGCCAAGATGGGAAAATGCTATGAAAACTACAAATAAAATACATGAGCAAACCCTGAGGCAACTTATGCCAAATTTGACTGACAAGGAAGTGAAAGAATCTTTAAAGAAAAATGAAGAAAAATTAACTTTAAGATTCAATACTTGTATTATTTTGTTGAATGAAATAGAGCATGTTATGAAGAATGCAAAAAATGCATGGAAAAATGTCTAACTTCTTCACAAACTAAGTGATTTTCCAGTTAGTACAAGTGACAAGGAGGATGATGATGATTAGGGAAAAGATGAAGAGAAAGATGATGAAGAAGTAACACATTTTTATAATGAGGATGATGAAGAGGAACAAGAGAAAAAGGCTACTGAGAAAGATGCACAAGATGTTGAGGAAACTGACCTAGTTAAGATTGTTGCAGTAGTTATAGCCTCACTTGCTCACTTTCCAAGAAAAAAATTGATAACATCAAGCTTTGAGACAACCTCAACATGATTGATTATGACTAGCACAATAAGCACAAGCATCTAATTAATCTTTGCACCAGTCCATCTCAGCACATCATTAACTAAAGTACCAAATACTTCATCTACCAAGCTACAAGTTCTACTCTCTACATTAATTTTGGCTACAATAGGTATTTCTACTAGTATTTCAATAATGAGTGTAGTATCAATTTTTGTAGTGAGTCCTACTATTTCAACTATTGTTTATATTCTGAATACACAAGAAAGAAGTGCAAGGATAGTTGAGATCAAGCCTCAACCAAGCACAAAATTTTTGGGCAAAGGTAAAGAAAAGGAAGAGGAAATAGATCTTGATGAGGAGATTGTCATTCCCAAATGGGACATGTCCATTCTAACTCCAGATCAGATGCAAACTTTTGGTGAACTTCTACAAAAGAAAGCCAAGTGGCAAAGGCTAAGAGAAGAAAGAAATAAGGAGTTCAAGATCATTGAGGATGCTAAGAACATTCTAATAGAGGCTATAGGTATAGAGTTTGATACTTCTCAACCAATTTTGTATCAGTTGGTGGAGTATTCTAGAAATACAATGAAGATTTGAATGGTCAGGATAAATTATTGCAAAGAGCTGAAAAAAATTTGAGAATAAAGTTTTAGAACTTATTGCTCAACTTATTGCCATTCATCAAGTAGAGTTATCTACTATTTTGAGCTCTCTAGAAACTTCTTGTATTAATTTATCATTACTTTTTGACAAATTATGTGATTTTTCACAAAATAAATAAAAGACAAATTGTCTAAAATTGATAAAGATCTGAAGGCAAGTGCACATCAATTATAGCTTGACCTAAGTTCTAGCTCTGCTCACTTCAACAGAATTAGATTTCTAATAGATATGCAAGTAGAACTACTTAGAGAAGAGGCCAAAATTAGATCAACCTTGATAGATATCTAGAACATGATTCTCCCTAACATGGATGAAATGCAAAAGCCAATTGCACATTCAAAAATAGTCATCCATGACAATAATTTCTCTATTGTAGACAACATGATAAAACTATCAACAAAAGTATAGGTGGCATTGCATGCATGGAGGGTCTTGCAAGAGAATTGGGATAAGACTTTGGGGTTCACATTGAAGGTACATTTAGATTTCTTGTCTTATTTTGGCATGAATATGTAACTATAAGCATAAATCTTTGGCATTAATGTCAAAAAGGGGGAGAAACTATAGGAGAAGATATAAGGAGATAAAAAGGGGGAAAATAAGGAGATATAAGGAGAGAAGATGTAAAAAGAGAAAATGTATATTATATGGATAGTATATTTTATATTATGTACGAGGGAGCATTATCATGTACATAAATGTATCCTTTACAAAACCAATTTTGAAAAATCTCAAAAATAGTATACTCTACCGAGTTGGAGACATAAGGTGATGGATACTTCAGTTTTGACTAATAAATGTTTTTGTCACTAATGCTAAAGAGGGAGGCTTTTGACATTCCAATTATGTTTGTTATTAGTGACATACACTTATTCATATTGTAAGCTTATACCAAGTACATTGTATAGTTAACAAAGAATTTTAGTTTTTACTAAGTTCTATAGTCTCTACCGAGTCCTTTGGAAAAATTTTAGTTTGAACTAAGAAGTTACTACAAAGGTGATGATCAGTATTGTAAACTGAGCATCTTAGTGTATGCCAAGTTTACCAATGCAAACCAAGTTGTGCAATGCTTACTAAGTTCAAAACTGATGTGATGTAAGTCTAGTGTTAACTGAGCTACTTAGTATTAACTAAGAGACTCAGTTTATACCAAGCTTGAGGTAATAATGTTGATAAAGCTATACCATGTGAATCAAATGATTCAGTTTATATGTTGAGTCTTGTAGTATTCATTGAGTTACCAATGCAGACTGAGTTCAAGACTACTTGGAAGTGATCAGTATGGACTAAGCTTCTATGTCTTCTAAGTGCATGACAATGTTGAGCATTAACAATGGATGCTAAGTATCAGAACCTCACTAAGTCAATCTTCAAAGCCTGAGTTTCTACACTTTGGCTAACTTTGTAATTATGTAATTGGATTGATATATATGTAATGCATTGTATTACATCAAAAAAAGAATAGAGAATTAATGTAATCATCAAAGAAGAGCATAAGAGTGAATTACAAAGGCTACAACAATATAAGGAGAAACAAAGATATACCTATCACACCAAGGTGATTTGTACTCTCAGAGGAATCTCATTTAGCAAATCAAGTTGTAGATTAGAGATCAACCACTACTTCATCCTAATAGGTGGATCAGTCAAATCCTTTAACAAGGTAGACCTAATAATCTTATATAAACCTCTTTATCGAGTGCATACTTCATTATATGTTTGTAAATCCTTTTGCAAGGTGAACCTAACAATCCTTATTTCTCCTAACAGGGTAGATCATTCGAACTAATCATTGTAAGCCTTAACAGACTAACTTTATAATACAACACTAAATCTTGTGGGTATCATCCCCACCCCAATTTTACTTTCTATTTAGAAGGTGTCTAGGTCACCAAATCTTGTGTTAAAGTGTTATGTATGATTTCATATTTTTCAATTTCTCATGCATGCAGTTAGATCAAAATTCACATAAAGGATTAATTGCTAATTGGGATAAAATTTTTAGAAGTTACTAATTCACCCCTCCCCTCTCAGTAACTTAGCCTATCATAATATTTCCAACAAGAAGGTCAATGATCTTGTATTAACTCTCTGGGGAGTTAAAAGGTCATTCTACTACATAAAGAAGGCAATCTCATGTAGACGGGGATGGAATTTAGAGAGGAGAGAGTAAGAGTATGGTGTGGTAATATAATTAGTTTTCTTTGTCAAATTTGTAGGTGTATTTGGTATTTGAGTGCAGTCTTGGTACTTTCTCCCTTACCTCATGTATATAATAGTTCAAAATATTTTTACCATATTGAATGAATTCTAGAATCAATGCTAATTTTACATGTGTGCCTAACTTTGTTGGTTATTTTTGTAAGTTCTCTTTACCCACTAGTTAGATAGTAAATTATATGTATTTTTGGGGTGAAGTATCATAGTGGCTACATGTTCTCATTGTATGGAGTTAGGGAATATTTAAAGGTTTTCCTTGTGGATAGTTATGATAAGTATCAATCCCTTCCTCACAAGATACAAGACATTCTTTCATTCACACAATTTTTAGCACATTTTCTTTGTTGTTTTAGATTGTCATCTTGTAGGTTGACACCATACCCCTGCTCGTTATAATGAAGTTGGCTGACAATCTATAAGACACCTATTGTTGTATGAAGAATACAAGGGATCAATACTTAAGAAATATGAAAGAGGCTTGTGTATAATTTTAATGGTGTTTGTAGGGTTGTAGTCATTTAGATTTGTTGTAATGACATATTTCGAGTGGCAACATACATAAACTAATTTATTTTTCAAAATCAATGTCAATATATAATATTTTTCAAAATCATGCAAATATTTATATTATATAATTAATTTAATTTTTTTAGATGTCATCTTTACTGAAGAGATAGTAATATTTTATTATTTTATTATTATCAATTATATACAAGATACTACTAATGCTTGTATGCTTATATTTGATGTAATTTTATAGCCTAAATATTTCTTGTGAAGAAAGTCCATGTCTAACAATATGAACCTTGAACAAAATAAGGTGACAATTACTAGATTATGGTCTAAATTCAAAAGAAATGATGATGGTAAATTTTATTATCCTTGCAAAAAATGCAAGGTCTTAAAGAATCGAAGAATTCTAATGACAACAACTCAAAGACATTGTAGGCAACATGATCACATTAAAGGGGAAAAAAAATTTGTCCTTTGGTGAATGCAAATTTTGAACTGGTGGAACATGGAGGTGTGACTATTGAAGTAGAAGGTAACACTCCCATGGAAGAAGATGATCCTAAGGTAGAGAACACAATTGAAGATGTTGGTATTGTTGCAACTGATAATGTACCAAAGAACAAGATTGAAGAAGATGTTACTGGCACAACTGATGAAGATGATGATAGTTGTGCATCTAATGATGATGATGAAGAGAACCTTGATATACCTATAATTGAAAAGGAATATGAGGCCCTATACCAAGGCTCCCAAACAACATTTTTCTTTTTTGTATTGTTTCTAGTAAGCTTCAAGATTATGAATCGTATATCCAATGTAGCAATCTCATGTATGCTAAGGTATAGTGTCATTTTTGTCATCTTCTATGTTAGCATACCATTTATGTTCTTTATATTAACAATATTTTTCCATAGGTTGATAGGTGAGTGTTTTTTATCACCATAAAAAATTCTACCTTGTTCTTACTGAGAATTATTGACCATTATGAAAGATATTGGAATGGAGTATCAAACAATCCATACATGTCCCAATGATCATATTATTTATATTAAACAACATGAATTTGCAATAGAATGCCATGATTGTCACATTAGTAGATAACAATTAGATCAAATAATGAAAAAGGTGCCTTGCAAGGTTCTTTGGTACATTCCCATTATTCCATGTTTGTAACAATTATTTAGGTGTACTAGCTTGGCACAATTTATGGATTACCATGCATGCAATATAATTTAAGATGACATTATGCAAATGCATGTAGATGGTTCTATATTTAAGGACAAAGAATATATGTGGCCAATATTTAAAGAATAACCTCATAATCTAAAGCTTTCATTGGTAGCAAATGGTGTCAATCCATTTGGAGAGATGAGAATTGTTTACTTAGTTTGGCCTATTTTTGTTATTAACAATAACATTCCTCCTTGTATGTCTGTAAAGAGAGAGCACATAATGTTGGCAATGATTGTAGCAACTATTTTTCTATCTAATAGTCATATAAATTAATTTATAAACACACTATTAAAAAGGATGCAATAATTATGTTTTTTTAATGTTCATTCAAATAGGTAATGAAAAATATGAATGTATATATTGAGCCCTTGATTAATGAGTTGTTGGAGTTATGGAATGGAGTCACTATGTATGACATCTCTAGAACAATTGGTGAAAGGGAATTTTAACTTTGTGCAATGATTGTATGGATAATACATGATGTCCTTAGACACACACATTTCTATGGTACATAAAATTGATAGGGCATATTTTTGGTATGTAATAGTGCTAACACATTTTCATTGTATGTTTAAGTTGTGTGTGATAATTGTAAATATGAATCTTATAGTACACATATCATCCAATTATACATGATCTTATAAGTCTTTAGACAAAGGGAAAAATTTTTTGTTCAATTTGTGGTCCAAAGATGAAATCTCACTATTCAAAATGTTTAGGAAAATAGTTTTTTAATGAGCATAGATAGTTTCTCCAAAAAAAGCATAAGTATTGAATTGCCAAAAAACATCTTTTCAATGGGAATGAAGAGACAACATCAAAGCCATGAAGAATGACACCTCACATGTGGAAGTTGAAATACAATAGAATGAATCATCGAGGTAATGTCATTCCATCTAATGCAAATGAAATTTAAATTTGGATATTGTCTTTTGTTTACTAATGATATAATTTATGTTCATGAAGGTCATCAAGGCATCAATGAGAAGCTTCCAAATGGACTTAAAATCTATCCTAGAAAATTTAGTGGGTTTTAGTACTACGAGCACCTCCCAATCTTGAATTTGTTTGATGCTATGCATATTGGAAAGAATGTAACAGAGACACTATGGAAAATACAAGATGGAAGGTGTGAAAAAGAAAAGTTGGTCAAAATTTGCAATAACATTGATGAATCCAATCATGTAATGAAGTTTTTCCTTGAATCAGATAGCAATAGAAATCAAATTAATACAACTGACATTCCTTGGTTATTAGTGCAACAACAAATTGATGTCATATATGAAGCCATAAAAAAAGACTAAATTTCCCACAAGATTTGCTGCAAACATAAGTAGTCTCATATCAAAGAAAGATTATTTTGGGTCAGGGTTGAAAATGCATGATTGACATAACTTCATCAAGGTAAGTCATGTCCTTCTTTATTTACAATAAATTTGTAAAGCATCATGTTCTTTTGATTGTTTTATTTTATGATATATTGAAAAGATCATTTTATTATTACTATAGTACAATCTACCTCTATATCTCCTACACAACTTTGACAACATGAGTGTCAAACACGTTATACATGATCTTAAGAAATACATAAGGTTAGCAGTGTTATTTGTTAGATTTTTTGTACGGAAGTGTTATTAGTCTTGTTAATATATTTTTGTGTGATGAATATCTTCTAGGTGGTTGTCATCTAAAGAAATTGATAAAAAAGACATAAAGCAATGAAAGAGAAAAATTCCTTAGCTTTTGTGTGAAATGCAAAAGTTTCTATTTTCAACATTTTTAATGAACAAGAACACTACCTCATACATGTAGTTGAGGAGATTGAACTGTGTGGACCTATACCAATGAGGTCATTGTGGATGGTTAAGAGGCACTTGATATTTTTGAAGGGCTTAGTTTACCAAAGAGCATGTCTTGACGGTTCCATGGTCGAAGGATATATGATCTTCTAAACCATGGTGTACATTAGTGAATATCTTTTGAAGTTTGCATCAAAAATCCATGTAGATCACATTTGGGATGCCAAATCCATGTGTTGGAATTATGATTATTTTTTTCATTACTGAAAACACTTACTCAATTTTGAATGCTTACCGAGCATGTAGTGGTTACCTTGTAAACTTAGCAGTTCAGCAGTTTACATCGAGCAGACAATGGCTACTGAGTAAATACAGACAATGTGAAGTCCAGCAGTGTCCACCGAGCTTCTTAGTATCTACCATGCTTCACAGTGTGTATTGAGAAGATAATTTGTGTCATGAAGATTCAGTGCAAACCAAGCGATGAAAGATTCAATGTTTATCGAGTGAAGTGAGGAAAACTTAGTGTATAGTATCTACCAAGTGACACTACATCTATCAAGTCACCAATGGTTACCGAGTTCATAACTACATCAAGTGATTAGTATGGACCGAGCCTTCACTTCTACCAAGTGCATGAAGATGCCGAGTAATGCAATGAACACCGAGTATCAGAAAGTCACCAAGTCAGTTCAGTGAACTTGAGTGATTGGGACACAACCCAAGAACAGAATGGACACAACAGAAAAGGGAAATTATATTAACTAAGAAAGTAAGCTAGTACAAATAGTACAGAGAAAATAAACTTCAAAACATGCCCTAAGGGCTTACAATAGCATAAAATTGGAGATAATTTCTCCTTTCAGTACCTCCTCTCAAACTCCACTCCGAACTATCTTTTACAATGCTAGAAATCTCCTTAAATAGACCTTAGAGGGTTAAGGACTAGGAGTACATTCTATAAAGTGCTAGTAGGCATCCACCAACCAAATAGAAGGTTCTAGAAGTTGCGTTAGAAGTCGGTGCAAATCTAGAAGAATTCAAAAATGGTAATCGAACTTCCGGGAGGCATAACTTTTGAACCGTAGCTCCGATTGACGAACCGTTTACATTTTTGAAAAGCTCTCGAAGCGCTCTATAGCCCTATGGACAAGCTTTGCTTGTCCCCCATTTTTAAGCCCTTTTTCAGGTCATTTAATGCCCCTAACCTGACTTTGAAGCATTCTTAGGAGGTCTCCAAAACTCAAAAAATTGCAATAACTTTCAAACCGTGGGGCCTTTTGACCTGATTCTTTTTCTGGAATGCTCTAAATCACATTTACATTCATCTGGCCAATTCATACCTTCTAGGTCACCAAAATGATTGCCAAATTGCATGCTCCTATTTTTTTGAGATTTTTTAGCACACTGATAGTTGCACTGTGAGAGTTGGAACCTTTATTTGACCCAAATGGGTATCCAAAAATGTAAAGACATGAAACAGAAACTAAGTCTAAGTACATTTTTTTGGGTGACACAGGATTGCCCTTATACCTCTGGATGCTCCTGCATCAGACACCCAGGGTAGATTGAAAAGTGACCCTGTCACTTTATGGATGGTAGAGGAAATCCCAAATGGGAAACCTCAGTTGCTGAAATCTAAGTTGAGTCCTCAATCGGCCATCCTTTCCATTTGACCAAATACTCTTCATACTGCCTGTTTTTGGTACTCCTACCCACATGATGATCTAGAATGTCTTCTATCTCCTCCTTAGAAGAAGGAATTGGACATGGCTCTAACACCAGCTCCTCATCTGCACCATCATCATGATACTCTGTTAAATTTGCAATGTTGAAAATGGGAGAAATGTAAATACCATCTGGCAGCTCCACCTCATATGCATTTCCTGAGTCATGTTTCTTCAAAATTTTGCAGGGGCCAAATTTCTTCATTTTCAGCTTGTTGTAAGTACCAACTGGAAATCTTTCTTTTCATAAGTGCACCATGACTAGATCCCCTGCTTGGAATTCCTTATGTCTTCTCCTTTCATCAGCCCTAGCTTTATATTCTTGATTCATCTTGGTAATGTGTGCTTGAACCTCCTCATGTAGACGCTTGATATGTTCAGCAAATTCCTCAGCTTCAGCACTTGTCCTCTCCCCTTGTTCTATCTTCCTCAATTCTGGTGCAGTCCTTGGGCTACTCCCATATACAATTTGGAATGGTGATTTTCTAGTACTCCTATTTATAGAGTTATTTTAAGCAAAATCTGCTTGTGGTAGAATCAAATCCCATCCCTTGGGCTTATCCCCAACTAAACATCTTAGCAAATTGCCCAAACTTCTGTTTACCACTTCTTTTTGGCTGTCAGTTTGTGGGTGATGCGTGGAATTGAATTTCAAGTCTATTCTCAACTTTTTCCACAATGTCCTCCAGAAATACCCCACAAATTTACTGTCTTTGTCAGAAAATATACTCCTTGGAAGACCATGTAGTCTTACCACCTCTTTGAAAAACAAGTCTGCAATATGGACAGCATCATGAGTTTTGTGGCATGGAATGAAATGTGCCATTTTGGAGAACCTATCAACCACCACGAATATTGAGTCATTACCCCTTTGTGTCCTTGGCAATCAAAGAACAAAATCCATACTTATGTCCTCCCATGGCCTTGATGGAATAGGCAATGGCTGATATAGGCCAGTATTGTGACTAAACCCCTTAGCAACTTGACAAACCTGGCAACTCTGTACAAACTTCTTCACATCCTGTGTAATTTGAGGCCAAAAATAATGTTCTCTAAGAATGGCAATGGTCTTATCTCGACCAAAATGTCCTGCCATCCCTCCACTGTGTTTCTCCTTAATCAAATTTTCCCTCATGAAACTCCTTGGAATGCACAATTGACTATCCTTGAACAACATGCCATCCTGAACCAAATAGTCTAACCACTTGGTTCTATCTACAACAACAGGTTCTTTACAAGCTTTCCATGCTTCAGCAAAATCAGGATCCTTGGGGTACAAATTCTTGAGTTCATCAAACCCAACAACTTCAACTTGCATTACTGTAAGCAACAACTGTCTCCTACTTAGTGCATCTGCAACCCTGTTAGATTTTCAACTTCTATGCTTCAACACAAATGTATAGCTCTGCAAGAACTCTACCCACTTCATATGCCTCTAATTCAATTTACCTTGGCTATTTAGGTACTGTAATGCCTGGTGATTAGTATACAAAACAAATTCTTTTGGCAATAAATAATGACTCCATTTCTTTAAGGCCTGAACTATTGCATAGAACTCTTGATCATAAATAGAATACTTCTTCTTTGCATCATTCAATTTTTCACTAAAATATGCAATAGGCTTACCTTCTTGGCTTAATACAGCCCCAATAGCACTGCCACTGGCATCACAATCTACCTGGAAAACCTTTCTAAAATCTAGAAGTGCCAACATAGGCTATTTTGTTACCTTCTTCTTCAACAATTCAAAACTTCTCATAGCTGCTACAGTCCATTTGAACTCTTTACTATCCCCTCTTATTGTATTAGTTAGGGGTGCACATATGCCACTAAAATTCTTAATAAACTTCCTGTAAAAACTAACCAAACCATGAAATGATCTTACCTCAGTAGTAGACCTTGGAGTAGGCCATTCCAAGATGGCTTTTACCTTCTCCGGATCCATTTTGAGACCTTCAAGTGATATAACAAACCCCAAATAGACTAACTCCCTTTTTGCAAAGTTACACTTCTTCAGATTAATTAACAGTTTCTCTTCCCTTAGCCTTTCAAGGACACTATGAATATGCAATAAATGTTCTTCCAAAGTCTTGCTGAAAATTAAAATATCATCCAAATAGACAATAAAAAATTTTCCCAAGAACTTCTTAAGTACCTCATTCATGAGTCGCATGAAGGTGCTTGGTGTGTTCATCAATCCAAAGGGAATGACTAACCACTCATAAAGACCCTCCTTGGTCTTGAAGGTTATTTTCCACTCATCTCCTTCTCGAATCCATATATGGTGATAACCACTCTTTAGATCTATCTTTGTGAAGTACTGAGCTCCACTCAAGCAGTCCATAATATCATCCATCCTTGGCAAAGGAAACTGGTACTTGATGGTGATCCTATTTATAGCTTGAGAATCTGTACACATCCTCCACTCTCCATCCTTCTTTGGTGCTAGTACTGTAGGTACTGCACATGGACTCAGGCTCTCTCGAATCAAGCCCTTCCTCAATAGCTCCTGAACCTGTCTATTTAGCTCCTCTGTTTCAGTAGGAGTCATCCTGTGAGCAGCCTTGTTAGGCAAACTAGCTCCTGGAATCAGGTCTATCTAATGACTGATTTGCCTTACTGGCGGCAATCCATTTGGAACATTATTAGAGATAATATCTCCAAACT
Source organism: Cupressus sempervirens (assembly GCA_028749045.1). Classification (NCBI taxonomy): domain Eukaryota; kingdom Viridiplantae; phylum Streptophyta; class Pinopsida; order Cupressales; family Cupressaceae; genus Cupressus; species Cupressus sempervirens. The sequence goes on along the minus strand of CM053788.1, from coordinate 390,165,162 downwards.
TCCCTATTAAATCTGAAACTTCAATTGGTATTTCACTACTACCTTCTTTATCTTTCCTAGGAATCAAAGCATAGCACATATGTTGATGTTTCATGCCATCTAAAAACTTCCTTTCATCAACAAGACAAATCCTAGCACTGCTACATACCTTTTCACCTTCCTTTTTCATGGGCTTCAATTTGTGGCAAACTCCATCCTTTGTCAAAGAGTATGTGTTTGCATGTCCATCATGTACTATATTTCTATCAAACTGCCATGGTCTACCCAACAATAGATGGCAAACATCCATCAAAATAATATCACAGAGAACTTCATCATGGTAACTCCCAATTTTGAATTTCACTAAACATTGTTCACTTACCAGGACCTTATGATCATCTTTTACCCAAGCAATCTAATAGGGCTGGGGATGTTTCTCCCTCTTGAGCTTCAGCTTAGAGACCATCTCTTTTGATACCAAGTTATCAATGCTACCACCATCAATGATCACGTCACAACATTTATCCTCACAATTACATCTGGTATGGAATAAACTCCTCTGTTGTCCTGGTTCAATCTCACCACTTAGTAAGACTCTTTCATTTACCAAGGTCTCTCCTCTTTTTGCATCCTCTGAATGTGATGATTGTGCATCCTCATCCACATGAGCAACCCTAGCTTGGCCCTCAGCTCTCCTATCTGTCCTTCCTTGTCGTTGAGGTCATTCAAAGGCACGATGACCTTATTCATTGCAATGGAAATAGATACCACGGAAGCCTCCTCCTCCTTGTCCACATCCTCTACCTCTTCCTCTCTGATTTCCAAAGTCTTGTTCATGGGAGTAGTTGAAACCCTCATTCCTTTGGTTCCTGCTAGTACCCTCATCTTCATTTTTCTTTTGAGTTTCATTGTGGCCTCCAGATGATCTACCACTTCCCCTTCCTCCTTGACCACACCCTCTTTTTCTTCCTTCAAACCTTTTATTCAGCTTCTCTTAAACTTGTAGGGCAAACTAGTATGCCTCTTCAACACTGGTCATTCTTACCAGACTTAATTCCTCCTGGATGCTAGGTCGCAACCCATTGATATAACGAGCAATCTTCTCCTTATTTTCTTCTGCATGTCCCACTCTAATCAAGAGTCAGTAAAATTCCTTTGTATATTCTTGGATTGATCTTCCTGCTTGCTTTAACCCATGCATCTTCTTAAACAAATCAAGCTCATAGTCCACAAGAATGAACTGGTTCTTCAATTTGTCCACCACGTGATCCCATCTTGTGATCTTCTCCTTTCCTCTTCTATTTCTTTCCAATTGAACCTCTTGCCACCAAATTTTGGCATGTCCTTTCAGTTTGGCCTTTGCCAACTTAACCCTATATGGGTCCCTAATATCCTCATACTCAAAGTATTCTTCCAGTTCATTGATCCAATCGATCAACTCATCTGGTTTTAGATTTCCTGAAAATACACCCACTTCAATTGTGGGTCTTTTCCCAAACTTAGAAATGGCCCTAAAAAGCCTTTCCTTTACATGATTCAGAACTTCCCCATCAAATTACTCTTCTGGTCCTATTACTTCTTCTTCATTGTCATCCTCACTGTTGTCACCTGCGGCAACATTTGCTCCTCTACAGAGCTCCTCTTGCAATGCTTGCACCTGCCTTTGGAGGGCTCTAACCTCCTTAGGATTAATAGCTCTGGCCCTTCCACCATGCTCTCTTCATGGAGGCATCTTGTTTACTCAAACCCACAACCACACAGTCCTAGTGCAAACTGCCTCATAGTCGGCGCTCTATCTACACACTCAGGAAAACCAGCTCTAATACCACTTAATGGGGACACAACCCAAGAACAGAATGGACACAAAAAAAAAAGGGAAATTATATTAATTGAGAAAGTAAGCTAGTACAAATAGTACAAAGAAAATAAACTTCAAAACATGCTCTAAGGGCTTACAATAGCATAAAACTGGAGATAATTTCTCCTTTTAGTACCTTTTAGTACCTCCTCTCAAACTCCACTCCGAATTGTCTTTTACAATGCCAAAAATCTCCTTAAATAGACCTCAGAGGGTTCAAGACTAGGAGTACATTCTAGAAAGTGCTAGTAGGCATCCACCGACCAAATAGAAGGTTCTAGAAGTTGCGTTAGAAGTCAGTGCAAATCTAGAAGAATTCAGAAATGGTAATCGAACTTCCAGGAGGCATAAATTTTGAACCGTAGCTCCGATTGATGAACTATTTACATTTTCGAAAAGCTCTCGAAGCGCTCTATAGTTATATGGACAATATTTGCTTGTCCCCCATTTTTCAGCCATTTTTGAGGTCATTGAATGCCCCTAACCTGACTTTGAAGCATTCTTAGGAGGTCTCCAAAACTCAAAAAACTGCAATAACTTTCAAACCGTGGGGCCTTTTGACTTGATTCTTTTTTTGGAATGCTCTAAATCACATTTACATTCATCTGGCCAATTCACATCTTCTAGGTCACCAAAATGATGGACAAATTGCATGCCCCTATTTTTTTGGGATTTTCTAGCACACTGATAGTTGAACTATGAGAGTTGGAACTTTTATTTGACCCAAATGGGTATCCAAAAATGTAAAGACATGAAATAGAAACTAAGTCTAAGTACATTTTTTTGGGTGACAGAGGATTGCCCTTATACCTCTGGATGCTCCTGCATCATTGAGTTATTTACTATTGGGATGACTTTGTAATGTATTTGTTTACTTGTATTTTGGCCAACCTTGTAATTTTGTAAGTTTGAAAGGTATATATGTAAGATGTATTGTAAGATATCAAACATGTATGGTATGAATCATGATGGAATGAGAAGGAATTGTGAAGTAGTGTGAAGTATATGCAAAAGATTATTAGTAGCAGTTCAAGGAACAAAACAAGGTCAATTCAGAGGATGAAAAGTTATATCAATCACATGAGGTGATTAGTGCATAAAGGATCTTATCAGGAATCAGTTGCAAGTAGATCCACTACTTCATCCTAATAGGTGAATCAATTTTATAAATCCTCTAACAAGGTAGATTTAATAGTCTTTGTACAAATCTCTTAACAAAGAGAATACTTCATTATATGTTTGCAAATCCTCTAATAAGGTGGACCTAACAGTCATTTGTGCTCCTAATAGGGTAGATCACTAGAAGTGGTCAATGTAAGCCTTAACAAGACAACTTTATACTGCAGCATAAAAATTTTGTGGGTATCATCCCCACCCCAACTTTACTTTCTATTTGGAAGGTTTTTGGGTCACCAAAATATTGTGTTCTCTCGTGTAATGATTGTTTTATATTTTAGAACTAATGCTTGCAGTAGCATAGATGGATGTATGGTAAATTAATAAAAAAGTTTTAAGGTTACTGATTCACCCCTCCCCTCTCAGTAACCTATCATATCCTAAATATTTCCAACAATTGGTATCAGAACTTTGTGGTTCTTAGGATAAAAGTTTAGTAGCTTGAGCAAAGATCTAAGGAGAGATGGAGATATTTAGACTTGACAAGGAAATTGAAAATGAAAAGTTAGATTTGGAAATGGCCATGGCTCAACTCAAAGAAGTGAAGGAGCATCTTTCTCAATCCCTAAAAAGAAGGAAGGAACTTGCAAAACAAATGAATGACCATTAGTATGTTGAAGAAAATATTGAAGACCTTTTACCATCAAGCAGCTCAAATGAAGCTAATGAGGCAATCAAAGAACTCCTAGCAAAGAATGGCTCTCTATAGGAAGAAGTAAGAAAACTTAAAAGAGAACAAGAAATCCAACAATTAGGCTATGTGAAGTTTTGGAACAAATAAATAAGGCAAATGAAGACTTGGAGGCAAGAAATAACCAATCCAAATAGCATGAAGACCTCATTGATCAAATCTCTAGAGAAAATGAAGAAATCAGGATTCTCGAAGCACATAATGAAAGAATAAGAAGTGATCTAGATAGTGAAAGGGAAATTAATGAATGAATATTGAGAGAACTGAGATGTGAAAAGGAAATTGTTGAAAAATTAAAGAGTGACCTAAATACTAAAAAGAAAATCAATGAAAGAATGATGAAGTCACAAGAAGAGATGAATCAACTGATTCAGCAAAATGAGTAGAATCTTCATCAGAAAAAAGATAAAGCAGGACTTGGATATAATGAAGAACAAGGTGAATCTTCCAAGAAAGGTGCAAAAATAAATCTTAAACCCTCATGCAATCATTATGGAAAAATTGGTCACACATCAAACAAATAATAGAGCAGTGGAAAAGGAAAATTTAATGGAAAGTGCTATAACTATAATCAGCATAGTCACAAAGCCAATGAATAAAAGGAGAAACCAAAATTTGAAGGTAATTGTCAAAAATGCAAGAAGCATGGTCACAAGGCATCTCAATGCAGATCTAAAATATTCAATCCAACTGAACAACTTGTAAAGGCAATATTTGTATGGGACTACAATACCTAGTGCAGATGTCGTTATTGTGGAGAATATGGACACATTGGTATAAATTGTGCAAGGCATCACCTAAGGAGGAAGGATACTATAAGGTGTTATAAATGCATTAAACTCGGTCATATAGCTAAAAACTACATGAATACAGGGAAAATAGAAGATGAAAAGAAAGAAAGGGTTGACAACATAAGGAAACAAATGAAGTAGCAATGGATTCCTAAATCCATTGAAGATACAAGCTCAAATCATGGAATTGAAGTCACTCAAGAAGTGGGTGACTCCATCCCCTCAAACTAAATTTCTAAGAATGTGTTGGAGCTCTACTCACCAAGAAAATCATAAGCAATTCCAAGAAATTTGATAATAAGGTGCTTGAGCACATTGGTTAGCACATTGCAATAAAATAGGTTGAATTATCTTCAATCTTGAGCAATCTTGAGCAAACATTTACAAATGTAACATCACTTTTTGGTAAGCTCTATGATGTTACCAAGTACACCAAAGCGATCAAGAAAAAATTAAATAAGTTAGATGTGGAAATGAAAGATAGTGCTCAAAAGTTGCAGCTTGACCATAGTTCAAGCTCATCTCATCACATAAAGGTGAAATTTTTGTCCGAAATGTAGGTAGAGTTACTTAGAGAAGAAGCCAGAATCTAGTCTATGCTGATTGACATTCAAAATATAATTCTTCTAGTCATGGATCAAATGCAAAAACATATTGCCTATTCAAAAACATTGATTCATGACAGCAACTTTTCATTAGCAGATCATATGATTGAACTTTTTGCAGAAGTTCAAGTGGCTCTCTCCACATGCAAAATTTTGTAAGATAATTGGGATAAGACATTGTCTCTTATTCTTAAGGTACACTTTGATTTTATCTCACATTTTGGTGTCTCAATTTAAATTTATTGTATATACATTCTTTGGCATTATTGTCAAAAAGGGGGAGATAAGATTGTTGGCAGGGGAGAGATAAGATTGTTGGCATTGGGAGTATGAGTTGTATAGGAAAAGGAACCAAAAGAAGTAACAAAGACATTGTATAGATAAAAGCTATTCATGCCATATGTATGGGGGAGATATGTGAATTATGTAAGATATGTATATAGCAGAGTAAATTAGAATGTCAGTTTTGGTTTATAAGTGTTTTTGTCACTAATGCCAAAGGGGGAGATTGTTGGAATTATGATTATTTTTGTCATTAGTGACAACACTTAATTTTGAATGCTTATTGAGCATCTAGTGGTTGTCTTGTAAACTTAGTAGTTCAACAGTTTACACTGAGCAGACAGTGGCTACTGAGCAAATACAGACAATGTGAAGTCCAGTAGTGTCTACCAAGCTTCTCAGTATCTACCATGCTTCACAGTGTCTACTAAGAAGATAATTTGTGTCATGAAGATTTAGTGCAAACTGAGCAATGAAATATTCAGTGTTTATCGAGTGAAGTAAGGAAAACCTAGTGTACAGTATCTACCAAATGATACTACATCTACCGAGTCACCAGTGGTTACCGAGTTCAAAACTACATCGAGTGATTAGTATAGATCAAGCCTTCACTTCTATAGAGTGCATGACAATGCTGAGTAATGTAGTGAATGCTGAGTATTAGAAGGTCACCGAGTCAGTTCAGTGAACCTGAATTATTTACTATTGGACCGACTTTGTAATCTATTTGTTCACTTGTATTTTGGCCGACCTTGTAATTTTGTAAGTTTCAAAGGTATATATGTAAGATGTATTGTAAGATATCAAACATGTATGGTATGAATCAAGATGGAATGAGAAGGAATTGCGAAGTAATGTGAAGTATATGAGAAAGATTATCAACAATAGTTCAAGGAACACAACAAGGTCAATTCAGAGACTGAAAAGTTATATCCATCACATGAAGTGATCAGTGCATAAAGGATCTTATTAGCAATCAGTTGCAAGTAGATCCACTGCTTCATCCTAATAGGGGAATTAGTTTTCTAAATCCTCTAACAAGGTAGACTTAATAGTCTTTGTAAAAATCTCTTAATAGAGTGCATACTTCATTGTATGTTTGCAAATCCTCTAACAAGGTGGACCTAGTAGTCCTTTGTGCTCCTAATAGGGTAGATCACTAGAAGTGGTCAATGTAAGCCTTAATAGGCCAACTTTATACTATAGCATTAAAGTTTTGTGGGTATCATCCCCACCCCAGTTTTACTTTCTATTTGGAAGGTTTCTGGGTCACCAAAATATTGTGTTCTCTTGTGTAATGATTTTTTTATATTTCAGAATTTAATGCATGCGGTAGCATAGATGGATGTATGGTATATTAATAAAAAAGTTTTAAGGTTACTGATTCACCCCTCCCCTCTCAGTAACCCATCATATCCTAAATATTTCCAACACCATGAACAAATTCAAAGGGGAGTGCTTCATGAGGAAAGGTAGATTGAGGAAAATGAGAGGTAATTATAAGATGTTATCGTAGTTAATTAAATTTTATCCATCATCAATATAAGTTGTTTCTAACTAGTCTATTTATTTTATATAGTTTCTCATGAGTGGGATGCATTTCATTTGTATATTGCAAACAATCTTGATTAGATGATGGTATGGATTGAATGATCTCAACAAAATGGTCACTTTTAACATGGGAAGGTGTTACTTCATTGGTTAAAGAAGCTCATTGTAATGGAGATCCCAATGTTACATCAATACTAATTGATCAAGAAAATGGTTTAAGAGGTGGAAAGGTAAGTATAAGTTAATCTATGATGACCCATTTGTTTAATATCAACTTATGGATGAATGCATAATTTTGACATGTTTGAAAATAATGGGTCAAGCACCATAGAGCTATGTACTACAATGGTCATAAATTTTGCATTAAAAAGGTGGATGAGACTAAGAGAACTTGTGATTTTGGGATAACTGTAGTCTTTGACATCACCAATATTTCATCTAGAAATGGCATGCATCCTCAACAATCTGAAAACAAATACTATGGCATTTTGGATGATATAATTGAGTGCAACTTTAATTCCTTCAAACAAGTTCTAGTTGGTGTCAAATGGTACAGGCTATGATTGAATCAAAATGATCTTGATAGAGCTATTATTGAACATGATAATAGATTTACAATGATTAGTACAAAGTCATTTGAGCCAGTTGGAAATAAGCCCTATGTTCTTCCAAGCCAATGTGAGCAACTATTTTACTTTGGCATTCCACATAAGCCAAGTTGGTCATTTTTTGTTAGAAATGATCCAAGAGGAAGACCAATAAAGTATAATGTGACTGAAGTAGAAGATATCGAAGAAGTGGAAGATGAAATAGATGATGATGATGGTGAAGATGAAGAAGGAGATGATGATGATGATTATGGTAAAGATGTTCATGATGGTGGTGGTGGTGGTGGTGGTGGTGGCAGCGAAGATGATGGTGATGGTGATGGTGATGGTGATGAAAATAGTGACATCAATGATGATGGTCATAGCGATGATCACGATGTTAACGATGGTCATTCTGACGATTTGGATGATGATGTTCATGATGATGAGATAGAAGAAGAAGATGATCAATGAAAATGTATTAGGTATTTATTAGGTTGAAATATTTGTTACGATGCTCAATTCTTGGTGCTGATTACTTATAATATGTTTTTTATAGAGGTAACCAATTAAAAAATATACAATGTTATGTTTTTTGTGATGAATGCATATTGTTCTTGTTATGTTCTATGTAATTTTTAGCATAATATCATGTAATTTGTAACTAACTTAAGAAAAATGATTTACATATATAGGAAACTATACCCCTTTAATGAGGATTGTACAAAGTGACATGGATCATGAGGTATAAGTTTATTACATGCTTGGTCTCTCTTTACCTTCAACATTAACTTTAGGAAAGCTTCATCAATATTAGGCTCATTTTATAGAAAAATATTTGGCTCCTTCAACTATATCTCTCATTTGATGGGCTACAAGTGTTAGAAATGCTTTAGAATAACTAAAGGGGGGAGGGGGTGAATCAGTTATTCAAGGTCCAAATGTCCTATTCAAACTTTTCATCAAGTAAAGTGTACCCATCAAACTTGTTCATTCATTCAAGCTTTAACTTTCCTATTCAACAAGTTACTGTAAATCAACATGCAAGCATAACACATAAAAAGTTTAACAGATAACATAGTGATTTACGTGAAAACCCAATTTGAGAAAAACCACCAGTAACATGCTACTCAATTCTTACTCTTTTGAAGTGATACCCTATGAAAGGCCTACCCTGTTAAAAGCTACAACAAACTATTAAATGTGACCTTGTTAGATGATTTATCCACCCTGTTAGAAGTGGGCCTAGTTAGAGGACTTTAGAACATTCACTTGGAAAGCCACCTGGTTAAAATATTTTCAAATGGCTATTAAACCAACCTAAGTTCATAGGATTTTATTTTACCCTAACTGATACAATTTCTAGGGAGCAAAAATAAGGGGTTTTGACGTAATTATAGTATACAACTTATCTTGCAGATTTTAGATCACTCTTCAACTCTTCTCATTGCCTAGCTTTCAATCTTCTTTAGTTCTATTAGCTTGCCCTCCTTTCAAGATTTGTCTCCTAGAGTCTCCATGCTTAATGTACTAGTGCAATCATCTCTCTCTGACCACTTATTGAAGTAGAGTCTCTATGTTCTATTCTTCCTTCTCTTAGATGTCTTCTCCTTGACACCCTTCAACCACTTCACAATTTGGCACACCAACAACTCTTTCTTCTTGGTCTCTGACTTCTTAAATAGAAGTCTGGAATCTCTTTTCTTGCTCGATTCTTCCATCCTTTAATTTTGGTTTGAATGGGTTAGGTAAGATTCATTGAATCTAACCCAAATTTTGTTTCCTCTAGAAACATCTTGAAGAATCCTCTTAAAATTGCTCAAAAATGGTTTACATAGAATTTTGTGCCACCAATTCATCATCCTTATCTTCCAATTAGTTCACAAAATTCTAGGTAACAACTATGTCAACTCATATCTGGTGAATCTTCAATTTTTAAAATAATGCAGTAGCTTGACACTATTGAAATTTTGGTGCTCAACACACACTATGTTACTCGACATCAACTATATTTTACTGATTCTCAACACCTACTATGGATTCACTCGACATCTACTAAGCTTTCTATTTGCTAAGCTCCTTCTATATCACTCAACACTTGAACTTCACTCGATACTTGAAGTTCACTTGGCACATATTAGATTTGGCATTTTCTCAGCTTCAACTAAAAAATTTCTCAGCTTGAACTAGCTTGCTCGACACATACTGATGAACTTAGTTAAGCTTTTTAGTCAACCTTGTTCCAACTTACACTTTTAGTGTTTCTAAGTATGGCCAACCTCTGTATCATTGAGTATGTTATCAATACATCATTTAACCATTGTCTTAATTGATCCTTGCACTTTATTACAATATCATAACTTGACTTTTCCCTTAGGTGCTCTTGTTACATCTTGTTGATTAAATCCTCTTCATCAATCAACTAAGTGATAGTACTTGGATCTTATAAGAAATTTTCATTCTAGCAAGTAGCAAGTTTGACATCAATGACAAAACAATAATTGAAAATATTCTTTATCAACCAAATTCCTTCTTTGTAACAATCTCCCTCTTTGATTTTCAACAATGTTTTTTTCAATCATATTTCCAACAATCTCCCTCTTTGGCATTGATGGAAAACTAAACTAATCTACCATCAAACCAAACTATTTAACCAAGTTCTCAGTATGCTAATTAGGTTAAAATAGTAATTCAAATGCCAAAAAGAAATATGTGTTACCATTATTTTTCACTTCTTCCTCTTTGATCTATATCTTGATTACTTTACTTCTGCTTCTCCCTCTTAGCTATTGTATCCTTTCCTCTTTTTCATACTTTGTTGTTGATCAGTTTTGCTCACTTCTTCCTCTACTTCTTTATTCCCCTTTGTCTGGTGATCTTTGACTGTTGATCAGTTTTTGTATATTTCTCCATCTTTCTCTGGATTTGAAAATCTCCCTCTTTCTCTAGATTTGATTAGTTTGTTGACAATCTCCCTCTTTGACAACAATGCCAAAGACATATTACTTCAGCATCTTATTATGCAAGTATAGCATTTTTTGAAACTTCCAGTTTCTCCCTTTGTTACCTTACTTGTGACTAATTTGGAATTTTTGCACTTTGATTACTTCAGGAATGAATCATAAAGTAAGTATCCTCTGCATTAATTCACAATAATTCAATAATTTACTCATTTGGTGCAGGGAAATTCTTCTTGTTGCTTAAGTGCCCTTGGCTAGGGATATCACCCCTAACTTGCCTCTAAGATATTCAAAAGCATCTTTTGGTAGTGCTTTTGTGAAGGTGTTAGCAATCTATTCCTTTAAGCTAACATATTCCATCTTTACTTGCTTGTCTTCTACCAATTCTCCTACATAGTGATACTTAATTGCAATATGCTTAGTTTTGGCATGAATTACATGATTTTTTGATATGTTGATGGCAATTGTATTATCACAATAAAGTATCATAGGCTCATTTACCTCCTCATTCATACCTTGCAATAGATGTTTGATCCATACAATATTAGTGCAATTGATAGTAGGTGCAACATGTTCAGCTTCTGCTCTAGATTGTGAGGTACAACTTTATTTTTTACTGGTCCATGTAATCAGTCTTTTCCCTAAGAAAAGTGCTCCTCCACTAGTGCTCTTTCTATCATCAATGTAATCTCTCCAATCTACATCAGTATAGGCTCTTAACTCAAACTTTTCACTCTTCTTTTAGTACAAACCAAAGTCATCAGTTCCTTTTAGGTATCTCAGTATTCTCTTTACTACCATTAGATGATTTTCTCTTGGATTAGTAGAAAATCTTGCCACTATTCCAACTACAAATGCAATGTCTAGTCTACTATGTACAATATACTACAACTTTCTAATCATTGATCTATACGTTGTTTGGTTCACTTCAGCAGACTTATCATTCTTGGATAACTTATATCTTGTTACCATTGGTGTGCTAACTAATTTTGAGTGCTATAATCCAAATTTCTTGAGTATCTCCTTGATATATTTTTATCAGGTCACAAATATGCCATGCTTTAGTTGATATACTTACAATCCAACAAAGAATTTGATTTCTCCAAACATTGACATCTCAAACTCATGTTTCATTTGATCCAAAAAATCCTTGCATAGAACATCTTTTCCTCCAAATATTATGTCATCAACAAAGATTTTAGATATCAAAATGTCTTTACCTTTTTTTGCTTGATGTGTAGGTTGTTGTTGTCATCTATTCTCTCAAATCCTATCTTCACAAGATATTTGTGCAATCTCTCATACCATGCTCTAGGTGCTTGCTTTAGACCATAGAGTGCCTTGTGCAATTTGCAAACCATATCCTTGTTCTTGTCATCAAAAAATCCCTCTAGTTGTTCTATGTAGACTTCCTCTTCTAGTATACCATTAAGAAAAGTAGACTTCACATCCATTTGGTAGACTGTGAAACCTTTATAAGTAGCATATGCAAGTAGTGTTCTTACTCCTTCCATTCTTGAAATAGGGGCAAATGTTTCCCCATAATCCAATCCTTCTTCTTGTGTATAACCTTTGTAGACTAGTCTAGCCTTGTTTCTTGTTATCTCACCATTCTCATCAAGTTTGTTTTTGAAAGCCCATTTGGTACCAATTACATTCTTATCAGCTGGTCTAGGAACTAGGGTCCAAGTTTTGTTCTTTTCAATCTGGTCTATCTCCTCTTTCATGGCTTTATACCAGTCATCATCTTATAGTACATCTTTCACTATTTTAGGTTCAATCTTACTCATCAAACATGATTCATTTCTTAGTTTGTTCCTTGTCATTGGTCTGGCATCCTTGTCACCAATGATTTTCTCTACAAGGTGATGTCTTCTCACATACTTGGCTAATCTTGGTTTTGTCCTTCTTCCCATATTTGGTTCTTTAGTTTCAGATTCATTTTTCTCTTCTCCATCTAGTATTTCATCATCTCTTTCATGTGTACTAATTTCAAAGTCAGAATTTGCATTTTTTTCATTCTACAACTTAGCTTCTAAATACAACTCAACATTCACTGGTTGTGACTCAGCTGATACTGAGATTTGTTGTTGATTCTCAACTTGATTTGCAACATTATCTCCAATAGTCATTCCTCCATAGAAGTATACAAAGGATCTGCAATCTTCTATCTTTCTAGCTTCATCAATTTGGACTTCTGCATGCTTATCAAAATTTACATTTGCACTCTCTACAATCTTGTTAGTATTAGTATTCAAACACTTGTATGCTTTGCTTCTAGTGGGGAGTATGCCTTCATTACTCTTTGCATCAAACTTACCATTTCTAGTATCTTTAAGAATATAGCATTTACAACCATATACTTTGAAATGTTTTACATTAGGTGAGTGACCATACCATAATTCAAAAGGTGTTGCTTTTGTTCCTTTCTTGACTTGGACTCTATTTAGGGTGTAAATAGCAGTGCTTACTGGCACAATCTATCACTGATCTATTCCTTCTTTCATCAATACAATTTTGTGGTGGAGTTCTTGGTGCTGATGTTTGTCTCTTGATTCCTTTATCATTTTATAATATCTCAAATTATTTTGATGTAAACTCTCCTCACTGTCTGATCTCTAGCACTTCAGACTCTTTCTTATTTCCTTCTCAACTCTAGCCAAATACCACTTAAACATTTGAAATGCATCAGATTTTTGCTTCAAAAGCATGATAGTCATCATTCTAGAGTAGTCATACACAAATAGCATTATGTATCTATCTCCTTGGTAGCTCTATACTTCTATTGGACCATATAAGTCTGTATGGACTAACTCTAGTACTTCCTTGGAAGTGTATGTTTTTCTTTTGAAACTAGATTTAGTCATCTTTCCTAGTTGGCATTGTTTGCACATTGTATTTCCAAGTTTCATCAGCTTGAGAAAATGTCTGACTTTCTTCTTTTTGCTGATGCTAATTAGATTGTCAAAGTTAATATGAAATAGTCTTTTATGCCATAACCACGCATCATCAAGTCTAAGAACAAGATAGGTTGCATCCTACATATCTAGGTTAAACAAGTTACTCCTACTTTGTTCACCTTTTTGTATTAGATTTCCATCAGTGTCATAGATTTTGGCAGATTTGTTTCCAAATTCTACATTGCAACCTACATTGCCTACTTGTGATACACTCAACAAGTTGTAGTTCAATCCTTCAACATAGTATGCATTATCACATGAAATCTTCTTAGTAACTTTAATGGAACCTTTTTCTTTTATTTGACATGGAACATCATTTTCAAATCTAACACTATTTCCATCATATTGAGTAAAGGTAATAAACTTACTTTTATCTCTTGTCATGTGATGTGAGCATCCACTGTCTATGATCCACTTGTCATTCTTGTTCACACAGGTTACCTGTGCTATTGCTTCATCTTCATTTGATTCATCCTTCATGGCCACATAAACTACTTCATCATCATTCTCATTAGAATCTTCTTCAACAATGTAGCATCTTTTGCCTTTATCCTTGTAATCTCTACTATCATCTTCTCTCTTGTTCTTGTACTTGTTTCCTTCTTTTTAGTTCTTCTTCTTTGTACATCTTGCAGCAATATGACCTACTTCATTGCAACTAAAACATATGATATGTAGATTACCTTTGAATTTACCTTTGCCTCTACGGAATCTTCTAGCTAGTAGTGCTTCCAATTGTTCCACATCTTCCTCATCTATGTTGCTATCACTGGATGCATATTTTCCTTTTCTACTCTTCCTTTTTGAATTCACATCCATAGTGCCTTTTAATGTCAGCTTGGCCTTAAAAGTAGATTCAAGGTTCTCAGGTCTATAGTTGTCAAAGTTGGATAACTCAAATGTAGTAAGTCTTCCCATTATTCCTTCAAAAGTTAGTGTGTTACCTTGTACACACCTTAGCTCTTGGATGGCTGAAACTCTAATAACATATATGGTGAGTAGGGTCCTTAAGTATTTGCTATTTATAATCTCTTCTTGCAATTGACCACCCAAAATTCTTATTGCACTTACCACTTCTTTCATTCTAGAGCCATATTGAGCAACATTTTCTCCTTCCTCCATTTTCACGTCATCAAACTTTCCTTTGAGGCTTTCTCTCTTTGCTCTTTGAACATTCTGATCTCCTCCATAGATATCTATTAGGGCTTTCCACATTTTGAATGTAGTGTCACATCCTTTCATGTCATCAAATTTAGCATAATGAAGTGTAGAGGCAATCTCCAGCATTGCTTGATTATGCTCCTTCCTTTTATTCAAATCATCTGTAGAGAGGGGTCTAGTTGGGTCTACATTCTCCACTACAATTGAAGTTTTTTCATAATCACCTATTGATCCAAGGTGCAATTTCATAAGATTCTACCGTGTAATGAAGTTGTCTTTGTTGAGCTTGGTAATTTCTCTCTTAGACATCTTGATCTTCCTGCTTCTAGTACCTTGAAACTAAATTAGTAGATGGCTCTAATACCAATTGTTAGAAATGCTTCAAAATAACTGGGGGGGAGGGGGTGAATTAGTTATTTAAGGTCCAAATGTCCTATTCAAACTTTTCATCAAGTAAAGTGCACCCATCAAACTTGTTCATTCATTCAAGCTTTAACTTTCCTATTCAACAAGTTATTGTAAATCAACATGCAAGTATAAAACATAAAAAGTTCAACACATAACACAATGATTTATGTGGAAACCTAATTTGGGAAAAACCACTAGTAACATGCTACTCAATTCTCACTCTTCTAAAGTGATGCCCTGTGAAAGGCCTACCCTATTAAAGGCTACAACACACTGTTAAATGTGACCTTGTTAGAGGATTTATCTACATTCATGTGAAATGACACGCTGTTAAACGATTTACAAATGTCTATCAAACCAACCTAAGTCCATAAAATTTTCTTTTACCCTAACTAATATAATTTCTAGAGAGAACAATAAGGGATTTTTACCTAATTATAGTATATAACTTATCTTGTAGATTTTAGATCACTCTTCAGCTCTTCTCATTACCTGGCTTTCAGTCTTCTTCATTTCTAACAACTTGCCCTCCTTTCAAGCTTTGTCTTCTTGAGTCTCCATGCTCAATGTATAGGTGCAATCATCTCTCTCTGACCACTTATCGAAGAAAATTCTCTGTGCTCCATTCTTTCTTCTCTTAGATGTCTTCTCCTTGACACCCTTCAACCACTTTGTAATTTGGTACACCAGCAACTCTTGCTTCTTGGTTTGTGACTTCTTAAATAGAAGTCTGGAATCTCTTTTCCTACTTGATTCTTCTATCCTTTAATATTGGTTTGAATGGTTTAGGTAGGATTTATTGAATGTAACCCACATTTTGTTTCCTCTAGAAACATCTTGAAGAATCCTCTTGAAATCACTCAAAAATGGTTTACATGGAACTCTATGCCACCAACTCATCATCTTTATCTTCCAATTTGTTCACACAGTTCTAGGTAACAATTATATAAGCTCAAATCTAGTGAATCTTTGACTTTTAAAATAATGTAGTAGCTTAGCACTATTGAAATTCTAGTGCTCGACACACACTGTGTTACTTGGCATCAATTACATTTTATTAATGCTTGGCACCTACTATGGATTCACTTGGCATCTACTAAGCTTTATGTTTTCTTAGCTCCTTCTATATCACTTGGCACCTAAAGTTCACTCGGCACACACTAGATTTGGAATTTTCTTGGCTCCAATTGAAAATTTTCTTGGCTTGAACTAGCTTGCTCGACACTTATTGATGAACTTAGTTAAGCTTTGTAGTCAACCTTGTTCTAACTTACACTTCTAGTGTTTCTAAGTGTGGCCAACCTCTGTATCTTCAAGTATGTTATAAATACATCATTTAACCATTTTCTTAACTGATCCTTAAACTTGATTACAATATCATAACTCAACCTTTCTCTTAGGTGCTCTTATTACATCTTGTTGATTAAATCCTCTTCATCAATCAACTAAGTGATAGTACTTGTATCTTATAAGCAATTGTCATTCTAGCAAGTAGCAGGTTTGACATTAATGACAAAAAAATGATTGAAAACATTCTTTATCAACCAACTTCCTTCTTTGCAACAATCTTTGTCTATGATTTTCAAAAATGATCTTTTCAATCATATTTCCAACAAGAAGTACCACCAAATAGGTATCTATCAGATTTGTCTTCCTTAAGTGAGGGAAATGTAGGAATAGAAGAGGATAGTGAGACATGTAGTATGTCTATGAAAGAGAGACAAACTAGAGGGACAAATATTAGACAAAAATTCAATAAAATCATGTAATTTTTCCTTTCTCAAGGGGTGTCATGTTCTTATAATAATGAGACAAATGGCAAAAACAAGGTTCCCTTGAGGTACACATGTCTTGAGGAAGAATGGGTACCCAAGGAATTATCTCCAATTAACATTGATTTTTTTGTTAATGAGAGGATATATCACATAGCTCCATCATCATTACATGGTTTGGACCTATTTTCCATGGATGACATAAAGGTTAGCTATAACAAAGTTGTTGAATTGATGGAGTATGTAGGAACTTGATACAATTACAAAAACTAGATGCAAATAGTTCAATATAAAAAAGTATGCATACGTATGCACTGTTAGAAAATTATCTACAATAGAAAGAAAATGATCAAAGTAAAAGACTTGTTGTGTACATTGATGGAAGGCCAAAAGAAATAGGGAATATTGTAGGTTTTATAAATAGTACACATCTTGGGTCAATAAATAAGTGACCCTATTGCATTTTGGAGGTGCATGAGGGAAAACATGTTTTTGTACATGCAATAAAATCGTTAAGTTTAGGGGTAAAGTTGCTAATAGATTACAATTTGAATCACATATATACAAAGAAAGTTAGTATCATGGGACTTGTAAGTACTATATATGTAATGTTTAAACTAATTACTTCCAATTAGAACTCCAATATACAACATACCATTTTAATAATAAGTTTTTTGTTAAGTCAACTATTCCTTTCATTATGCCAATGTTTTTATATATATTCTTTGCTACAGGTGACATGACTAATCCATTGGATGATAGAAGTGGGGATGTTGCTCCCACCCCTTCTGTAGCACAGGTAAACTTTTTGTATAAAAATTTATGCAATTGTAATTTTACAAAATGCCATATTATTATGTTACTTTTGTTAAGGTTTTGGACTTGTTTGATTGTTTTATTGATGTTTTTGTCACAATTTGATTCTTACAAAAAGGGAAAAGAATATCTTACACAAGAGAAATTACTTGCTAATATGGTAGCCATTATGTCATGATGACATCACATAGTACAGTGACCCTATAACCCTATGTAAAAAGACCCTCAAGAACATCAATCTAAAAATTCTTGGGCTTGTAATGGATCCAAATCCAATAGAAGAGAAATAGGCCACAAGAAATGAATTGTGTTGTAGGGCACACAACCTGGAAGTAAGCAACAATGAGTCTTTTGATAGGACAATAGTTCAATAAAGATTTATATTTTATACTAATTTATGGATTGTCAACCATAATATTATGTTTTCTTAAAGGATTTTTTGAGACTACACCAAGTTGTTCCACTTGATAAGGGTACCATGAGTGTAAATTCTACATGTATATGCTTTCAATTCTCAATCATTAGAAGGGACATTATTTTATTCATGATTATTATTGACAATTTTATATTACTTTTGTCATGTTTTTGTAATCTATATTTTGAAAAGATAATACATTGTGTATATATATGATTATTTTTCAGGTGCTGATGATTTTCATATGCCTACTTCCACAAGGTCGGCCAACACTCTGAGATAACTGACTATAGGATTGGAAATAAGGAGCATGCAAACATCCACACTTGCTACAACTAGAGATGGTAAATTCTTATTTTGGTAAATTTTTAATGTGTTAAATATAATCTTATTTGTACTTTCTTGTTCATTTGACTATAGTATGGCATTGATTAACTTTGTGTAGGGACATGTACACCTTCTTGTGGTGATAAAACTGATACCAGTACTAGTGATAATTTACCAGTCTTTCCTGAAACAACCCATGTTTTTGATAAGATAAACAGGTTTTAAGGGATCCTGAAACTAAGTTTTACAATAAACAAGGCTGATAATAAGAAAAAGAAGCCCAGCCAAAATAGAGGTCCAACAGCTGAAAAAATCTTGAAGGCCCAGCCCAAAACCAAGGCCCACAGAAAGGCCAGAAGAGTAACAAACTAAAACAAAACAATAGAAAGCCTGTCCAAAAGCCAAAAGCCAAAAAGATGAAAAAAAAAAAAAGACAAGAAAACTAGTCTTCAGTTATCTTCTCCATTTCCTGCATAGTCTGAGCTGCCTTGACTATCTTTTGTTTCTCCTTTTCCATTTGATCGTGGACCTTCTCCATGCCCTAATCCATACTGGTGAATGTACTGATTATGGCCTTGTCATCATCCGACCTGGCCTTATCCCTGTTCTATCCTCCCTCCTCCACTAGGAAGCCCTTGTCCTTAAGTTTACCTGCAAGGGATTGGATGTTGTCATTCATTGAACTCAGGAGAGAAATAATCTGACTTGCTAGGTTGTGGTTGTAGTTTTCAAGATTTCTAATTCTCCTTTCATTTAAGCTTTCTCTATTATCCTGGTCCTCCTAGCTGTCAATACCTGTCTTATTCTTAGTACTTTCCATCTGGGATACCCTTTCTCTAACTTCCTCCAGCTCATGGAAGAGTCATTTGATTGATCTAAAGTTGTCAATCATACTACTGCGGGCATTATTCAAAAGGTTCATTCCAGTCTCCCTTGGGTTTTCTGAAATAGCCAAGATAGTTGGGTCTATAAGCTCATTGAGCCTAGGCTCCTCCAGGTTGTCCACCAAGATCTGAGGGTTCATAACTTCCCTAAAAATCCCCATAGTAGCAGTCCTCACATTGAAATTTTTCCAGGCCTTTCTTCTATTATTGACCTGCACTTCCTCCTCATTCTCACCAGTGATGACATTCACTTTTTCCTTCGAAGGAGGCTGAGACTGGACAGGGGGAGGGGAAGAGGAATATCATCCATCCTTTAATTTCTAGTCTCCTCAACTCTCACTACCTCCCTCTTCCATTTTTTCCCAAGTTTCTCCTCTTCCAACTCCTCCTCCGACACTTTGTCAGAATCTTTTGTATCCATTTCCTCCTCCTCCTCAGCATAACTCTCTTTTGCTTGAGCTTGGCTGTGATCCCTAGGGCTTTTCCTGCTGGGAGTTGTAGCAGTGGACCATTTCCTATCTTGACCTTTTTTCTTCTTTCCTCGGGTAACATTCTCCTCCTTCCAGCTAAGGCTCTCAATGTCATTAGAGTCTAAAGAAAAGCTGGAGTTGCCTTTGTCAACATCCTCAACTTAAGGAGGGTTTTTGCATATAGACTGAGCTTTGAAATGCTCATGGATGAGGAGCAATAATCCCTCATGCAAAGCAGGGTTAACAGTGGCTTTCTTCTTGAAACTAGAGATTGCCTTGTTCATAGAAGTGAGAAGGTAAAAGGGAATGGAAATTCTACTCTTATGGCAAAAATGATTTAAAATCACAAAATGGTGAGTTCTAACCCGATCAAACCTAGGGTCCAGGGAAACATAATCAATGAGGGCATTTAAAACATACCTCTAGAACTTCTTTATAGTCTCTGTCACGTAGAAAGATTCTTTCTTTTCCAGCTTGTTCATCTCTGTAAAAATTTTCACGAACTCCTTGACTGCATTGGATGAAAGTTTCTTGTCCCTGTAGAATTTGGAACCCTCCATAGGGATACCAGCGACCTCTACAACCACCTCCTCTATGATTTGGAAAGAAAACCCATTCACCTTGACCTTGCCATTGTTCCACGAGTTCACCATGCTGTTGGTGACCTCAGGGTCAAAATCATGGAGTTTCTCAAAAAAACTCGCAACCCCACCCTTTTCCAATTTTTTCCAAACTTTGCCCATATTCTTCCACTTCTCCACTTCACCCATCGGCTCCTTTCTACTCCGTTCTATAGTCATGACATCCATTTTTTCTTCAACAATTCTCATGAGCCCCAATCTTTGCAAATTTTTTCCAGCCAAGATTTTGGCTCTGTTTCTATTATTGGGTTCGTGATCATTTGCCTCTTTGATACAATAGAAAGTGAAAATGATAACTATCCCCCAAACATGTTGAAATGACAAAAAAAATCCCTTGAGATCATGAAAACCAAGAAACTTATTATGGCTCATGCCAACATTCAATCTTTCTTTATTAAACATGATAACAATTAGATTGACCCATACTTTTGTGGATTTTCTCTAGCTTGATTAGTGACTTAGCCTCCATCGGAAAATATTTTTCAGAATGCCAGGTCATCTCTTTTTCTGCTCCCACCCCTTTGTTAGTGAACCAGTCAGCAACTAGGTTTGCCTCTCTAAATGCATGAGTGATGTGGACCTTCTCAAATTTTGTGAGGGTGGCACGTGTCTCATCAATTATATTTGCAATCAACCACAAGGGGAGGGGGGAGATTCCATTAATATTGTTAATTATGTTTTTGGAGTCCCCTTCAAGCCAAATTTTGGTAGCACCAGCTTCAAAAGCCAACTTTACCACACTGCACGCGGCTCTTGCTTTGGCAAAATGGTTGGTCTGGGTTCCAAGCAGGAGAGAAAAGGCCGCAATCCCCTCCCCAAAACTGTTTCTTATAATTCCACTACTTCCAGAGGGGCCAGGGTTGCCCTTAGAAGTACCATCGAAGTTGGCTTTTGACCATCCTTCTGGGGGTGGAATCCATCTGGCATCTTGTCTTTTTCTTTAACCGTCTTCCTATCCCCTATATCAGCTTCCCCCTCCTTCATCACTTGAAGGTTTTCTTTTATGTTTTTCAAAATCTTTCTTCCCATAATTATTTTTGGCTCCTCTCTATCCCTGAAAATTTTGTTGTTCCTTTCCTTCCAGATGCTCCAGCAGAAGTGAGGCAAAAACTAGGCATAATTGTCCTGCTGGCCAGCAATTTTACAAAGGCTTTTCCAATGACTAAAAAAGTTGATAAGGTTATCTAGCTAGCACCAAAGAATCTCCATTTCTTTATTAAGAGAACTCCACACCTCCCTAGCAAATTCACATTGAATGAAGATATGATTTCCTGACTCGGACTGGTTTTTCTAGAGCGAGCATCTGTTGGGCATAACATGGCCTCTCTTCATGAGATTATCTTGCATTAGGATTTTGTTTTGAAGGGCCAGCCAATAAAATATGTTGATCTTTGGTGTGAGGCCTGTGAGCTAGGTGTCCACCCAAGGGGGTTTCTCCTTTAAACCCCAGAGAGAGTTGTAGCCAGAAGCAACAGAATAACTTCCATTGGGATTATCCCTCTAGACCAGCTCATCCTTATTATTACTAGGGATCGAAGAGTTAAGCATAGTCATTATTGGTTTCAAATCCTTGGAAATGAGGGAAAGGTCTCTCCATTCCTGACCAACCCTATAATTTCTTACTTTAAACCCATATAGCTCCATGCATTCTTGCACCCATCTCTCAAATACTGGGTTGTTAGAAAGTGGGCCTTGACATAACCACCTATCAAACCAAAATTGAATATCTTCCCCATTGCCAAGTTTCCAAGAGACCCTCGCCTTAGCCAGGTCCCTGGCCTTTAGGATACCATTCCAAATAGTCAATCCTTTAGGGATGTCCTCATTGAATAAAGTAAAATGAAGAGAGGGTCTTCTGAGGTATTTATTTTCCAGAATGTCTCTCCATTCACCAGTTTTATTGAAGATTCGCTAGATTTGTTTTGCAAGAAGCGCCTTATTGAGATGGGTAAGCTTTCTGATGCCCAAACCACCATACCTCTTGGGGAGGCAAACCTTCTCCCAGGCCACAAGAGGGTACCTTTTCTTTCCTTCAAGTTCGGTCCATAGAAAGTCTCTTTGGATTTTCTCCATTTTCTCTGCAAATTTCACAGGAATTCCAAAAAGGCTCAGAGCATAAATGGGAAGGTTCTGAAGAGTGGATTTGACCAGTAAATATTTCCCAGCCCGGCTGAGAGAGGCACCTTTCCATCCAACCATCTTCTTGTTGAATTTGTCCAGAATGCCATTCCAGAAAGAGTCAGGGGGAGAGGAGCCCAAGGGGAGCCCTAGATAGGAAGAAGGGAGAGAGCCCATCTCACAACCAAGGATTCTAGCAATTTTCCATTGTCTGACTTTAGGGGTGTTAACAAAGAAGGTCAAGCTTTTGTTCTAGTTAATCAGATGTCCAGTCCCTCTGGAGTAAGTATCAAGAACCTCTTTCAAAGTCTTAGCTTCTTTCACAGAAGCTTCCCCCCCCATTATAGTGTCATCCACAAATTGCTGATGAGTGAAGGGGACATTTCTTGAAGAAGGCTTAATCCCTTTAAGACTTCCTTCAGACTTTTTACATTCTATAAGCCTCTCAATGCATTTAGCTAAAATAATGAAGATCATTATTACTTGTACTAGATCATTGGAGATATCATTGTTAATGGATGAGAAAGATATGATTCCCTTAAAAAAATTTAATCTTCTAAGTACTTTGAAATTGTAATTATTTAGAGTGTAATTGTAGTTTTCTTATTCATAACTCATTTTTGACTAATGATCTCATGATGGTTTTATAGGAAATGATATTTTGTATGTAACTTTTATGATTTAACATTGAAGATATTTGGGCCCACATTAGGTGAAAAGTACATATCTTGATATAAGTGGTTGCAACATTTTTTTGTTCATCCATTTGTTGTAATATATTCAACATACATAGCTTGAACTATTTTTTTATCTAACAATTTTGGTTTTTGTTAAAAGGTGGAATGAGAAAGCCCCTAAATTAAAAGATTGTCTCATAAAAACTATGGAGGAGTTCTTTGGTCAAAATATTTTGAACAAAGCCCAAATTCTAGAAAATCTTACAAACATCTAAAGATTGTGAGAGACCAGTACAATAGGGCTCTAAAGCTCAACCTAAAGTATGAGTATCCTCCTATGGTGCCACAACTAGAGTGGAACAAAATCATTGAAGATACAAAAGAGATGAGACTAAGAGATAAAGGAATTAATCCACCACCCAAAAAAAATAGGCATGTGGTAATATTAATATAATTCTGCACAAATTAGTGATCTCTAGTTATTCATTAAAAATGCTTGACTTGATTACAATAACTATATGATCATTGTTTAAATTCACCTCTTAATAGTTGAAAATATTATCCATTTAAATCTGATTGAATCAACAAGTAAAATTTATTTGTTTTCAACTTTTATTTTTTTATGTAGTATCAGACTATTATGGGTTGTCGAATATGCAAAATAGTGTCTTCTCCTTAGCATAACTACTGCCCTACACACTATGTTTTTGGCACACCTTCTTGTAGAACCCTCCCTTTCCCCCAAAATCTCTCAACCTTTCACATCTCCCCAACCCTCAAATCAAATCTATAAGATCTAAGTGCCTGCAAGAACTCAAGAGTTGGATTTAAGTGGACATGTTCATTTGTCATTTGATCTTTTATTGTGTGACTATGATGTGACCAGATCTAGAACTTGGAACTTTTCTACTATTTATGAAATTTTGACCTCTAAAAAAATGTTGCATTTTTAATTATTTATGTAAGTCTCATTCTCTTGTTCAACTGTTATGGCAGATTTCACTATATTTTTTAGATGAGCAGAATCCATTGCACTGCACTGGCACTCTTGTAAGGAATTCTTGTGGTTTGCTTCCTATTTAAGATTTCAAGTGTTCTTGGCTATTTTATATCCTAGATCTAGTAATGTTTAGCTTTTGCATTCTGACAGAACTACATAAGGAAGTGTGTAAGCATGTCTATCCAATTTTTTGGGTGTGTTTTTCTCATGGGATGGGCAGTCTGGTAATGATGAATATTTGAGTATGAATCAATTATTATATTATTTGTTTTTGTACATGTTTGATCATTCTAATATTTGATACCATATTTTTTTTTTTTTCTATTTAAATTCATCCTAGCAAAATTTTGAAGCCCTCTTACAACTTGATGGATACATCAATTTCTGAACAACTTAATGTTTTCTCTGCACATGCATCTATTTCTTTATTCGAAAGATTCTTTTGCATTTAAATCAATAATTTGTATACTTTTTAGTAGTCAAAGAGGCTAACTAACATGATAGAATTTAGTATCAAGGCAAATAAACAAAATCAAGTATAGATCTCAATCTCTACTTTCTTATTGTCAAAATTTGTTTGTTGATGTTGTTGAATTTTTTGATTTTGATCTTAGAGAGCATGGTGAATTTATCAATGTACAACTTCATTTTGGTGTTTGATGTAGGAGGCTGATGCATTTTCTACTTTTACCATTGATTGCAATTTGCTTACAGATTTCCTTGTATGCTTTGGACAGATCTACGTAATGTATTGATTAAATATCTTATAATAAAAGACCACTTTAAGATTTTACAACTAGAGAACACATCCAAAGACTTGAGATTCTTTGTTACCTTTCTCTATCTTTGTCTACACAAATTACCTTCCCTTGTGTTTGGGATTAGTGTGTTGGTTCTGCTTTAAATCTGAATGTTTATGTCCATCAAGTAGTTGTATGATTGTTTTGCTTTGTGTAATTCTGCAATATCAGTAAACTTACAACTACTTTCTTATGGGTAAATGCATATGGTATCTCTTATACATATCTTTCAAATTAAATTATATCCATTTGAATTTGATTAAATCTAACATATTTCTAACATATTTCAAAGTTTACATATACAGGCTACAGAACACATCAAAGGCGACACAAGCTAGGAAAGAGAAGCTTGGTCAACACCATTTTGGATTTGGTGGATATATGAAAATTTAATCACACCTTGTAAGTAGCTGTAAATGAAATTTCAATGATTTTATTTAATATAAAATTACAAATAAGCAATATATTTAATATTGACAATATTATGAAAAACATGCAGGGAATTGAATTTAATCTAGCACCCATAGAAGAGTACAAATAAATTGGCTTCAAGTAAGGCTATAAAGTAGTAGTTACATGCCACCACATAGATTCCAATGGCCAAATAGATGTAGAAGATTCTAGTACACCATTTCACACATAGGTAAATAGGCCTAATGAATAATAACAATAATTGAGAACTTCATAAGAAATAATCTATTTGATGTTAATTTTGAACAATGATAAAAATACACACATGACATTTCACTACAACCTACTACTCTTGACATAGATCTTATTCATGATTAAAAAGGCACAGATCCTAGACATGACGAAGACCTTTATGTGTATCACAATGATATAGGTACATATTCAATTTCTATTGAAAATTAATCATGTAATTATTAATAAAATTTAACATCTTAAATTGCAATTGGTGTAACCTGTATGTGATAATGTTTGGGTATGTAGAATGTGATGGTAGTGTTGAGCATGTTGAGGTTAGGACTAAAAAAATGTGAGAGTAGATAATGCAGCACTATCAGGTAAAGAAAAATCCCTGTTAGGCTCTTTAAATTAATGAAATACTTATAAAATTTTAAAAAATAGAATTAAGCCCATTTATTTCTGATTGCAAGGGCACATCAGCCTTGTCCTTGAAAAAGGAAGAGGAAGCCTCGTGTCATAAGATCAAAACCACAAGAGCCACAAGAGAATGCCAAAGATAGTCACGATTTGCCTATTAGCCTTTATCTTCAACAAAAGAGAAAACAAGATAAGAAATGAATGTTAAAAAACTTGTTTGATGATGAATGTTTTGATGATTTTTTATGAATGTTGCTTATTAATGAATTTAATGTCATGTTATTGAATATTGTTATGTGATTATAATGATAGACGTGTTCACAAATTATTAATGAATGTTTATATGTATTAATGAATTATATGTCATGTTAATGGATGTTATGTGAATATAATGATTGATGTGCTCACAAATTATTGATGAATGTTTATACTTCAAAGATGCAGCCAATATGCTAGCTCAACCATTCATGAACCTAAGCTTTGTGCAAGTCTGGCAACCCAAGTATTTATTAATTGTATGTTGTGTTAATGAATGTTTCTTATTTATGAATTTTATGTCATGTTATTGAATATTTTTATGTGATTATAATGATTAATGTGTTCATGAATTATTGATGAATGTTTACAGGTATTAATGAATTATATGTTATTTTAATTAATGTTATGTGAATATAATAATTGATGTGCTCAAAAATTATTGATGAATGTTTATATGTATTAATTAATTGTATGTCATGTTAATGAATGTTATGTGATTATAATGATTGAATGATATATTTTTAAAATGAATGAATGAAATATTTACTTAGTTGTTAATGGGGAATTTAGAGTGATTATAGCAAGGGAGAGGCCAAATGAGCTTCCACCTTTATGTGGTTGGCCTTGTTAAGTAAAGAATATGAAAGGATTCTCAAAACCAAGTGAAGCTAAAACTAAACCTATCGAATTGGGAGAAAACAAGACTTTCAACTTGGAGGCAAGTGGCATCCTATAGTGGACTGGGTTGAAAGTGAACTAGACACTTTTTTCTTTGCGTTAACTTGTATCTTCATTGATTTTTCTATAAATCACCACATTATAACTCAAGGACTCCACCACCAATCCATTGTGTCAGAAAACATGGGGATTGCAATGGAAAGTGGGAGTTGCATTGTGGTCATAATGTTCTTGGTTTTTGCTATCATAGTAGAAGCCAACTATTACAACAATATGCACTATGTATATGTCAGGTGAGGCTCTTCTTTGTATCACAACTATAGATATTCTCTCACTAAATCTCTCATTTTCTTTGAAGGCCAATGTTCTAGGAAACTTCTAGCTGATCAGAGAATGAAATGGAGAGAAGATTTTGGCCTTTTTGATGGGTCTACTAAAAAGGTACATTCAAATGCTTTGAAAGGTTAAGTATACTAAGTTTTGATATTTTTTGTTCAATAATAATGAAATGGGTAAGCCTTTTAAGTGATAGTGGTCTAATACTATGTCCAATACCTTGTCTCTTTAGCTTGAGGTGCTTTATTCTATTAAAAATTAAGTAGTTTTGATGTTTTTATATAGTTTATTGTCATTTTTTTTGTGATAGGTGGATTTGATAGGAGGATATTTTGACATAGGGACAATGTGAAATTTGGGCTGCCAATGGCATTCACCACCACAATGTTGTCATGGACTATTTTGGAGTTTGTAGGATGAATGGGGAATGATCTCCCACAAGCGAGGAATGCCATTCGTTGGGCATCTAACTACTTTCTCAAAGCCACTACTCACTCAAAGACTATTTATGTTTAGTTTTTAGTTTTGAATATTTGTTGTACTTGGATTTAAGTGATAATGTTACTTACTTATAATGGGTTTTAGGTTGGGGACCCAAATTTGGATCACAAATGTGAGATCAAAGGACATGGACAACCCTCACAGTTTGTAAAAAGTGGATGCTCAGAATCTAGGCACTGATGTTACTTCTAAAACCATTGTGGCTCTTGCCACGACCTCCATGGTTTTCAAGTTAATAGACCACCCTTATTCTCAACTTCTCCTCCAAACCTCAATTCGGGTAGAAAAATTACAACTCTTCATATTTCTAGCTCTCTCATTCTAATGATGGATCATTGAGTATGATAAAAAATGTTAAAAATCACACACAATCTTACTTGTAAACATAAATAAAAAATCATAATTGTATATAAATAAAAAATCATAATTGTATACATTGTTATCTACAAATTGTATGCTTTCAACATATGTTCATACAATGCACATGCATGATGATGAAGTCCAACCAGCTATTCTTCATAATCTTTTGTCTTGTTATTCAAGAGATTACCTTTTAAATCAATGACATGTTTCATGCCTTTTGATCAAGTTTTCAATGAAAATTTTGCACATTGGCCACTTTCTAATGATTATATTGAGTGTGATAGGAAACACCCATAATACTAGTATCATTTTTGTTAAGAATAATTTGTGGATGGTGATAGATACAATTATTGAAGTGACTTTTCTTTATACTCTAGTATTTTTTTATATAATTTTTTATTTTATTTTGTTATAAAAACCATTATATAGCATACTTGTCCATGTAAAAATGTCCTATAATAAATTATATACAGTTGATTTCTAAAGAAACCATCTCAATAGTGATTGATTCTATTAGTTCTTACTGTGACAATTGGATGGTCTATGTGGGTGGCCAGGCTTTCAAGTTTGTTGACAAATACATAGGCGCATATAGTAATTCATTATAGTCTAATGTTTTCCCATTTTATTACTCTTATTATGAATATCATGCAAGTATATCCTACCATAAACCTTCTAAATTAACTAATAGCAAAAAAATTGGAATATGATTGATATATATTGATTAAATTTATGTAGGATGAATTACTTTAGGGAGCAACATGGTTGTAGAGAGCCACTACAAATGAATCTTACTTGATCTACATTTAAGTAAATGGCCATATGTTGGGCACTGAGGAAAATGTGAATACATTCAGCTGGGATGATAAACATGTAGGAAATTGATCCTTCTAGCAAAGGTATGAAGCTCAAAAAATCTCCAATATTTTTGCCAAGCCTTTTCTTCTAAATGGTTCATTGTTGAATGTGTATCATCTATTTTATAACAAGACCCTGATAAGGAAATCAAAGAACCTGATGGAAAATCTATTGATGGTCCTGATAAAGGTCCTAAGTTCAAGATATAGGTTATTTTTAAAATTGTCATTTAAATAATTTTGTTCTTGTGCACCCTTCCATTGAATATCACTTTTATCATTTTTACATGATAGTTTTGTTTCTATTTTAAATCTCCTATATCTGTAGTGTTGACCCAATATCAAAATATAGATTATAAAGTCCATTAGAATTCTCATTAGCTTCATTGACTGATATAGTTATGTGGTTGTTCAACCATTGCTTGGGTGATACTACTTCATTGATTTTCTCAATTAGGTAATGGTTGCAAAGCCACTGGAGAAGGATAAGAAACAAAATCATGAAGACAAGTGTTCATAATCTTTCTAGCTAACTTGTGCTTTGGTCTATATATTCGTCTCTCAATCCAATTTAGCTTAAGAAGAAAGGGCTTTGGAGTGAATTTTAGTTATTGGTTATGAAATTTTCAACAAAAAAGAGATTAAATTGTTTTATCCTTACTAGCATTAATTGGGACCATAGTGGGTGAGTTTATAAAAATTCAAGTAGCAGACTGGGATGATGATGTGATAACAAGTCCAAGGTTTAAGGCATTTAATGGGAAAAGGTAGGATTGGAAGCTAGGTTTCATTTATGGAGAGATCTCATCATTAAGGTTTCTCGACATTTGGGTTGAATTATAATCGATACAAAAGAGATTAATTATCTTCTCTTCCCTTTGTTGTTGGTATAATCTAATTATTCAGATTTTTGTTTTAATTTGGATATATGCACTATATGATAAAACTTTTTTTCTTACACAAAAATAGGAATTTGATTATATTTATGTTTTTTTTTTTTTTCCAATAAAGCTTTTTAAATATTTATATCTAGTAAGGCTATGTTAATATTTTGTGCATTATGTTTTAAAGATTTGTGACCATGGATTCCTTTTGAATGGACCTATCAATAGTCTTATAACAAACCTCACTAAATGTCTATTTGGTGGTTTTACCGATGTGGCCAAATTCATACTTGGTTCATGGTAGAATTTTAATCCATTGCCGAGAAGAAGCCTATCCATGTCTAAACATAGCCTATCCTCACCCTATTTATATTCTTCAATAGCTCATTTTAAAATGATGTACTTCTATTCATAGTGATGAGGAGATAATTAGATTGTATTATGTGCACTTGAGTAATGGGCCCTCAAACATTCTTAAATAGGAAACTAGGTCCATACCCCTTGATATGGTAACTCAAAACCCAACTATTCTTAAAGCCAATTTAGATGCAAATGAATTTATAGAGCCCTCTTTCAAACTACAAGTCTCAAAGTTCAACCCCTTAACTATTTGTGTGACAAGATCCAAAGATCATTATCCCTTAACTATATACTCCTCTATACTAAGTGATAAAACAAGAATTTAGTACTTCAGACATGGGTAGACCCTCAATCTCCTATTCTCAGTCATTTGGATGCAAACTATTTGAATTTTTTTAACTACGAATGGCTTCGATATTTTGATCTGACCTACTGTTGATGGTTTAACATGACTATCGAATCATCTCTAGATGTCATCGATATTTGATGTGGTCTATTGTCAACAATATGAAAATAAAATTGAATGTTCTTTGGCAAAAGTTGATATTTTGATGTGGCACATCATCGACGGTATGATAAACCCATCAAATCATCTCTAGATGTCATTGATATTTTGACATTTTGAACTAGTAATCTGATGCTACCATGTTGCATAGATGGGGATGATTTTCTATGGATTATTCTATCAATAAACTAACAACCATGGAGTGTGTCAAACTTTCAACAAAATTCTAGTGACATTGTTTTTTGATGTGGAAGCATCAAACATTGAACCACCAAGCATCAAAAAATAGGTCCAAATTTACTAGTGTCGAGTCAATTTTCCTAACACTCTGTGAGGACTCCTATCCTACAAATATACAATTATATTGAAAGCTTCTACACATACAAACCAAGGCAAGCCATGATCATGAAACATGGCCTTGGTTGCTCCAACTATAGTCTTGTTCTTCCACTCAACAACCCTATTTTGTTGAGGGTTGTATCGAACTATCAACTCTTTCTTGATACCTTCTTGAGTTCAACAATCTTTAGAGGCACTCGAGGTATACCCACCTCCATTACCAGACCTTGGTATCTTGATCTTTCTCCCTATTTGGTTTTCTACAAGAGCCTTAAACTCTTTGAATTTACCAAAGACCTCATCCTTGTTCTTCATAAAATATATCCATGTCTTCTTAGAGAAATCATAAATGAAAGTAACATAATACTCATTTAAGGATCATGTTGACATTGGACCACACACATCCAAGTGAATGAGATCCAAAATCCCTTCAGATCTACTATCACTACTTGGAAAATTGGTCTTGGCATATTTCCCAAGAGCACAACCCTTACATACCCATGCTTTCCTGTCTTCATCTCAAGTAGTGCCATCACTATTTCCTTGAGCATATTAAGTGGTCCATGGTGAACATAAGGCATCTTCCTATTCCAAAATTATTTTTTCCTTTTACAACTTCTTACCAGTGCTTGTGAAGGCTCTTTAATTGTAATCAAAATAAGATGTCATCTCTAACTCCAATCACTTTTGCAACTTCGGAATCCTTCAGAGAAATATAAACTTTCCCCTTTCAAATGTTACAATGCAACCCTTGTCTTCCAAAGAAGAAACTAAAATTAAATTCTTTGTCATGCCAAGAACATACAACAATTCCTCCACCAACAAGGGTTTGTCAGTCCCCCTCTAACAGTGGTTGCATGGTACTTGGCATCATCATTGAGATCTATATAGAAATCCATCTTCTTTTCCTCCAACTTAGTGAAACAATGACTAACTCCCATCATATGGAAAGAAGCCCCACTTTAATATACCAAACCCTATTGAAAACTAAGCTTGAGAGACAGGCAATGAGTGAAAATCATTCTCAAATAATGATGCAAACTCATCCACCTCAGTTGTAGAAGCAACTTGCTTCTTCTTATTGTCCTTTTTCTTATTCCTATTTGGAAATTGACTAACATAGTGACCTATTTGATGGCAGAAAAAACATTTTATCTTGCTCGGATCTTTCCTTTTCCCACTCTTAGAAGAACCTTTTTTCCCCTTTATTAGACTTCTTCTTACCCTTGCTCGCAAGAGGAAGATTTTCTTCATCTTGAACCTTCTTTTTTTGGTCTCCTTGATGAGCACCTTCATGTGTAATGTCCCCTTTTAGACATTTATTGGTTTTCCCTCTTATTTGTAGAAGTTTGGTTGTATTTTGTATGATATCCCCTCCATTACTTCAAATTCTATATTCATATGTACATTTTATAGAGTCATGTCCTTTCATTATTAATATTAATTATGTTAATAAGGTATGTTATATTATACATTATTTTAATGATTATGTATATTATATTATATGAATCATCTTTCTTATAAGTGATAATACTATTCCATGCTATTTAAATATTTAATTATATAGATATAAATAATATTCATATATATATGTACAATTATATAATAATATTTATAAATTATATTATTATGATATATAATAATTTATATTTTTATATTAGTATAATATTTTATATACATTATTGATTATTTTAATATTACAATCTTTACATCTAATACTTATTGTATATAAAATTATATGTCAAATTGGGGACATCACAGTCCTCCCCTCTCGGATTTTGTAATGCCCCGCCAAGGAATCCAAAGAATTATCCTAAAGTTTCACTAAGTTTGGTAGCATTTTTTAAAAAAAAAAATGATGAAAGATAAACCATTCATATCAAACACATAGTAGCAGAAGCAATAACAACATCCAACTAAAAGTAAACATAACATACATACATAACATGTTACATTCTTAAGGATCCCTTAATGTTGAATCACATCTAACACAACTAATTATGTTTCCATCTAATACTACATCCAAATGATATAATACTGAAAAGTCCAATGTTCTTAAATTACATTCCCAATTGCTCAATCATTCACTGTACATGCCACAGGGTATGAAAGGCTTAAAAGAATATACATCTGTGTAAATAAACTATATCATCATGCTAAATTTAATCTAGGATGCAATAACATAAATGAAACCACAAATCATACATGATACATCATCATAGGAGATAACCATAAATCATCAAACATAACTAACTAAGTGCACAGTTCCTCCCAACCGTTAATAGCATCATTAGACCATCATGGGTCCTAGCCATCCCTCCGTGCATAACATTCCAAATCACTGAAGAGATCATTGGTATTAACATAGTAGAAATGTCACTCCTAAATCATACTACATCATATGCAGAAAGTAATCTAACACGCAAAGTAAAGCATAAGATAACATCATCTAACATATGCAAATCATCAATGTGAGGATACATGTCCACCATCATAATCCATGAAGATAGATGCCAACAAAGGATGCATCAGCCATAGTGTCTCAAATGGATCTCAAATGGAAAGAGTGAAAAAGCATTACCACCCGACCACGTGAAACCTAAATGGTCCACTCCCACCGTGCTGAGGAGATAATCTCAAGTCTCAAACAGGCTATCAAAATCACATAGCATAAAACTCTCTAAGTCCAAGAATCCTATAAGTATACTAACTCAAGGGTTCTAATCACAAAATGACATCTAATCCCAGAGGCACAACAAAGACATGTAGGAAACCTACTATGCAAGCGGGAAAATGTCATCACACAGATCATGCTAGAGTTACCTTAGTAGTCTCTCAATAGACCCCGACCCCCTAGTTATCCCTGTGCAACCACTAGTATCCTCTCATACTGACAAGGCATACTACAAAATGCAAGGTCGCAACCAAGTGTTCTCTCTACTCCCATCCTAGTCTGTACTAGCACTCGAGGCATGGGTGAGAACATACAATTATCTTATTAGGTTCATTTAATCCCCATTTAGTGTAAATGTTTTCACTTATTAAAACAACTTACAATGAGTTACCCTGGCAGCCACTTAGGGCCTCGGCCACCATTGCAAGCCACTTCCCAACACTACAAGTAGATAACCTACCCTAAGCTCATGGAATCATAAATCACAAAATTACCACAGTCCTATACAAGCGACTGGAAAAATACCAAAAGAATAATCCATAACAAGAGCATTAAATCTCCATGAGCACATGAAAAGCATCCATAGATAATCATAACCACAATAGTTCTCTATTAGCAACTGAAGGTATCACTGATAATCAAAAGTATCGATTGGTTCTCAATAACCAAAATATATCTTGAAATCACTAATCGAAGACTCCAAAATGGTTGAGTCAAAACATGTCACAAAATGAAATCATCAAGAAATAAATCAACATTTCAGTCCCATCATGGTGATTGAAAAGTAATCCAAGGATAACTGATCGATGATTCAAAAATGGTTAAGTCAAGTGTCTCAAATACATATAACTTAGCTTCACTCAAGAAGACTGAAAAGCAATAACAATCAGTAAATACAAACATCTCATAGAGCATGCTATCACATTACCATGGTTGGGTTTATGGGTCAGTGCAAGAAGTTGGGTCTCACTTTTGGCCAAAAAGTGGAAATGTTTTTCCTATTTTTGAAATATTTTGTCAATTGATGCCAAAATTTGAGCCATTTAGAGATTAAATATAGAAAAACTTCAGAAATAAAAATTGTAGTGCTTGGACTCTTCTTTTTGAATATGTAATTTATTTGTATACACATAAGATAGATTATTGTTTTGGTATGGATCTTTAAAAACCACTTTTTCAAAATGCCTGTTTCAGGACCATATCATGCTCGTGTACGAACACCATAATTTGACACAAATGAATGAATTTTTGTGAATCCTTTTAAATGGAGTTACCTGACACACCAAATATTGATGAGAATATTTTTTTTGAATTTTTTAATGAATATATTTTTTTAAATTAATTTTTAATTGGCTATAAAAGAAAATTTTAAAACCTCTCATGTATGGACACCATAATTTGATCAAAATTTCACTTTTTTCAATTTTTTTTTTAAACTTCAAAAGAATTGAATGTAGATTGATGACATATAAATTAATTTAAGAAAAAATATAAAATAAAAAAGTTATTAAAGTTTTAGTGAACGTTGCTATTTTACATTTAGGTACCACCTTTGATTAAAAAATAATAATAAAATAGTAAATAAAAACATAACTCTATAAAATTTATATTTATCAAATCAAGACAGTGAGAGCTCTAATGGGTTTTTGTTTCACAAAAAAAATTGATCGGGAAGACCATCTAAAAATTATGGCAAGGCATGAATTTGTCAGTTCAATGCCTTAGCCAAATCTTAAGAGGCTAAGGCATAAGCTTGGTCTCACCAAGCCTGTCCCAAACCAAAATTTGAGGCAGGAAAAAAAAATCCCACCTCATGTTGTAAGAAACGAGTAGCCGTTATTTGAATTTCAAAAAATGGGTACCCGTTTTGAAAAGCTAAAAGCAACATGTAAAATCCATCGAAAACTTTAAAAATTGAATTTTTAAGAAACGGGTACTCAATTTTTAAAAAATGGGTACTCATTTTTTATTTTTACAAAATGGGTGCCTGTTTCTTAAAAATTTAAATTTTTCTTTTTTTGAGAAATGGGTACCTATTTTTTGAAAATAAAAAATGAGTACCTGATTTTTAAAAATAACGAGTGCCCATTTTTTTAATTTAGGGTCAGGCACTTGAACCAAAAATGGGTGCCCATTTTTTAAAATCAGGTACCCGTTTCTAAGAAGTTTCATTTTGTGGATTTGACTTCCGCGGAATTGCGACTCAACTTTGTGCATTCACCCTTATTATTGGTGTAAATACGTACTTTACTATTTACCCTTACTTAAGTTTACTTAGGTTAATGCATTATTTAATTATTTTGCATTATTTTATTATTTTTATTTGTGAGACACTTAGGAGTTTACACACCTTGTGAGTTGTCATGTTGACAACACAGGAGTATGCAACTCTATTTAAGCACATGGTGTCTACAACACTATTTTGCATGTCCCACCCTTGTAGACTTTTCCTTACATCACCACACTTACTTTCGTGCTTAATGGAGGATAATCTATATCTGGTGGACATGTGCTTAGTTGTATGACACTTCATAGTGCTAGCTTCTATGCATTCTAGAAGCTCTCTTGAGGCCTTTATATTTAGGCACTCCTAATGTACTTTGGTATGATGTTATTGAATACATTGTTATTATGATCATACTCTCTCCATTTTTGGTCTATAGTTGTGCTTGTCTTTGAGTTTTTAGTTCTTGGGTGAATTTTGCCCTTAGGTAAATCCTTACATGGTATCAGAGCTTGGAGACTTTCTCATCACAATTCGTTTGAGACCTCTTGCATGCTTCATCACCTCAGCCTAAATCCGTAGTGCTACAAAAATTGGGAGTGTCCAGCATCAGATCTGACCTCTCCATTGCGTCCGAAATGTTGAACTAGTGAAAATCAACTATAAGCACGCCTATCTTGGCCCAAAGTCGACTGTGAGGCAAATTTTTTTTGCAAATCGAAACTTGGAGGCCTTGATTTGCGATATGGGTATGATCTCATTTTCAGATCTGTGATTTAATTTTAATTCAGATCTGTTCTTTCTCTATAATTTCCATCTATTTTTTCTTGCAATTTTTTTTAGCCCTATGGGCTAGTAGCAAAGGAAAATATTTGTGCAGTACCGAGATGTGAGCTCCTGGCTTGCACAACGAATATTTTATTGTTTCATATGGTATATATTTTATACTATGGGCATCCTCAGAAAATCCCGCCAAGTTTTGCCAATTTTCCACCAAATTTGGCCAGTCGTGCCCTACCAGCCTGGCAGACCCCCTTACACCCAACTGGTAGCCAAATCTCATCTAAGCTATTTTCATTTGAAGTTTGCAGAAGTTTCATTTTAAACAGCCTATGCATCATTCACCACAGTGATGTGGGATTATTAAATCCCACTCCGACGACTTCAACCCCCAGTGACGACATGCGGTATTAGATCTCCCGACTGCTCCTCTTTGCATTTTTTGGCAGCCCTTTCTCATTTCGAGCATCGATGATAGGAGCTCCGGTAGGTTGCAGAGTTTGTAGAAAACCTCAGGTTTAATGATCCGGCCACCCGCAACCTATTTTCTGGCTGTGAATACTCTGACAAGGTTTATAAACTTTCGGCGAGACCTATGCAGTCATTTTATCAGCATCGCCCACTTAGTATTTTTTTAAGCATCGATAGCATTGAAGTTTCTGGCTACTCGCACCCACTACTATGTTTTTTCGAGAATCCACATCATTTCTGGCAGGTTTAAACATTTTTCGGCAGGTAATTTTGGCAGGCATTGCAATTTCCAGCCTGCACAATCTGAAACCTCCACCCAACTGCCATGCGTACATCTGACTGGGACTGCCATGTCAACCATGGAACTCAGTAGTGATACATCATCGTACAAATTTTTGACATGTGCTTTGTCTGTACAGTATGGACTGCCAACTCAACAGCCACGTCAGCCAGAGCACTGATTCTTTGCTGATGTCATTGTTTCATAGTGTTAAATTTGACACCCATTTGAACATCTTTTCCAAGTTTTTTTAAAACTCCTTTGATGGCTATTTGACCATCAAATTTAGACTTGCAGTTTCTTCTCCAGACCGCTCTCTAGATTTCTTTTTAGTTTGGTAGCCTGACTTTGCGAGCTCGTAACTTGGACATCCAAACTCTGATTCAAGTGCAATTTTTTTTGAAATCAGGTAAAATTTTCTGAATTTTCTTGTGGTGGTGTTATTTTTTGGTTTTGGTGCACAAATTTTGTAAAATTTGCATCTTTTGGTGATTGTACTTGCATAATCCTGCCTTTTGCAACTTCAGAAGCTCCATACAGGCACATTTGATCACTTTTTCAAGTTTCATTTTTTTTGAAAGTGCATGTTTTTTTGTCTACTTTCTAGATTTGAAGTCAGATTCTAGGTTGTGTGGACCAATTTCTCACTTTCAGAATTATGCCTTCTTTGGCATTATAAAGCTTTGATTCTTTTTCAAAATTGTTGTAAAACTAAGCTACAGTGCTTAAGTGATAGATTTCAGCCTCATAAGGCAATTATAAAAGAAAAATTAGAAAGTTCACTTTGTTCATTTTGACAAGTGGCCCATTGTAAATGCACTACTTCTAAAGTGCCAAAGCATCTCTTTTGGGGGGGTCTTTTGATTGAGTGAAAAGGGGGGGGTGTGTATTGTGTTCCTGTGTCTCTATTTTGTGCTCTTTTATTTCTGCATCATGGGTTTTAAATGTCCTCCTCTAACTTCACGCAACTATTCTACTTAGAAAGATATTGCATGGAGTAGATTAATGAAAAAATGATATAGTTTATATGTTGATGGTACAATTACCCAACCTACAAATGTTAAAGAACTCATTGATTGGAAAAGACAAGACCAACAAGCTTTAGGTGTAATTAGGAGTTGTGTACATGGGGATCTTCTCTTTTACAGTAAAAATTGTTCAGACTCTAAGGAAGCTTGGGATAAACTTGAACAATTGTATGGTAAAGTGGATGAAGAAAAGGGATTTCAAATTGAGGATGATCTACTTCTCTTGGATCTTAAAAATTATGACACAATTCAGGATTATATCATCAAAGTCAATGAGTATAGGGCACTTCTAAAAGATTGTGTAAATCCCATTAAGGATGATAGGTTGATACATCACATCCTGAAAAAGCTACCTACTGAGTACGTCAACTTTATTTCAAGTTTTAATACTCACAAGTTGACCATGGGATCTACTTACCAGAAGCCTTCCTTTGATGGATTTGCAGACATGTTGATTGTTGAACAATCTCACTTGGTGGATTTTGGCCTTCTCAAGTCATCTAAGACCAAAGCCTTATTGGTTAGTGATGAGCACAAATCAAGTCAAGGGGGAAAAAGAAACAACAAGAAGAAGTAGTGGAAGTAGAAAACACAATCTGAGATACAACATGACTCCTCTCAACAAGGCGGTGCTTCTTCAAACAAGAAGGGCAGTAATGAAAAGAAGGACAAACTCTTTTGTCCATACTATAAAAATCCAAATCATTACAAGCATCATTGCAAGACAAAAAGAATTGATGAGTTAAAAAATCTACTCAAGAAGAACAAGATTCAAGTGCCAGGTACTTCGAAGGATTCTACTCCTAACTCTTCAAAGGGTAAAGGTCAAGCACTTATGGCCAACACAAGTTCTTCTTCAGAATGGATACTTGACTCAGGTGCCTCCTACCACATGGGTTCTTCAAAGCAAGATTTTTCTTCAATTGAAGCAGTCACAGGTACCACACATCTTCGTGGGAGATGATGCAAAGATGGAAGTTGAAGGAAAAGGAAATGTAGAAATGGAAGATGGGGAATTCAAAGATGTTCTCTATGTTCCAAATCTAATCTCTAATCTCCTATCATTTTACCAAATCACTCACCTTGGAGATGGTCATAAGGTTGAATTCCTTCCCGATTCAGTGATGGTGCGCAGTCTCAAAGATGATTCATTGGTAGCAGTTGGGAAAGTCAATGATAATAGGAGGCTTTATTCCTTCTCCCACTTTGTGCCTAAGATTCCTTCTCAAGCCTTGTTAACTCACTCTAATTCAAACAACAACTTATGGCATGAGCGGTTTGGTCACCTTGACTTCTGCTCTCTTCAACAACTTTTCTCAAAACACATGGTTAAAGGTCTACCCAACATCAGCTTTTCTAAGGGAGAGTGTTCATTTTGTTTAGTGGATATGCATCTCAAGGAGACATATGATAAAGGGAAGTCTTCTCGAGCTCCAATTGTTCTTCAGCTAGTTCATATGGTGTTAGCAGGACCCTTTGCAGTGACTTCAGTTAGCCAAGGCCACTACATACTCATATTTGTTGATGACTTTTCCAAATTCACTTGGGTCTTCTTCCTTCATCATAAGAATGAAGTAGTTCATAAGCTTCAAGACTTTAAGACTCATGTTGAACACAAGTCAAGGAAAGCCATC
This sequence comes from Cupressus sempervirens, assembly GCA_028749045.1. Lineage (NCBI taxonomy): Eukaryota > Viridiplantae > Streptophyta > Pinopsida > Cupressales > Cupressaceae > Cupressus > Cupressus sempervirens. Next base: position 390,124,996 of record CM053788.1, on the reverse strand, counting down.
AAAGTATTAAGGGTGGATAATGATAACAGATATGTTGACAGCAGGCTTAAGAACTTTTGCAGAATTGAGGGGATTGATCTTCAAAACTCACTAGCATTCAGTCGCACAAGACCAATGTTGTAGCTATGAGGATTAGGACTCTCAAGACCATGGCAAGTTGCATGATAAAGGCCAAGTCTCTTGATCCTACACTTGAAGTTGAAGCCATTAGCAGTGCTACTCACATACTTAATAGGTCTCCTCATCCAGCCTTAGATGACAAGACTCCTTTTGAGGCATGGTGCGGCAAAAAACTGGTTGTGAGTCACCTTAGAGTCTTCGGTTTTCCAACATGGGCAAACCTTTCCTCTAAGAGTTACAAGACACCGACACCAAGGCCTTGTACTTTCATCAGTTATGAAGACAATGTGAAGGCTTACAAACTGATGGATCCAGAGACACACGAGATTTTTGTGGAGAAGGATGTTCATTTTGAGGAAAGTTCTCCCAACTTGTCCTCTACTCCTCTCTGCACTTCATACACAGTGGAAACTGATAGTGACTCCAGCGATAGTGCTTCAACAAGTTCAGACACGTGGGGTTCTATCGACAGTTGCAGTGAGAGGTCACATCAGTCTAGTCCACATGCTTATATTGCCATAGTGAAAGGTCAATCACAGCATGGTACATCTTGTCTTCTAGCTCCAGGTTCACTTGACTTGGGAGACAGACTTGAGGACATAACTCTTCTCATTGATGATGATACTTCTACAGTTGTTGTGAGGGCTCACTCTGACCCTCATGTCCATTCTCTACATGATCAATCTGCATAGATTGGTGTGATTGTGGATCCTTATGAACAACAATTAGTGGAGGTCTCTTTGTCAGTTGAGGAGACAGATGGTTCAGTGGAACAAGTTCAACAGACATCCTTGCCAGATCTGCATTGATTCTTTTCAGCCCAGTTGGAAGGGGTGAACTTCAGCATCAGTACAAGGATACTTGAGCAGGTTTTAGGGCCACCATACATCTCCAATACTGTACTTTGGGCATTGTTTCTTCCTAAGGGGAGGAACACCATTCTGCATTCTTGGACTAGCTTCTTGCTCAGAGCAGCTTTCACTTGTTGGCATTCTTCTTTTGGGGGGGGGGGGGGGGGGGGAGCCTATTCTATCTCTCTTCCTTCTCTTATTCTCTTTTGTATATACTGGATGTATGTCGTAATGGGGGGGTCTTGATTACTCCATCCATCAATGCATCCTTCTCTATCTCTCTTTTTGGGGGAGGGTTTTTCCCATGAGGTTTTCCCTCTTTCCCCACTTTATGGGAGATTGCATCTTCATTATGTACATGGGTATCTTACATGGCCTAGTAGTCGGGACCCATTTTGCATCTTCATCCTAGTTCGTAAGCTTAAGGGCATTTGTTGGTTTAAATATGTACTTTACTATTTACACTTACTTAAGTTTACTTAGGTTAATGCATTATTTAATTATTTTTATTTGTGAGACACTTAGGAGTTTGCACACCTTGTGAGTTGTCATGTTGACAACATAGGAGTACGAAAATCTATTTAAGTACATGGTGTCTACAACATTGTTTTGCATGTCCCACCCTTGTAGACTTATCCTCACATCACCGCACTTACTTTTGTGCTTAATGGAGGATAATCCATATTTGGTGGACATGTGCTTGGTTGTATGACACTTCATGGTGCTAACTTCTATGCATTCTAGAATCTCTCTTGAGGCCTTTATATTCAGGCACTCCTAGTGTACTCTGGTATGAAGTTATTGAATACATTGTTATTATGATCGTACTCTCTCCATTTTTGGTCTATAGTTGTGCTTGTGTTTGAGTTCTTAGTTTTTGGGTGAATTTTTCCCTTAGGCAAATTCTTACATTTATAAAGAATCAAGATCAAAAGACATCATCGTGACATCACAATCATAACCCTCGAGCCTTTGGTAGATGTCCTATAACTGGTCAACACTAGTCAACCCAAAAACTCAAAACAAGAAGCATAGAGAAAACACAATGCAAGCACATGTTTGAGTTTGCTAAAATCACATAGTTGAATTGAGTATGGAGGTTTTAGTTTCTGTTTGTAAGTATACTTCAAGTATATAAGATTAATCATTTGACCTACAAGTCAACCCATTTGTTCCCTCGATAACATTATCCTTCCATTATTTAAAATTACATTCTAAGAATAACTAAAGGATAATTATTTACTCATTACACTAATCTTCATTGTCCCTTAATTAAAATTATTTTCTTTATTAATTAATCTTAATTAGATCAATTAATAATGAACATAGGGATGACCCTTTATCATTCTAACAATACTTAATTAAAACTCAACTAAATATTACTAAAATTTAGGTCTCTTAATTTAATCGTTATAATAATTAAATCATCACTAATAACCATTAAAATATCTAAAGTCATTATTCAAGTCATTAGAATAAGACTTATCAACTTCAATGTAGATACTTTACAACTTTGTTAAAAGAATCATATCAATTAAAACTCTATTACATAACTTATTTATTAATTAAATTTAATTAACTCTAATTAATTAATTTAATTAATAATTACATATCCATATCAATGAACTAATGAATATTAGTTTATTAATAACTAACTATAATTTGTAAGTTAAAAGTCAACTATAATCCAATTCTCCAATATTAATAGTTTAATAATGACTTGTTATTATTTAATAACAAGTTATATTGGAAATCTTATTAATAAATCTATAATGACCACATTCATCATTCTTTTCAATGAATACTAATATTTCCTTAACAAATTCATATTATCAATAATCATTTCAATTAAGATTCTATCACATAACTTAATCATCAAATAATTTGAAATTATTTAAATTATCTAATAATTTCATTACAATATTATTAGCTCAATGAAAATTTCAAACGAGAAGACTCTTTTCTAAAATCAACAAAGATAAGCATTCGAATAACTTAAATCTTTAAATTTATAATTTGATAATTTTCTCAACACATTATGAGTTCTTTTCCATTAAATTCCATCTCCACTAATTCATTGATTCCCAATAAGCCAATGTGCAATTCTATTGAATCCCAATACCATTGATAACAATAATTACATGCACTCTAATAATTAGCCTTAATTAAACTAAATTTAATTAAGTTAATTATTAGATTCTAAATATATAAAACTATATTAATATCTCTCCTCTTTTAATAATAATTGTCAAATTATTATTAATACTTTTAAATCATTTATCATTTTCAATAAGTCAACTTACAATTTCAAGAACCCTAAAATAATTGATAACTTTAAAATCCCATAAAATTATTGTGTTATCTTACTAACAACAATGTGACTAATTATTAAATATAACTTCCTTTAGAAGTGTTCCCCATTATACGAGTAATTAGCATCAGATAATTAATTTATTATTTCCTTAAGCACCTCAAGGACAATGATTTATCTAGAACAATCTTTGTCGCTAAATATAATAATCGCCAACAATTATACTACTACATTAGTCAATTGATCATGATTGAATTTTCATTTAATTTATATCTTCAAACCAAATCTTTCATTAATTCAAATCAGCTAATATATATATATATATATATGTATTACTATATTATATATAATAATTATCATATAACAATATCTTAATATTTAACATTTTTAATAACATATGAAAAACGAATTACAAAAACCCGAATCATATTCTAACTAGCATCCATATTTTAAAAGGGGGGGTTACATTATACTTGCGACCACTTGATTGGAATCGTTGTTTTAGTGACGATGCCATGCACTAACGACTCTAACTATACTACGCAGCCCACAGCGCCGATACACTGCAAAGCGCAAGTATCGAGCGACATCAAGTCGCAGGCCAGGGGGGTATGAAATTCATCCCTCCCCAATGTATCATCATATATATATATTTTAAAATAAATGCTTTCAAGCCTTTTCAATCCAATTTTGTTTAAAAATGTTTTCAAATAACATTTTTTTTAACCAATGCGATTCAGATTTTAATAAAAATGATTTCCACTGCTATTTAATGAATTTATATATATGTATATGTATATGTATATGTATATGTATATGTATATGTATATGTGTATATATATATATATATATATATATATATATATATATATATATATATATATATATATATATATATATATATATATATATATATATATATATATATATATATATATATATATATATATATATATATATATATATATATATATATATATATATATATATCCGCAGACTGTTATTAAGAATCTCAGTATTTAATAACAAGCATGTATATATATATATATATCCACAGACTGTTATTAAGAATCTTGTTGGGCGTTCATTTTGCACGAGGTCAACGACAGGAATCCATAGTGTAATTCCTCTCTTGAAAAGAAAATCTTTTTAAGGACTCACTCCAAGGTTCAGTGTTTGTCTTGCGACGTACCAAAATCCGCTCAGTAGAAGATAAATGTGAATGTTCACGAGGAGGCCTTTACTGGTTCCAAAAACTCTTTTACCTTGGAATCAAGTAAAATCTGTTTGCTATCTCAAAATATCATACCAAAAGAACAATATTTTTTGTATTTTCTGTTTTTCAATGAATGCAACTCTAACAATGCAGCTACTATGAGGTCCTATTCTAACAGGGGGGTTAACAAAGAAAATAATGAAACTGAAAGAAAATAACATGAAATCAAATAATTTGAAAGTGAAATTCCTAAATGGACATAAGCTACAAAACACAACACGGTGCGAGTTAAACCTTTGAAGAAATCAATAGGAAACCAATGAAAATAGGAGCAGCGCTTCCTAGAATCCACTGATGCAATCGTCGGTGAGAATCTTTAACAAATCTGATGATGTTTCACTCTTCATCAAATCGCAAGGCCACAAAAAGTGTGCTAATGCGAGACAAAAAGCTATGTAGACACAATCGGGTGATCTCTTCTCAAGCTCATTATGTTAACTGAATTCATATATTTGTAGCAAACACCAGAACTAAAAGATTGCACAACCAGAAACAACACAATAAACCTTTGGCTCAATCACAATCTCATGAATAAAATCCACAAAATAATGACACATTCAAGAAAGAATAACTACACTCCAAATGCTAGCACCAAGAGCATAAATTTATTGCATAATAATGGCAGCCCTTTTTACATTTTACAATGGGGTATTTATAAGAAATCGTCTCCTCAATTTTTGTTAAGAGTGAGTGATATCTTGATGCAATAAAATGCTTTTAAAACATTAAAACACACTAAATATATACAAATTGATAATCTAACTGGTGCTTAGAGGGACTCCATCCATATTTTATTCATTAATTGGATGCATGAGCCCTTTACATGTCAAAAACAATGAAAGCATGAGAGAGAAAGTAGGAGGAAGCCATCAGTCGAAGTAGAAGTGCATGGAGACACCAAAAATAGAAGTTGGCCCTCCATTAGGTATGTGTCGGAGTTAACTTGCCATCAGAATGTTCTCCCAATGCATGGAAAGTGATATTTTTGGAACTAGCAATCAACTGTCGGTGCACCTCTGAATTGCAGAGCTCAAAAAATGCAGAGCTGTGGACCTGCGGAGCTGCAGAGCTCAATTCGCCAAAAAATCAAAGTTCTCAATTTTGAAAATGATTTTTGGGTTTTTCTCAAATGAGGTTTTAGATCACTTTTTGTATACACTCCATGCCACTGATTTACACCCTCTTTATAGCTTATTAATTTCATAAACTTGCACTCCCTCTGCTTCTTCAATCGAAAATCTCAAGGCACCTGCATTGAATCTTGTCCCCAATAGCTGTGTAAGATGAGGAACCTGATTTTCTTTATGTGTCCAACCTCTGTATCTTTAACCTTTTTCTTCTCTCCACCTATACAATCCTTCTTGGCAAGAAACCAAGTGATCCAGATTATCCAAGATGATCAAATGTTTGCAACTTTTTCATATTTTTTCACAAATTTTCTAGCATTTTTAAATGACCTTTTTGGAAGTCTTCTACTCAAAATTTCAAGTTGAAACTTTCATCGGTCCCTAAAATTGGGTAGCCAAAGGCTCACTATTTTAGGGACTAAAATTAGATCTTCAATTCTTCTTTCCAATGATGTAAGCAGTTCTGAATTTCGAGGCCCGAGTTAAAAGTTATGATCTCGACAAGTTGAGAATGCAATTTTTACTTACAAAAGAAGCAAACATTAGTCTGTAGAGTTAACAATGCATAGCAAAAACACACTAGCCATTCAAACAAAATTGGAGGTGAATCCTGAAATTGGCTAAGTCTGAAATTTTGAAGCCTTGAAATTTGGCTAAGTCTGAAATCTTGAAGCCCTGAAATTTGGCTAAGTCTGGATTCATGAAGCCCTGAAATTTCTTAGAATCTTTACCTTATCTCCGGGAGGTCTAAAACCTATCTCAAAAGATTCATCGCATATATTAAAATATATCTTAAGTATAAGGAATTAACTTATACTTAAATGATATATTTTAAACCCTTCTCATGACTATTTAGACAAAACTGGAGGTGAATGCCTTGGGAGTGCAGGTGGGCTCTCTGCTGCCCTTTAAGCACGCACGTGGCCTTTGAAAGATGGCACGCACCTGGCCTTTGAAGGGCAACGCACGCGCGCGCGACATTTGGGGGACGACGCATTTGATGATTTTTTTAAAAAAAAATTTAAATTTTGTTTTTGTTTTTATTATTATTATTATTTTTTTAATTTTAAATTTTTTTTTGTGTTTTTTTTCAATTTTTTGATTTTTTTGTGATTTTTGGACTCAACTTTCAAACAAAAATTCTTCTCCTGACTCTCGAATTGTGAGTCTAAGAGTGAAAAAAAATAGGGGGTCCCCATTCCTAGTGAGAAATGGGGCATGTGTTGTGGACACCAGAACAAATCTTAGTATTTAATAACAATCATATATATATATATATATATATATATATTATATATATATATATATATATATATATATATATATATATATATATATATATATATATATATATATATATATATATATATATATATATATATATATATGTACATGTATGCAGATTTTATACATATTAAACAAGAACATAAACTTAGCTTAAACAAAAAGGGCTTTCCTATTCAACAAATTAAGAAATTTTTCTAAGAAGTAATTGTTCTCTAAATTTGCCTAATTAATCCTTCTAATAGGTTTATCCATAGGCATCTGAAAACCCTAGCCCCATAGTTTTCTTAGATCTATGCATATGAAGTTTTCTCATAAAGATTTTAATTACCCATGACAAAATGCATACAACCAAAATATAGAAATCCTCAGAAAGCATCCTAAAGACACGAAGAAGACAGGAAGTGCAAGAAGGAAAATATCATAACCCAAAATCACGAGTGTCTACCTAGACACTGATGCTAAATCACTTCTCCTCAAAATCTGTAGAGCAAGCTCCTTCCTTCTCCAACGTTCCTGGGTCCTCCAAACATGCTCCCAACACTCTTTCTAAGCTTCTAGGAGTGCCTGAATATAAAAAATGCTCAAGAAGCACCTAGAACGTCTCTAGAGACAACCAGAAGGTGTTGACAACTAAGCATGAGTCTTTTTCAACCTTCTAGATGAGTCATAAGGTTGTAGAAACCATGTGCTTAATTTGTGCACTAACTCCTATGTTGTTGACAACACGTGCATAATTAGAGTGCAAACTCCTGTGTTGTCAACATGACAACTCATGAGAGTTCGCATACTCCTATGTGAATGAATATTAAAATAATGTACATTAATTTAATATTCACTTTACTCTTTTCAATTTAATTTATTAATTTTTTAAAAATCTTATGCACTCATTTTAATAACTCCACTTGTTTTATCTTAATATATTTATATTGTAATCACATGCCCACATCATGCAACCTATAATATTTTAATAATTTTAATATCTTTTCCACTTTTAAATTCATTTTCAAAACTTAATTGCTAAAATATTTATTAACTAAAATAAATATGATCACATTCCAGCTTTAAAATTATAACTTTTATCTTCAAATTTAATTATTTTATTTAATTAATTTCCTAATTAATTAAATAAAATATATATTAAAATACCATATTAAGTTTCCATTAAATTAAACCATTAATTAAATCTTTTAATTAGGCTTAATTAATAGAAAATACACCAAAGACTCATAAAATAAAATACAAAAAACCCACTATAGCAAAACACATACTAAATCAAACCAAAAGGGTTAATATCACAAATTACATCATCTGACGCATTCAGAAGGTACTCAACTCAAATACTTGTCCTACTTTCCAATTAAGACAAATGGCTTAAAGGGTTGGGATTTGGACTTGAGAATTTATCTCCCCTCTCTTACCATTGAGATAATGTGATAGGGTACGCTCATCCTGGCAATTCAGGGAAGTCGATACTCGGTACCTACAACCTACATAAAATCCATGCATGTACATACACAATATATACTAAGCTAAACAGGAAAATGCAGGAAGTGGTGCGTCATGTAGATCCTGACTAGCAGGTGACTACGACTCCCTTCCTTAACCACATCAGAAATGCCATCCAAGAACAAACACACACACCATACACATGCAAGTATGGGGTAAGTATCCATAAAAAAACACACAAAATAAACCATCTATTTAATCATCATCAATAACTGAAATCACTTGAAAAATCATCATGCATACATGAACTATAAAGTACCAAGTAATCTCATCATATAATAAATTGAATCTAAAAAAATATTTGATAATCTCAAAATAAATTTACTAACCATCAACCTAAAACAAGCCCTAAAAGAGTTCGACAATGATAACAAAAATGCGACCTAGGGGCAAGCACTACAAATTTTCTTGCCCTCAAGAAAAATCTTTCATGTATAAGCTCTTGTCATAGACACAAAACATATTTGCATTCAAAGACCAGAAAGATTTATAAAAGATACATGAATGAAAACATGAAGCATACACGATGTAGACAGATGAAGACACAGAGCAAACACGATGCAAATAGATGAAGACATGAATCAAACATGATGCAAACACATCATACATTCTTTATAATTTTTTACAATGAAGAAGAGTAAAGGGAATGATTTATAACATATAGTTCCCTAGTACTCCTTTTGATTGTGGATCTTGCATAGACAAATAGTTATTAGCATGTACATGTATATAATAGCTTCAAAGAAAGATTAATCATGATAAATGAGTTTTGAACCAATTTCCTACCAAGCCCAAGAGTGAAACTGTGGCCATCTTGGCCTTGATGGCATCCTTTGACATCCATCAAGGTGGTCTACTTGGTAGATTATTAACTAAATTAAGTTGACATGATGTCAAGTCTTAACTTAACCAATCTAAGCCTAGGAGTGAAACTTTGGCCCTCTTGGCCTTGATGGCAACCTTTGACATCCATCAAGGTGTTCTACTTAGATGGTAATCTTATTCTTCCTACCTAAGCCCAAGAGTAGAACTTTGGCCCTCTTGGCCTTGATGGTAGCCTTTGACATCCATCAAGGTGTTCTACTTAGGAGGTAATATTTTCTTCTTAACCATCCTATTTGAGCCCAAGAGTGGAACTTTGGCCCTCTTGGCCTTGATGGAAGCCTTTGACATCCATCAAGGTGTTTTGCTTAGGAGGTAATTTGATTCACCATTTTATATCCTTTCTATTTTGATATTTTATTCTTCCTCTTTGGCTTAAGATTGGATCTTGTCATCCTTCAATTTTGATGGCAAGATGACTCCTTCCAACCAAGATTTTCTTAATAACACAATTTGCAAAAGTTATATTAGTGATTTGGTTATATAATGTTGTTAAATAAGATTGAAAATTAATAGTAACTCTGACTTAAGATTACAATATCTTCTAAGTAAAGATATTTATATTCAATAACTTAGGAAATAGAACTTATCTTTATTTAGAGAAATGTGCTTGAAATTTATGCAGGTCATTGTAGACTTTATTGTTTTATTACTTATTCTCCTAGAAGCTTGAGTCTAAATAATAGCTTGTCACAAATGAGTCCAAATATAGAGAGACACGTTGAGTCTCAAGCTAGATTAGGAGTTCTTCCTTAGACTCATATGCTCCCTTATTTCCTTTTTAAAATCACATAATTTTTTGATTGGCAGTTCTCATAGATTTAACTAGTAACCATGTAGTGATCCAAACATTTAATATGCTCTTTATATTAATATACATGACTCTTCAAAGAACCATCATGTCTTTATTGTATCCAATGAATTTTTACTTTAGATGTATAATATGGCCATCATATTATGATTTTAATATAATTTTTATGCTTATATGTTTGTTTAATGTCTTCTTTTTGATAATTCTCCTTTTCTTGGATAAAATTGTATTCCATGCATTGGCAAATAAATTTTAATTTATCCATCAATGAGATAGTAACGTGTGACTAGCACAAGTAGACTACAACTAGAAAATTTAAAACAAGACCAAATGTTTATTTATTATAGATGAATATATTGGTAGAGTTTGGTTTGTTTGAAGCCACACATGAAGACCAATAACGAAGAGTAGGTTCAGGTTAAAAACAAGAACTAACCCAATATTTGAACGAAAAATGATTCAATGTATAAAAGTTGTCTAGCACTTGTCCTTTCCTTGAGGCAATAAAAGCAAGCTGGTGAAGGTGGGTGCAGTTTCTATATTAATTGGTCTTGCCCAAGATGAGACATCCAAGATTAGTAGTAAAGCTCTGATGATCTGTTGTAATATTGCAGCAATTGTAGAAGGTCGTAAGGCATTAATGGATCTTAGTGGCATTGCTAAGCTAGTGGGTATTCTTGCCAAACATCAAAAGAATAAGAGTAGAGCTAGTCAAGAAATCCAAGAGCAAATAGTTGCAGTCTTATTGTTGATTTCTTAGAACAACATACATTTTGTTTCATTAGCAATTCAAGCAGGGGTTATGTAACTGCTTGTTTGGCTCTCTGAGAATGGTAATGCCAAAGCCAAAGAAAAAGCCTCTTTTCTACTAAGTATGATGAAAGAAGTCACATCAAGTGAGGAGGAATATCCAGACTCTATATTGCCTCAGCATAATGCAAGAAGATTAGGACAGGCTACTTGGTCGGGACCCAATTCCACATAATTCTAATGTTTCTTTGGCTTGAAGTATTACATCATGTATTCACATTAGTAGTCATAGTGTAATGTCTATATCTTAGGTGAGTGTAAACATTAAAACTCCAATATTTAAAAGAAGTTCCATTCTAAGCATGTTGCGCATGAAGTTTGGTAACTTTAATGCTAGATATCTATTTTTTCACATGTTCCAGTGAAAAGATTCAACAGCTTTTTGTGGTTGATGATTGCCATTTCACTATGTACATTATATAATGTTGTCCATCACAGATTGAGCTTTTCCATTGGTGAAAATAAATTTCTTGTACACTTTATAGGATAATGGATTTTTCTTGATCATTCTCATTATCATTTAAAACTGATGGGATATTGCCTTTGTATTACATATTGTATAAAATCAAATATTATTCAATAACATCATTCATAATTAGGAATTATAATTTCTTTCTAGTGATTGCTGAATTTTGTGATTAAATTGAAAGTTAAAGTTTCATCCAGATGTGGATCAGCTATGTGTATGATTGCAATGACAAAGCATCCAGTAATTGAAAGTTGTGTCTATGAAGACCAAGAAAAATTGAAAGAATAATAGCATTAATAGAACCATAATCAGTTTTTAGGTTTTTTTTTATTTGCATTATTATACACAGGCTAGTAGAATCTATGCTCTGATACCACTTGTAATGTCCCCTTTTAGACATTTATTGGTTTTCCCTCTTATTTATAGAAGTTTGGTTGTATTCTGTATGATATCCCCTCCATTACTTGAAATTCTACATTTATACGTACATTTTATAGAGTCATGTCCTTTCATTATTAATATTATTTATGTTAATAAGGTATATTATATTATATATTATTTTAATGATTATGTATATTATATTATATGAATCATCTTTCTTATAAGTGATAATACTATTCCATGGTATTTAAAAATTTCATTTTATAGACATAAATAATATTCATATATATGTGTGTGTGTGTGTGTGTGTGTGTGTGTGTGTGTGTGTGTGTGTGTGTGTGCATGTGCGTGTACAATTATATAATAATATTTATAATTATATTATTATGATATATAATAATTTATATTTTCATCTTAGTATAATATTTTATATACATTATCAATTATTTAAATATTACAATCTTTATATATAATACTTATTTAATATAAAATTGTATGTCAAATTAGGGACATCACATCATGGATTTCTTCTTGAACATAATCCTCCCAAAGTCTTTCCCAACTAGGTAATTGATCTCTATCGACCATACACTTGGCAAAAACTTCCTAGTTCTTCAAAAAATAGTTTAAGGCTATACACACCAACTCATCTTCAACAATTGTCTCTCCAATAGTAGCTAGCTCATCTCTTACTTGTGTCATCTTGAAAAAATAAGAGATCACACTCTCACCTTTGGACATCTTGGTATTATGCAAGTTTTTCCTTGAGAATCATCTTACAACTTTTGTAGTCACTCTAATAGAGTCTTGTGAGCATATCCCACATCTCCTTGGTAGTGTATTTCCCTGATAGGTGAGGAATTAAATGATCTCTTACTCCATCAAGAATGATTTTTTGAACTTTGGCCTCCTTGACTTCATGCAAATCCAAAGCAATAGGATCATTCATAAGTGGTGTCACTTCTATACTAGCATAGATCCAAAACCTATTCTCCTTGAGAACATATGTAATTTGAACCTTTCACTACAAGAAGTTAGATGCATCCTCAATTTTTCTTGTATTGAACGCTAGTTTCTATAGCCACAATAAAACCTGGAGACAAAAATTTGATATTTTTTGAAATCTGTATCACAAATCTTGGTAAAATATTAGGATTTTGAAGCTTTAATACCATTTTAATTTCTTATAACCTAGTTATAGATCAATTGCATAGTAAATTCACAAAATGAAGCTCTATATGATTTACAACAATTAATACTCTAGGTTAATTAAGTGAAACTAAATATTGGAAGCAAAATAACATAAGCCAAACACACATAGATAATAACAAATATACCCAACAAACCCCAATTTGAGGAAAAACCTACAACTTTTGAATCTTCTATTTAGCCTAAGAGAAAACTTTCTCTTCTAGAATACAATAGAGTTTGCTACAACAACTTTACATACATAGGTTCTTGATAGGGAGAACTAATAGTTAGTGCTTTCTTTTTGTCTTGTATATTTCTAGTGTAGCTAGTTTTTTGTATCCTAGCCATGGGTTTGTCATTTAGGTTTGGCTTTTGATAAGAAGATGCATTGTAGCTAGACTTTTCTTAATATTTCTATTTTAGATATGTTGTAAAAACTTTTGGGTTTCAAGATCCCTGTAAAAATTATTTTACTTAATCAAAAACTTTACATACATAGGGTCTAGTTGCTTTACTTAGCAAGAAAGGAAAGAAAATTTCCTTGATTTCTTTGGCTTTAAAACACATAAAATCAATTTTCTTTATGCAACCTCACAAACTCATAATTATTCTATTAAAAAAAAAAAACCAGAGTTGTTGCTAAAAATCCAACTCGAGTTGCTTTAAAGAAACTCCACCTTCCAAGCTACACCAAAAAAAAATCAACAATGACCCTATGTGGGTATTGGTTTGACTAAGGAATATTAATCTTGATCATAATTGGGTCCCTTAATAAGCTTATCCATAATATAATTTAGGGTTAAGAACAATCGTATCAACATCATATTATAATATGGATCGATTTAACATATTTAGATTATAATGATTATTCATATTAGATTATGTGTGTGTGTGTCTATGTGTGTATGAATGTATACACACACACACACACACACCTATATGTATGCATGTATATATGTATGTATATGTATATATCTATGTATTAATATATATATATATGTATGTATGTATGTATTGATAGAAATGCTTTAGAATAACTGGGGGGGGGGGGGTTGAATTAGTTATTCAAGTTCCAAGTGTTCAATTCAAACTTTTTCATCAAGTAAAGTAAGCCTATTAAACTGTTCATTCATTCAAGCTTAAACATTCCTACTTAGCAAGTTATTGTAAATCAACATGCAAGCATAACACATGGAAAATCAACACATAACATAGTGATTTATGTCGAAATCCAATTTGGGAAAAACCACTAGTAACATGCTACTCAATTCTCACTCTTTTGAAGTGATGCCCCATGAAAGGCCTACCCTGTTAAAGGCTACAACGCACTATTAAATGTGACCTGGTTAAAGGATTTATCCACCTTGTTAGAAGTGGTCCTGGTTAGAGGACTTTAGAACATTCACTTGGAATGACACCCTGTTAAAGGATTTGCAAATGGCTATTAAAACAACCTAAGTCCATAGGATTTTACCCTAAATAATACAATTTTTAGAGAATAATAATAAGGGGTTTTGACCTGATTACAATTCACAACTTATCTTGTAGATTTCATATCACTCTTCAACTCATAACACTTTGCTTGGCTTTTAATCTCTTCATCTCTGATAGCTTGTCCTCCTTTTAAGCTTTGTCTCCTTGAGTCTTCATACTCAATGTACTAGTGCGATCATCTCTCTCTGACCACCTATCAAAGTAGTGTCTTTGTGCTCTGTTCTTCCTTCTCCTTGATGCCTTTTCCTTGATACCCTTCAACCACTTCACAATTTGGCACACCACTAACTCTTTTGTCTTAGTCTATGAATCCTTAAATAGAAGTTTAGAATTGTTTTTTCCACTCGAATCTTCCCTCCTTTAATTTTAGTTGAAATGGATTAGGTAGGATTCATTGAATCTAACCCACATTTTGTTTCTTCTAGAAACATCATGAAGAATCCTCTTCAATTCACTCAAAAATGGTTTACATAGAATTTTATGCCACCAACTCATCATCCTTATCCTCCAACTATTTCACAAAATTCAAGGTAACAACTCTGTTAGCTTAGATCTGGTGAATCTTTGACTTTTCAATTAATGCAATAGCTCGACATTATTGAAATTCTAGTGCTTGACTCACACTGTGTTACTTAGCATCAACTACATTTCACTGATGCTCATCACCTACTATGGATTCACTCAGCATCCACTATTTTTTCTATTTTCTCAGCTCCTATATCACTCATCACTTGAACTTCACTCGACACTTGAAGTTTACTCAGCACACACTAGATTTTGCATTTTCTCGGCTCCAATTGAAAATTTTCTTGTCTTGAACTAGCTTACTCGACACTCACTAATTAACTTAGTTAAGCTTTGCAGTCAACCTTGCTACAACTTATTCTTCTTGGGTTTCTAAGTGTGGCTAACATTTGTATCTTCCAGTATACTATCAATACATCATTTTACCATTGTCTTAACTAATCCTTGTACTTCATTACAAAACCATAACTCAACCTTTCTCTTAGGTGCTCTTGTTACATCTTGTTGATTAAATCCTCTTCATCAATCAACTAAGTGATAGTACTTGGATCTTATAAGCAATTGTCATTCCAAAAAATAATAGGTTTGACATCAATGACAAAAAAATGATTGAAAACATTCTTTATCAACCAACTTCCTTCTTTGCAATAATCTCCCTCTTTGATCTTCAACAATGATCTTTTCAATTAGATTTCCAACATATATATATTTATATATATATGTCTATGTGTACATATAATTATATACATACATACATATATACATATATAATTTATATACAATTTCAATCATCATAACTTATAACATAAATCAATCTGATAGAAGCTATTACATTAACACGCTTTAGTGAGGGAGGATTGATACATTTCAATTATCTCAATTTTTTATGTGATGTAACATCATTTATATGATTTTAATTCCTACACCAGGGGTTCTAGCCAAGCTATTAACTTAGACAAGAGCTCTGTCTTCTTCCTCAACACTCCTCTGGAGAGGTAGAGGAAAATTGCTCGAATTCTAGGTTGTGGCATTGTGTCCCTACCGGAAACTTATCTTGGGCTTCCTCTAGGCTCCAAACCCCCAGACTCCTTTTGGACAAGCATTATCGACAACTTCAACAAGAAACTTGCTGGCTGGAAAGGGTTCATCCTCAGTCAAGCAGGTAAATGCACCCTGGTTAACTTGATTCTCTAGAACCTCCCCACCTGTGCCCTCAATCTCTTTGGGATTCTGGTTAAGTTTGCAGAAAAAATGGAGCAAATTTAGAGGGACTTTCTCTGGACTGGAACTAAAGACCACAAGAGATACCACCTAGTAGCCTGGGACCAGGTTTTCTTGCCCAAAAGCTAGGGAGGTCTTGGAATTAGGAAAATTTCTCACCTCAATCAATCCCTCTTAGCTAAACTCCCTTGGCACATCTTGCAAGGCATAGGGGTTTGGAGGGACATTTTGGCTAAGAAGTACCTGGGAGGCCTATCTCTCTCCTCCATTTTCTAGGGGGCTGAGTTGCCATTGGGTTCTTACATTTGGAAAGGTATTTTGAAGGCCCTTCCCCTTTCCAAATCTAGGGCCAAATAGAAAGCTGGAATGGGAGAAAAAATCCTTTTTTGGCAGGACAGCTAGCTTTTTTAGGAACCCTCAATAACCATCCTTCATTTGGTAGGTGGGTTGATCAGGCAATAGGCAGATATGGTATGCTGGTTAGGAACTACAGAAATGGGAATGATTGGCACAATCTAGCAGAACTTTTGCAAGATCTTGAGCCTTTGATGGCCTCTTTGAACGCTATTAACATCAACTAGATAGGCGACGCCTTAGTCTGGGGAGACTCTTCTAGAGGCCATTATATTGTAGCCTCAAGCTATCTTTCCCTTGTGAGAACAGGGGAGAAACCTATTTGGGCCAAGGCCTGGACCCCTGGATTAACATCCAAAATCAACATTTTCTTTTGGCTCCTCTTGCAAGACAAGATCCTTACCCTGGATAATTTAGCCAAAAGAGGCCAAATTATTCCCAACAGATGCTACCTCTGTAAAATTGACTTGGAAATGGTTAATCACATTTTCATTCACTGCCCCTTTTCCTCTAAAGTGTGGAGTCTTCTAACTTCCAATATGAACTCCTATTGGTGCCCACCAGCCAATATCCAGAATTTCTTCATTCAGTGGAGAAGCTACCACAAAGGCCTAGAATCCCAAATTTTGAGTTCCTAGATTATCCCACACTTTTGCTGGGGAATCTGGAAGGAGCGCAACAATAGGATATTCAGAGACAGAGAAGCTCCTAAGGGTATAATAGTAGAGAAAATTGATAGCTTCATGAAATAGAACTATTCCACAACTAGAGATGGAAACATAAAGGACAGAGGGAAAATTAAGACCAGGAAAGAAGATAGGATCAAAAGAAGACAGCAGGCTTCTTGGTCCTTCCCCCCCAAAAACTGGCATAAAGCCAATTTCGATGGAGCGGCTAAGGGGAACCCTGGCCCCCCCGGATGTGGTGGAATCATAAGAAACAGTTTGGGAGGGGACATTAATGCTATCTCAACCCCTATTGGTCACCAAACCAACCATTTGGCTGAAGCCAGTGTGGCCAGACTCATTGTTAAGCTAGCCTTGGACTCAGGGATCGAACAACTGTGGCTTGAAGGTGACTCCCTAAATATAATTAATTGTATTTTAGGAGTAACCAAACCATCATGGACCATTGAAAGCATAATTGAGGACCTAAAAGTGGACTTGAGAAAATTTAAAAATTACCACGTCAGCCATGTCTACCGTGAAGCTAACGTGGTTGCTGATTGGTTCACAAATGCAATGGTCACATTCAATTCGGTGATGACGTGGGGAAACAATAATCATTTTTCAGTGGTGACTATTGAGCTCATCCGAAAGGAGAAAATTCAAGGTACCAACTCAAAATATTTTTATGATGATGACACATACTAAATCATGTTTTAAAAAGGGAATCAATTGGAGTTATGTGGAACCCCCACCGTTTCATAAGAACATGTACGAATTACACGAGCAGAAGAAAGCCAGAGTTAAACTCAAAAACATGTGCATTAAAGCTCTCGTCCTTAGTGATTTGTCCATCTTTGAGCTTTACAATTCTGTTCAGGGTTTAGGGTTAGAGTGGCATATAATCGCAATGGTGGGAGAAAGGATTAGAAGAGAGCCATGGGGAGAAATAGAGAGCTGGAAAGAAAAAGGGAAGGTTTGGAAAAGACTCCAGAAGGGTGGCATAACCAGCTTCATGGAGAGGCTCCATGGTTTCAATGCGGGGGTTACCAAGATAATGGTTGAAACCTGGCACAACAAAAAGGTAATAATTGATGGTGTCTCCCACCAAATCATAGAGGGTCTCATTGTGGAGGTGACAAGCTTCTCCCAGAAGGCATTAGCTTCTTCAGGGATAAGAAGATGTCTGCCAATGCTGTCAACGCTTTTGTCAAGAATGACAAGGAGAAAAGAAAACTGGTAAAGATTGACACCTTCTATGACATAGAGTCCATCAAGAAGTTCTGGGTGCTTGTTTTGAGGATCATCATAGAGTATGTCACTTTGGAGCCTAGGTTTGATAAAGTCAGAACCCATCATTTTGTTCTGCTTAATCATTTTAGACATAAAGTGAAAATCTCCTTTCCTTTCTATATTTTTACTTCTATGACTAAGAATATAGAGAGTTACAAAAAATTTCCTGTCAAGAATCTCGCCCTTCATGAAGGTCTTCTGCTCCTCATTTTTGAGTTTCTGAAAACCTAAACAAGAGTAAAGCCCATTGGGGCTTCGGGTGGTTTCTCGAAGGACACTACTAGCTTAGAATTAGGGGAAGTGCGCGTTGTGAAATCTGTCAAGTTTGAAACCCCAAAAGCCAAGCCCTCTCCTCTCTTCCCTAGTAGGAAGAGCCCCAGGTGCCCTCCCCCTAACCCCCTACCCCTCATCCCAAGGAGTCTAGTGAGGAGTCAGATACAGAGTCAGAGGAAGTGGATTCGGTGGCAGAGAAGGAAAGTGAGTTGGAAGATGACAAGGAAAAAGATAATGATAGGAAGGAGGCAACCCCCTTGGTAACCCAGGATAACCCCAAGAAAAGAAAATTGGACCAAACCCCAACCCATGATCATCTCAGCGATAACGCTGATTTGCCCCCCAGCCCCACTGCTCCCACCTCCCCCTTGGAGATTCCCATTTTGCCCCTAGAAGAGATGATAGAAATTATGGTTGAAAAGGGTGGGGAGGCCATCAGGAAAAATAAGAGAAGAGCCTGGTGAAATTTCAATATGGATAGTGTTAGTATGGGCATTGTTAGAGAACCTGCTAAAATCCAAGTGTTGCGGGATCTCAATAGTAGCACCCACTATGATGAGCTCCTTGACCTGACTCTTCTATTTCTCTCTGACAATGCTTGTGAAATGGGTTTCAACTTCCTCAACAATGAATAGAATAGCTTGATTGACAATTTTTGCTCCATTAAGTGGCTTTTTCAAGAAATTGAGACTTTGAAGGACAGGTCCAACCAGACCAACAACAGGGGGGAAGACAAGGATCATGAGGCCAGAGGCAGTAAAGACTAGGTGGGTAGCTAGGAAAAAGACAAAAGCAAGGACCCCAATGACAATCAGGAGGACAAAATCACTCAGCTCAAGCAGAAGGTCCAAAGACTGGATTCCGTCCACCAGGTTGTGACTAAATAGATTTTGGATACCCTCCATACCTTGAATGAAAACATTGTTAATCTGGGGGACTATCTGACCAATGTCGGTCTTGCGGGGAACATGGAGCAGAGTACAGAGCATGGAACCAGCTAGGATGATCCTCAGAAAGAGATTGGAATCTAGGAAAGCCAAGGGGACCAGATGCTTTTCCCCCCAGCGACCCAGGAGGAAGAGGCCATCTAGAAGGAAAGTGATGCTGCAAAAATCTTGCAGGCAATGGAGAAGAAGGGACACTAGTCTACCCGCCAGGCTCTCTTCCTGGCCTTTGTTTCCCTAGCTTTGGGCCTTTTTGTTTCTAGCCTTTTGAGGCTATTTTTGTTTTTTCTGACTTTTATGCTTTAAGTTGTTTTATGCTGTAAAACTTTGGGTTTCAGGATCCTTGTAAAACCTGTTTTCCAAATCAAAAACATCATTTATATGATTGTCATGATTCTTATTTCTTGTGACATGAGCTCTAGCATCGACATCAAGATGCCTATCAACAATAATTTTACACCAAGTCATCTTGGAAGGATATTATTTATCTAATTTTCAAGGCCTTCTGTGACAAACCTGAGTATATTCTACCATATAACAATCTTGATCTCAGGGATAGAAAAGTAGTCTCCTACATCATAGGATCACAATATCTAGCATATTCTGGGACATTAACTTAAACTAATGTATTGTGATATGTTAATTATCATGACCTGCAACATATTTTGAGACAATAATTTAATGTAGTCTATTTTGATAATAGATCAAGAAATCAAGAACAACAATTTTAGAACTATGATTTTTAGCACATTTTTGGACAACAAATTACTGTATTCTATCATAATACATTTTGTTATCATGACCCTAGAGACATTCCAAGGCAACAACTTAATGTACTCTCATGATAATTGGTCAAGTTGTTGTTTAGATCATCACCTTGCAATATCATCCTCATAACTATACCAAATGAAAAGTCATCACTTTTCATGACATAAACCACATATAAAATATTATAACTCTTTTAAAATTCAAAATATAAATGAAAATATATTAAATTTAAACATGACTGAGACTTAATCTCAAGAATTACAACTATATTTTTTTCATACCAAGTTTACCTCTAAAATACTCCACTTTTAACTTTGCAAGAGATTTGGTAAATATGTTGGCATTTTGTTCTTTACTGTAGATATATACCAACTTGATGACATTCCTCTCTACCATATATTTGATGTAGTGGTAAGGAATCTCTATATACATGAATCTGTTATGGAAGACTAGATTTACTAACAACTTAATGCAACTTTGATTATCTTAGTATATAACTATGGAATTTGAGGACTTTCCAAATAGTCCAACCAATAACTTCCTTAACCAGACTACTTCTCGATCTCCCTTAGAGGAATCTAGCTATTCACCTTCAGTGGAACTCTGAGAAAATGTGGAGTATTTTCCACTAAACCAAGATATCATGCTGATCCAAGGCTAAAATAATATCCTATATATAGTACTTTTATGGTCAATGGAACTATCAACCTAGTTAGAATCTAAATACCCTTGAAGTTGAATCTCAATATTTTCATATTTTAGACCAAGTCCAATGGTACAATGCAAGTATCTCAAACTTTTCTTTCCTTCTATGAGAAGAATCTTCTTAAGTTCACAGATGAATCAAATTAATGCATTTTTTGAATAACAAATATTAGGTAGAGTATTCACCAAGTACATTAGAGATTAAATTATTTGTTTATAATATGTAGGACCAATACGTTCATATTCAAATGTATCACTTTTAAGCTTATGAAGAGTTTTTCCATTGGTGTGGATAATGGTTTATAGTCCATCATTCCAAATTTGGTAAAAATTTCAATAGTGTATTTTCCTTGATTTAGGAAAATCTAGTTCTCCTTTTACCATACTTCTAGACCCAAAAAATAGTGTAGAAGACCCATATATTTCATATCAAATTCAGATGCAAGATCATGTTTTCATTTTACAATAAGAAAATATTCCCCTATTATTAGTAAGTCATCAAAGAATAGAACAAGAATTGGCATGTCATAATATGATATTTTGAAGTATATATTAGGATCAGATCCATTTTCAGAGTATTCTAGTTTGATAAGATAATTGTCTATCCTTTCATACCATGCCTTGGGGGCTAGTTTAAAGCCATAGAGAGCCTTGTTTAACTTACACATGTAGGAGTTTTTTTCATGAGTGGAAAATCCTTATGATTGTTCTAGACATATTTCTTCATCAATGACTATTATAATGATTTAGAATAACTATAAATCAATTATCCTCATATCTAGATGTACCAGTTCAACTTTTAAACACTTTTAAAAACTTAAACAAACTCAAATACCCAATTAGTCTCTATATAATATCATCAAAAATTTAACATTTCATGAAATATCTTAAATCTTTGTTTCTATATGTGTCAACTTCTAATAAATAAACTAATGTAAAATATAACGTGCAAAAAAATAACATCCACACATGCTAATAACACTTTTGACACTGGGATTTAACATGGAAACCTAATTTGAGAAAAAGCACCAACATGCTACGAATTTTCACCCTTCTGAAGTGAGCTTAGTTAACAGCCAACCTTGTTAGAGGACTTTAGATCATTCCATTAGAATGTCATCTTGATTAAAGGATTTACAAAATGATTGTTAGGTCAACCCTTATTAAAGGATTCTAGACCAATAAAATGATTAGAATGTAATAGTAGGTTTGGTATGTATAGTACAACTCACTTTGCAAATTCAAATCTCCATTTTCTCATCTGTTGGTTCATTGACTAGCCTCCATTAATGATCACTGATCTTCTTAGCATCTCCTTAAGCAATCACAATTCACCTTTTTTGTTCTCCTCTTCACAACTTCTCCTTAAGATCACTAATCAACCATGAATCAACCTTAGAAAACATATCTTATGCCTTCTTAAATAGGTAATTTTGATCTTTTGTCACTTAAACATCACCATTGATCTTAGGGTTTGGTTAAATTAACTAAATCCTTCAATCTTTTGGTTCTCCTTCTCCTTCTAGAAAATTTTGATCAAATCCTTGCCTTTGATTGCATAAGAAACTTTCCTCATGCATTAAATGTGCCAACTTATTAATCCTTATCTTCCACGTTCTTTTACTAATTCAAAATTCTAACTGCATTGACCTCAAACTTGACTCTTTCTCAAATTATATCTTTTGTTGTCACTCAACACTTAACATGTTCTTCAACTCAATTGTCAATGTGTAACTCAAAACATGCTATACTTTCTCACTTGGTATCAACATGCTCACTTGTCCATTACTATACTCAGTCACAACTACACTTCTTCATACTTTTGCTCGACAATAACTA
The DNA here is from genome assembly GCA_028749045.1 of Cupressus sempervirens. Taxonomy (NCBI): domain Eukaryota; kingdom Viridiplantae; phylum Streptophyta; class Pinopsida; order Cupressales; family Cupressaceae; genus Cupressus; species Cupressus sempervirens. Next base: position 390,101,893 of record CM053788.1, on the reverse strand, counting down.
ATTGCTTAGCTTGAACTATTTCACTTGACTTTTGCTAAGTTTTTTTATGTTGGCATTATGATTATTTTGTCATTAGTGACAACACTTACTCAATTATATATGCTTACCATGCATCAAGTGGTTACCTTGTAAACATAGCAGTTTAGTAGTTTAATCTAAGTAGACAGTGGCTACTGAGTAAATTCAGATAATGTGAAGTTTAATAGTATCTACTGAGCTTCTCAGTATCTACCGAGCTTCTCAGTATCTACCATGCTTCACAGTGTCTACCAAGTAGATAATTTGTATCATGAAAGATTTAGTGCAAATTGAGCAATGAAAGATTCAGTGCAAACCGAGTGATGAAAGATTCAATGCAAACCAAGTGATGAAAGATTTAGTGCAAATCAAGCAATGAAAGATTCAGTGCAAATCGAGCGATGAAAGATTCAATGCAAATTGAGTGATGAAAGATTCAATGTTTACCAAGTGAAGCAAGGTAAACTCAGTATACAATATCTACCAAGTGACACTACATCTACCGAGTCACCAGTGGTGACCAAGTTCAAAACTACATCGTGTGATTAGTATGGACCGAGCCTTCACTTCTACTGAGTGCATGATGATGCCAAGTAATGCAGTGGACACCAAGTATTAGAAGGTCACCAAGTCAGTTCAGTGAACCCAAGTTATTTACTATTGGGCTGACTTTGTAATGTATTTTTTTACTTGTATTTTGGCCAACCTTGTAATTTTGTAAGTTTGAAAGGTATATATGTAAGATATATTGTAAGATATCATCAAAAAGTAAGAATGTGTGTATGTATGATGCATGGAATGAGAAGGAATTGTGAAGTAATGTGAATTATATGCAAAAGATCATCAACAGAAATTCAAGGTACACAAAAAGGTCAATTCAGAGACTAACAAGTTATATCCATCACATGAGGTGATCAGTGCATAAGGGATCTTATAAGCAATCAGTTGCAACCAAATCCTCTATTTCATCCTAACAAGTGAATCAAATTTTTCAAATCCTCTAACAAGGTAGACTTAATAGTCTTTGTAAAAATCTCCTAATAGAGTTCATACTTCATTGTATGTTTGCAAATCCTCTAACAAGGTGGACCTAGAAATCCTTTGTGCTCCTAATAGGGTAGATCACCAGAAGTGGTCAATGTAAACCTTAACTAGCCAACATTCAATCCAACAAAACAACTTGTAAAGGAAATATTTGGATGGTACTACAATACCTAGTGCAAATGTCATTATTGTGGAGAATATGGACACATTGGTATAAAGGGCACTACTATAAGGTGTTATACATGCACTAAACTCAGTCATATAGATAAAAATGACATAAATATAGGCAGAATTGAAAATGAAAAGAAAGCAAGGGCTGAAAACATAAGGAAATAGATGAAGCAACAATGGATTCCTAAATCCCACTAAGATGCAAGCTCAAATCATGGAAGTGAGGTCACTCAAGAAGCAGGTGACTCCATCCCCTCAAACTAAATTCCTAAGAATATGTTGAAGTTGTACTCACCAAGGAAACTATAAGAAGTTCCAAGAAATGTAAGGTAAGAAAAATGATCCAATCAGTATTGCAAATACATCAGGATCATAGAAAAGTTATCTTTCATCGAGTGCATCAGACTCTACTGAGCAAGGTAGTTAAAGACCTTACCAAGCAAGGTCAGGAGTAAAGAGAATTTTGTTTGTCTACCAAGTTGATACTCATGTCGTGTTAGGTTAGTGGATGACAATTTTTCATGTACTATGACAACATTGTACCTAACATTAATGGTGAACTTTTCATCAAAATGGGAAAAAATCAACTTTATTCTCATCGTATTCTCAGAGCTAAAAGATTTCCAAGTGCATTCAAGTGACTTCAAAGTGATTTTGAGTGAATTTGCAAATAAAGAAGTTTGTTTGAAGATTTTCATCACTTACAGAGCAACAATGGCTTCCACAAGCACAAGCACCAGCAAGGAAAAATGTGTATTAGAAATGTTGGTCAAGGGCATAGAATGAAAAGTACTAAACTTCAAGTTGGTTCTTGCAATTGCAAAGGCCCTAGACCCTAATTGCACTCAATCACAGATACCACCAAAGGTACTTTTTATCAATGATATCCAAACTCATTTCAAATATTCTATTCAATAAATAGGAACCATAGAAATGGATAGCACATTAGAAGAAATGTGTGTTGATGGTTCTCTGAAACTCGAACATAAACATTTAGAGATAAGAGGGTTGACCCACATCTCCCATATGCCAAGAAGCTTCCAAATAAAATGGATCAGATATATCCTTAGCCATGTTCATAATGGTCAGCTATGGTTTGAACAACCCGTATTAATCACTAAGAAGATGATTCACAAGATTATTGGCCTTCCCATACTCAACAAAGCCAAATCTACAAAAACCCTAGGTCAAGATGAACTTTAGAAGAAAACCCTAGTCGAGTGGGATAGTAGAGGCTTAAAGGGTAGCACCATTACAGACATTGAACTTGGATATGGAATTCATGTGATAGCTCACAAGATCTACAACTCAATCCAATTAAATAGTGTGTTGTGTGAGGCCATAGACTTGGTGTTCAAGGTTGTGAAGAAGAATTTGGAGTATGACTTGTCTGACCTAATGTTAAGACAACTGAACAAGAACATGGACAATATCAGATCGTTAAAGAATAACCCCTATAAATTTGGATCATTGTTGACATGTTTATTCTTCTATGTACAAAAATTCTTTCCCTCCAAAGGTTTTGTGGTATGGATAAAGGATGTCCCCATTATTTATCAAATTAATGAGTTTATAGCAGAAATGGGTGTCAATTTTGATAGTATAATGGACAACTATTTTGAAGACTTCAAGGAGAGAATGAAAATAGGTACAAAATCCCTCCTAAACTTGTTGAAGATGACAAAGATGATTTTTTTTATGGTTGACTATGACAGAGTATATATTCAAGTAGTTAGGCCCCAAGTTGCATGGGTAAAACCTCTACCTTATGAGGTAAACATTGATGAAACTAGGGATATTATCAAAGCACTAGTAAATGAGCCAGTAGATACCAAGAAACCAATTTTTGGAACCTATGATGAGGCTAAATCTAGAATAGAATTGGAAATCAAACTTCCCCAAGCAATCAGTAAAGGTAAGAGAAAGGTTGCCAAGTTGAAAACTACTACTAAGCCTTTGATGATTATTGAGGGAAAAGATGAGGACGAAGAAGAGGAGTAGGAAATAGAAAAGAAAGAGGAATAATCAAAGGAGGTGGAGCCTACAAAAAAGAAAGGTAGGGTTATCATCACAAAACCCCCAAAGCCTTCCATAGCTATTTTCAGAAGAAGAGGTAAAGGTAAGAATAAGGATGAAGTAGTATTTAGCAAGCCCCAATTTACCTTCCAAGAAAGATTGAAACAAATGGAAGAGGGATCTAGCATCACAAATTTCAAAGCATTGAAATTTGAAACAAGGACTGATGTAGAGAAGATGCAGATTGAGGAACTGGTACTTAATAAGATGGAAAAATGGAAATATTCCCTAGACCAAATTGCCCCTCAGATCTCCAAAGAGCTGTTGATAAGATTGCAACCAAAGTGGGAGTCAGCCACCCAAACAACCAAGGACATATATGAACAATCCTTGAAGAATCTTCCATTGAGTCTTACTGAGGTAGAAATAAAGGCAACAATGAAGAACAACGAAGGTAAAATGTTGATCAGATTTCACACTTGTTTGATTTTAATCAAGGACATTCAGCATGTTTTCAGAGATGCAACGAGCATGTGGAAGAACATCTATCATCTGCATAAGCCCAGTAATGATCCAGTGGTAATCAAGGATGATGATGGCACTAGTAGTAATGATTAGGAACTAAGGTCTGATGATGAAGAAAAAGGGGAAGAAGGTGAAGAGCAAGACAAGGAGGAAGAGGATGAAGCAGATGATCCATTGAAGATTATAGCACAAGTCATAGCTTCCCTTCCTCATTCTCCACCTAAGACTACAACATCATCAGGGTTGGAGACAACTTTAGCAGTATTGACCACATCAGCAACATCATCCACTCCTGCTTCCCCATAGCTCTGAGCATCATCTATGGAAGTAACCATTACTTCATCTATCGTGCTGCAACATTCTTCATTAGCACCCGAGAAATCAACTATGCCTACCTCCTTTGTTACATGTACAGTAAGTTCTATAATTCTTTGTACAATTTTGTCTACTCTAATTGTGAATATTCCAGTTTGTACACTACCTATTTGTACATCATTTTTGGGAAGCACCAACTTTGGATTTAGCCAGTACTTCTCTAAGCTTTCCTCCACTTGCACCTATTCAAGTATTTTATGCCAGTCCATCTATGTCAACTATTGCCTTTGATTCCAAATCTAAGGAAGTAAGCACATAAGTGAAGCCCAAGACTCCTCTGAAACTTTTTCTTACTAGAAAACAAATTGATGAAGATATAGATTTGGATACAAAAATTGTTATTCCAAAGATAGACTTGGACAATGCCTCAGCCAGTGAGATGAGAATGGTCGGTCAGCTTCTAGAGCAGAAGGCAAGGCAGAAGCAACTCATAGAAGAGAGAGATAGAGAATATACTATAATAGAAAATGCTAAAAACATAATTATTGAAGCTATTGGTGTTGATGTTGATTCATCTCAACACATTTTGTTGCAATTAGAAGAGGTTGTAAATAAGCTCAATGAGGACACCTCTGGGCAAGAGAAACTCATTGAAAAGTCAGAGAAGAAATTTGATAATAAAGTGCTTGAGCACATTGCTCAACACATTGCAATAAAATAGGTTGAACTATCCTCAATTTTGAGTGATCTTGAGCAAGCATCCACAAATGTAAAGTCACTTTTTGACAAGCTCTATGATGTTACCAAGTTCACTAAGGAGATCAAAGAAAAATTGAATAAATTAGATATGGAAATGAAGGATAGTGCTCAAAAGTTGTAGCTTGACCATAGTTCAAGCTCATCCCATCACACAAAGGTGAAATTTTTGTCTGAAATGTAGGCAGAGTTACTCAGAGAAGAAGCCAAAATCTGGTCTACACTGATTGACATTCAAAATATGATTCTTCTAGTCATGGATCAAATGCAGAAACACATTGCCTCCTCAAAAACATTGATTCATGACAACAATTTTTCAATAGCAGATCATATGATTAAACTTTCTATAGAAGTTCAAGTGGCTCTCTCCACCTAAAAGATTTTGCAAGATAATTGGGATAAGACATTGTCTCTTATTCTCAAGGTACACTCAGATTTTCTCTCACATTTTGGTGTCTCAATTTAAATTTATTGTATATACATTCTTTGGCATTATTGTCAAAAAGGGGGAGATGAGGTTGTTGGTAGGAGAAGATAAGATTGTTGACATTGGAAATGAGGAATAAGAAAGACATTGTATAGATAAAAGCTATGCATACCATATGTATGGGGGAGATATGTGAGATATGTGAGACATGTAAGATATGTAAATAGCAGAGTAAATCTAGATGTTAGTTTTGAATCATAAGTTTTTTTGTTACTAATGCCAAAGGGGGAGATTGTTGGCATTATGATTATTTTGTCATTAGTGACAACACTTACTCAATTTTGTATGCTTACCAAGCATCAAGTGGTTACCATGTAAACATAGCGATTTAGCAATTTACATCAAGCAGTCAGTGGCTACTAAGAAAATTCAGATAATGTGAAGTTCAGCAGTAACTACTAAGCTTCTCAGTAGCTACTGAACTTCTCAATATCTACCATGCTTCACAGTGTCTACCGAGAAAATAATTTGTATCATGAAAGATTTAGTGCAAACCAAGAAATGAAAGATTCGGTGCAAACTAAGTGATGAAAGATTTAGTACAAACTGAGTGATGAAAGATTCAGTGCAAACTGAGTGATGAAAAATTCAGTGCAAGCCGAGCGATAAAAGATTCAATGTTTACTGAGTGAAGCAAGGTAAACTTAGTATACAGTATCTACCAAGTGACATTACATCTATCGAGTCACTAGTGGTTACCAAGTTTAGAACTACATCGTGTGATTAGTATGGACCGAGCCTTCACTTCTATCGAGTGCATGATGATGCTAAGTAATGCAATGGACACCGAGTATTAGAAGGTCACCAAGTTAGTTCAGTGAACCCGATTTATTTATTATTGGGCTGACTCTATAATGCAATGGACGCTGAGTAGTATGGACCAAGCCTTCACTTCTACCAAGTGTATGACGATGCTGAGTAATGCAAGTTTAGAACTACATCATGTGATTAGTATGGATCGAGCCTTCACTTCTATCGAGTGCATGATGATGCTAAGTAATGCAATGGACGCTGAGTATTAGAAGGTCACCAAGTCAGTTCAGTGAACTTGATTTATTTGTTTAATTGTATTTTGGCCGACCTTGTAATTTTGTAAGTTTGAAAGGTATTTATGTAAGACATCATGAGAAAGTAAGAATGTGTGTATGTATGATGCATGGAATGAGAAGGAATTATGAAGTAATGTGAAGCATATGTGAAAGATCATCAGCAGCAGTTCAAGGTACATAGCAAGGTCAATTCAGAGACTAAAAAGTTATATCCATCACATGAGCTGATCAGTGCATAAGGGATCTTATCAGCAATCAGTTGCAAGTAGATCCACTATTTCATCCTAACAGCTGAATTAGATTTTTCAAATCCTCTAACAAGGTAGACTTAATAGTCTTTGTACAAATCTCCTAATAGAGTGCATACTTCATTGTATGTTTGCAAATCCTCTAACAAGGTGGACCTAGCAGTCCTTGGTGCTCCTAACAGGGTAGATCACTAGAAGTGGTCAATGTAAGCCTTAACTAGCCAACTTTATATTGCAGTATTGAAGTTTTATGAGTATCATCCCCACCCCAATTTCACTTTCTATTTGGAAGGTTTTTGGGTCACCAAATATTGTGCTCGCTTGTGTAATGATTGTTTTATATTTTAGAATTAACAAGAAGCAATAACACAAGATCTGATACCAAATCACAATAATATATTCATAAAATATAACTGATCACATGCAATGTGCCAAGCTGTAAGGCCTTCCCAATTATGACCAAATAAAAAGCAAGTAATAGTTCTACAAGATCCCTCAATATCCAATCCCAAACCCTAGCTAGTCCAAATCCACACTTTGGTAGAAACCCACAAGGGAGATCTCAACTTGTGCTCGCAAGCCCACCACGTTATCTCCTTATTTTCCAAGCCATAGCTACTAGCTCTGCTCCAACTTCATCCATGTGTAAACTACCTCACATTTGGCACTCTATTCACACATTCACAACTCCATCACAATCCTCCTATAAACTGACTCACATTCGGCGCTCTATTCATAGACTCAAGAAAACTCGCTCTTCAGCTACTTCCCACACCCACTCCTCTTTTGAGTTAATGAATAATGACTAAAGACTTCCCCAAAACCCCTACTTATACCAAGCTAAGCCACAAGTTGGACTAGAACACAAATTAAATACAAATACATAAATTAAATGCCAAAGTCGGCCTCCTGCAACAATTAAATTCCCAAAATTGATATCTTAGTAAAATTGTGATATCTCCTAGCTCCAAATGAATTAGAACTCAAGCTTCAAACCATAGTTATAAATCTAGGCCCTCTTCCAGCCATAAAATTTTCATCCTCTAACTCATTATAGAAAATTATATACAAAGCCTACAATAGGCACCAAATTCCTAAGCAAAGCCGAGCTCCTCCCAGACCATGCCGGGTAACCAAAGACCATGTCAAGCTCCCAAGACCATGTCGAGAAAAACAAAGATGCTCTTGCATCAGACTCCCCAAGTAAGTAGAAAAGTGTGTCCCACAATTTGATGCCCAAAGAAAGAGTAAAAACCACCTTCATCTTCATCAAAGGCTTCCACTCCAATAGGGACAAGAAAACCAATCTACACATCACCCACATCCACATCATTCTGTCAAACACCAGAATCTCATCCAAACGATTATCATGGTCACTCCCAAGAAAAAATTGAACATAATTCTTCATCAATAAACTCTTATCCACATCAACAACACCAACAGCAACCAGATCATCCATGACCAAGCACTCTACAATTTCCATGTTAGACTCAACCAACTGATCATGAAAACCAATATCCATCCTAGCATCAACTAGGTTAGGAATATCTTTAGCAACAACCTCTAGCTTCCCTGCAAGTTCTATATCAAAATCCACATTCTAATCAAAAAAACCAACCTCTTCCACCTCAACCTTGTTATGCCATCTTCTCTCATGAACAAGTCTCTTAACCGACCAAACAACTCTCTTCCAAATCGGTAGACTCAAACTCCACAAATAGCTACGAAATTCCTTCCTCACCTCATCCTTAACATGATCAACTAAGCTAGATTTAGATTGAGTAGCCATTTTAGAAAACCTCCTCTCCACCACATCAAACCTCCTTTCCACCACATAACAAAGATTTGAAAGCATCTCAGGGTCCAATCCTCTCAGAGCCATCTCCCAAGATCTTCGAAAACCCTCTACAACAAATCCTTCCCATGCTCCTTATGACAACCTTGAATTTCTTGCAAGTCAGATCACAACCTACCACCTTGCATGAACAATCAGGAACAACATCACAAGTCTAGGACCATAGATTTTTAATCTACAAACTCTCTATGGTCATGCCTCAACAAGATCAAAATTTGATCTTTGCATCCATTGATCCATCTACAAGCCCTTAGATCAAGATCAACTTAGATCTACTTCTCCAACCAAGTGTTGGTACAAACTGCCTCAACTTCATAGATCTATTTACACACTCAAGAACAACCCTCACTCTGATACCACCTGATGTAGTGCAAGGCAAGACCATCCCCAAAGGAGATGTCCTAGCCCCCTACTATAAAACCATGCAGTGGAAATGCCATAACAAGAAGCAATAACACAAGATCTGATACCAAATCACAATAATATATTCATAAAATATAACTGATTACATGCAATGTGCCAGGCTGTAAGGCCTTCTTGATTATAGCAAAATACAAAGCAAGTAATAGTTCTAAAAGATCCCTCAAGATCCAATCCCAAACCCTAGCTAGTCCAGATCCACACTTTGGTAGAAACTCAGAAGGGAGATCTCAACTTGTGCTCGCAAGCCCACCAACTCTGGTAGAAACCCACGAGGGAGATCTCAACTTGTGCTTGCAAGCCCACCAAGCTATCTCCTTATTTTCCAAGCCACAACTACTAGCTCTACTCCAACTTCATCCAAGTGTAAATTACCTCACATTTGGTGCTCTGTTCACACATTCACAACTCCATCACAATCCTGTTGTAAACTACCTCACATTTGACGCTCTGTTCACAGACTCAAGAAAACTCACTCCTCAACTACTTCCCACACCCACTCCTTTTCTGAGTGAATGAATAATAATTAAAGAATTTACCACAACCCCTACTTATACCAATATAAGCCACAAGTCAGTCCAAAACACAAATTAAATACAAATACATAAATTAAATGGCAAAGTCGGCCTCCTGCAACAATTAAATTCCCAAAATTGATGTCTTAGTAAAATTGTGATATCTCCTAGCTCCAAATGAACTAGAACTCGAGCTTCAAACAATAGTTAGAAATATAGGCCCTCTTACATCCCTCAAATTTTAATCCTCTAAATCATTGCATAAAATTAGATACACAACCTACAATAGGCACAATATTTCTAAGCAAAGCCGAGCTCCTCCCAGACCATGCCCAATAACCAAAGACCATGCTGAGCTCCCAAGACCATGCCAAGAAAAACCATGATGCTCATACATCATTTTTTAGCTCCTTAATTGACCATGAAACACTGATACTTGTTCAAGCTTATCCTTTTGAGTTTTTCAACTCTTAGCTTCATCAAATTGTCTTCTACACTATTGATTAAAAAGCACATTATCTAGTCTAAGACTAACTATTCAATTGCCTATTGTAATTTCATGACGCTTAACACATATCAAGTCAACCTTTCACTAGGTCATCTCATAATCTCTTCTTTTCAAATCTTCTTCATAAATCAAATGATATGACACTCTACACTGTTAGTAAATGTCTCTCCAGTAGATTTGACACTATATCTTACCAATAGTTTTGACATCAATGAAAAAATAACAATTTCTCCAATTGTATTTTCTAATAACATATATTTTTTGGACTAGACATAAGTTCATTTTAGGGGCAAACTAAGAATACATATTCCTATTCCCTATTCCAATTGGTACACCAAATGGAAAATAGAAAATATATACTGTACTAATCACTATGCAATCCAAAAAGCTTCACTACTATATTGTCTTCTCCCTCTATGTTTTTCTTTTCTCTCTTTCTAGTTCCATTTTGATTCTCTTTTAATCAAGCTCAATGTGATCCCTTGATCTATATCAACATATGCCTCCCTCTTGACAACAATCATTCTTTTCCTCTAATATATCTTCTCACTAATACTCTTCCTCTTTATATATGTTTCTCATGAACTCTCTCCCTCTTTATCTGATCACATGTATGGTAACTCACTTATAAACTTCTTTCTCTTTATTTATGGCTTTGTATGGTAACTTAATCATGCTAATATTTCCCTCTTTATCTGATAATTTATACTCTCTCTCTCTCTCTCTCTCTCTCTCTCTCTCTCTCTCTCTCTCTCTCTCTCTCTCTGTGTGTGTGTGTGTGTGTGTGTGTGTGTGTGTGTGTGTGTGACAACAATGCTAAAGACATGCCATACATCTTCATGTCACTAAACTAACTAATACATCAATATCATTTCTTCATAAAATTTTTGTAGCTTCTTCTACTCATATGTCAGTGTCTTCCATTTCACACCTTTAGGAATCTCCTAAAGTGTGACCTCCTACATCAATTTGTAACATATTATTCTCATAAAAATTGATGCAATGCAACATCTCTTCTTAGTTTTCTCTAGGTAGGGGAATGACCCCTAACTTGCCTCTTAGATACTCAAAAGAATCCTTAGGTAGTGCCTTAGTGAATATGTTAGCTAACTACTCCTTTGTATTCAAATATTTTGGTCTCACTTCTTTCTCTTTTACCAAATCTCTCAAGTAATGATACTTGATCTCTCAAGTAATGATACTTGATCTCAATCTAATTAGTCTTTATATGCATCACATGATTCTTTGATATTCTTATAGAACTTTTGTTGTCCCAATAAATCATAATAGGTTCAGTGATCTCTTCCTTCATGCCTTTCAACAATTACTTTATCCACACAATACTTGAGCAATTCATTGCTACTGCAACATGTTTAGCCTCTATTGTAGATTGTAAAATACAATTATGCTTCTTACTTTTCCATGAAATAAATCTTATTCCCAAGAAGGAATCTCCTCCACTTTTGCTCTTTTCTTCATCAACATTTCCTGCACAATCAACATTTGTGTACACTTTTAGCATTAGAAAGTAAATCCCACCAATATAACTAAGAGAGGGGGGTGGGGTGAATCAATTATCCAACTATTGTAATAATTATCAACCTTATTAATCCTTAACCATATGAGCAATATAATCAAAAAACATAACAAGATACTTATACACAATAACACTAGATGTGTTAACTAGGGAAACCCTTGATCAGATGGAAAGCCCTAGTGGGGATGGTGCCCACAAAATGATGTACTAATATAAATGTTCCTTGTTAGAGAATGTACCCTGTTAGAAGTCATAAAATTTAGTACTTATCAATCCCTATTAAGTAACTTTGAATACCTATTCAGATATTCTAACCCTATTAGGAGTTGTGTCAACCCTATTAGAAGTTGTAGAAGATAGATAGACCCACTATCCAAACAACTTGAGGGGCTAGACCACTTAAATCACTATCCAATTGATCTCCATAATATTCCTTGTAGAATAATAGAAATGAATTGTACTTGTAATTCCTCTTCCTTTGTCCTATCAGCTAGACTTGTGTTCCTTTAATCTTAATACCATATTACCAACTTCACATCCAATAATCCCTTGGATCATTTAGTTGCACTTACCAAATAATCTGCTCTTGTTCACACTATCCCAATCACATCACATACTTACAATCAAGGAAAATACCTTCCTTTATATGAAGTCCTCAAAAAAATTCCTTGTGTTAGCCTTGATGATTTCCCAATTAATAATAATAGGACCACGTTAAGATAATTCATTATTTCAAAATTACACACTAGCATCAGTCCATAGTCTTTACAACTTTTCACATGTGTGACTCCATACTTTCTGCACTTGCTAATGTCATCATTAGACTACCTACTATCACTGTACAACTCTGTACATCAAGATTATATCTTTACTAGGAGATATAATCCAACCATTAGAAACTTCTTCTAAAGAACCCTATCTGTATACTACTCCCTATAAATTAAGCATATCTTCTACATGTCTTTACTTCTTTGTATGCACACTTGACCATGCCATCAAAACATAGTGTAGAACATGTCCTTAATCATGCTTAACCTAAACATCAATTCTCTATCCATACAACCTCGATCTTTGTCTACTACTCTTTCAGTCTTCATAGATAGCATAATATGTTTTTGTCAATGCCAAACAGAGTCATGAATGCAACATGTCAATCATACTAACAATCTCTTCAATTCTTAGAATACTCCCTCATAGGGATACCATCAACATTCATGTTAATATTTAGCTCAAATTTTTCACTACTCTTGTACCATAGGCCACGGTCTTGTGTTCCTTTCAAGTATCTTAGTATTCTCTTTACTACCATCATATTATTTTCTCTAGGATTAGCTAAGAATTTAGAAACAATTCTAACAACTAATGCAATGTTAGGTCTATTGTGTACAACATGTTGTAGTTTCCCAATCATAGACATATATAATGTTTGATTCACCTCAACAAAATCATCATTCTTTACCAATTTATGTCTAGTAACCATTAGTTTTCCAAATGGTCTTGAGTCATACATACCAAAGGTCTTCAAAATGTCTTTGATATACTTTTATTGAGTGATAAAAATGCATTTGTTCATCTTATAAACTTGCAAACCAAAAAAGAATTTAATCTCTCCAAACATTGACATTTCAAACTCTTTTTTCGTTTGATCAAAAAATGACTTTCTCAATGAATCCTTTCCTACTAATATGATATCATTAACAAAAATTTCAGCTATCAATATCTTGTTTTCAGCTTCACTTTTCATAAACAAGATTCTATTGTCATTAGTTCTTGCAAAACCAATCTTCACCAAGTAATTGTGTAACCTTTCATACCATGCTCTAGGGGCTTGCTTCAAACAATATAAATATTTTTATAATTTACATACCATATTCCTTTTGTTTAGATCAAAAAATCCTTTAGGTTGTTCAATGTAGACTTATTCCTCCTAAATTTCTTTCAAAAATGCAGATTTTAGATCCATTTGGTACACTTTAAATCCTTTGTAAGAAGCATTTGTAAGAAATGTCCTCACTCCTTCTAACCTTGTGACTGGGATAAAAGTTCCACCATAGTCAACCCCTTCCTCTTGTGAATATCCCTTAAAAAATAGTATTTCCATATTCCTTGTAAGTTCACCTTTCTCATTCAACTTGTTTCTAAACACCCACTTAGTACCATGAACATTTTTAACTTTAGGCCTAGGTATGAATGTCCATTTTTTTTCTTCTCAAATTGCTCAATTTCTTCCTTCATTTCCTCAATCTAATCTTCATTCTCCAAAGAATCTTTGAAAAATTTAGGTTCAAATTCACATTTAAAAACGTGTTTCATTCTTCATTCTTCTTCTTTTTATGACTCCTAAATCTTTTTCTCCAATAATTTGTTCTCATGCATGATGCCTTCGCACATAATTTTCTAATACAGGTTTAGATCTTGATTCCTCTTATTGTTATTCATTAGATTCTCCATGTTCAGTATCTTCTATTATCTCAGGCTATAAGTCAACTTCCTCTATCTGTTGTTCAATAGTCATAGTCTATGACTTGGCTCCTATAGCCTAATACTCAAAAAACTATTGATGCTTGACTAAGCTATTCTATAGAACCTCAAAAGCCTAGTTGTTGATGTTTGATAACCACCTTTTTTGGTTCAAGTAAGATTATAGGTTCACCTTCATAGATATAGACAAAATTTCTATAATATTTAGGATCTTTCTTGCATTCTTCTTCATTTTTCTCTACAAATCCATCAACTCTAACATTTGCACAAACACTTATAAGCTTTTATCTTAGTGGAACAACCTAGAAATATACCTTATGAATACATGAAAAATATTATCTTTTGGGAGCACGTGTAAACAAGAAAATGTTAGTAGTGTGTGCATACATAAAGATCGAAATCAAAATTACTATTAATTGCTTGAGTTTTACAACTAATGCAACCAAATGAAAGAATCCCTACACAACCTCAAAGAAGCTCAACAAGGGTACCCAAATGAGACTTTTTTGGTGTGTTCAAGATTGAGGGATGTGGATGTGCTCTCCTAAATGCAATGATTGAATCCAAAGACAATCAAAATGCAAACGAACCTATGCTAAATGAGTGAGGAATAATTCAAGAGGAGGCTATGAAAGAGGCCATTCTTGAGAGCATTCGAGGAAACTAATATAAATAAATCTAAATATATGAAAATCTATGATGAGAATGCAAGAACAATACAAGAAATTAAATAGCTACTAAAGGGTTAGAAATATCTCTAAATCTCTAAAGTGAAACTAGCATGATAACAATGCAATGAAGGGACATAAAAATGCTTGAGACAAGGGATCTATTTATATGCTTGAGGGAGGCCTAAACAATGCAAGAAATTAAATGACTACCAAATGGTTAGAAAAAATCTCTAAAAGCTCTAAAATGAAACTAGCATGATAACAATGCAATCAAGGGAGATAAAAATGCTTGAGATAAGGGATCTATTTGTAAGGAAACTCAAGTGCAGAAACAACTTCCTACACTAATCTCTTAAGAGAAGTATGGTGCAAATCCTATTAAAATCTTTTACACTTACAGATTCAATATCATGTAAACAACAATATTTCAAAAAACCAAGCATAAAGAAAATAGATAGAGAAAGAAACACATAACACAAAGATTTTCCAATGGGGAAAAACCTTTTGGTAAAACAACCCCACCCCTCCAGAACCTGCACAATGTATTATCTTCAACACAAGGTTACAATACACTTGCAATGCAAGTTCAACAGCAACAATAGAAGACCCCAATAGCAACTCATAGTATCAACAATACACTTTCTCACATACCACCTCTTCACAACCCTAAAAATGCTTATAACATGCACTTCACTTTTAGGGATACTCCCAAAGGTAATCGTATTAGGGTTTTACCATTCTCCAAGAAAATAGGAACCCTAAATTTTTTTTATGTATAGTACTCAAATTTATCAATTGCCACATGTCTTCACCTATCATTGAATCTTCCTATCATAGCTCTTACGTGTCATAGGAATCCATCATAACCTCTTTAGCTATGATCTCCTTATACACAATTCAAGATGCCGACACATCAACATTATTTGCAAGAAATACATTTTACAAAACAAATAATAAGAATAGGAATTATCCAAGGTTGAGACACCTTATTCCTAACATTCTCCCACTTGTCGAACACCTTGCAAGAGCAACAACAACATAACAACTAACTGCTATAGGCCAAAAGGCCCATAGACTTCGAACACCATCTGAACTTCTTAGTGCCCACTGGTTTTTTTAATGCATCTGTAACATTCTTCATAGTATCTACCTTCTCCAAATTTACCTTTCCATCTTCCACCATATCTCTCACAAAGTGAAACTACACATCAATGTGCTTCATTCTAGCATGGAAAGTTGGATTCTTCATAAGGCAAATAGCACTCTGACTGTCACACCAAATAGTAATTTGTTCTGCATCAACACCAACATCAGAACACAATCTCTTAAGCCAAATGGATTCCTTACAAGCATGAGTAGCAGTCATGTACTCAGCTTCTGAAGTGGACAAAGCAACCACAAGTTGTTGCTTGCTCATTCAACTAATGGCACCACCAGACATAGTGAACACATAAGCACTAGTGGATCTCTTGCGGTCAATATCACCTGCCCAATCTGAATCCACAAACCCATGAATACAAACTAAATGCAAAGATTCATAAGAGTTACCATGATAACATATGGAGTAATCTAATGTACCCCTCAAATATCTAAATACTTGCTTAACTGCATCCCAATGTACCCGTCCAAGATTAGCCATAAACTGACTCAGGACTCCCACTACTTGGGCAATGTTTGGTCTAGTACAAACCATAGCATACATAAGATTGCCAACTGCACTAGCATAAGGTTCTCTACTCATGTCCTCCATCTCACTAGGAGATTTTGGACAATCATCTACAGATAACTTTGTTCCCATAGGAATAGGAACACATAGTGGTCTACAATCTACCATGTTGAACCTATCCAACACAGACTTCACATACTTACTCTGACTCAACCAAAGTTTTCTGTTAGACCTGTCTCTACTAATTTCTATTCCCATAATGTACCTAGCTACCCCAAGATCTTTCATCTCAAACTGTGCTGACAACTGAGATTTAAAATCAGAAATCATACCCTTACCCTTCCCAAACAGCAACATATCATCAACATATAATGCAACAATAAGAAGGCGATCATTTTCAACTCTAAAATAAACACAATGATCTGATTTTGATCTTACAAATCCAATTGACAACACAAAGGAATCAAACTTAAGGTGCCACATCCTAAGAGATTGCTTCAAACCATATAGAGATTTCTTTAATATGCAAACTAAGAATTCTTTACGTTTAACAATGTAGTGCGCAGGCTATGACATATAAATCTCTTCCTCCAAATCACCATGAAGGAAAGTTGTCTTCACATCCATTTGTTCTATCTCTAAATCATATGATGTAGCAAGAGATAACAAAAATCTAATGGATGTCAACTTTGCAACAGGAGAGAATATTTCACCATAATCTATTCCCTCTACCTGTGAATAGCCCTTTGCAACCAATCTAGCTTTGTACCTTTCAACATTGCCATCTACACAGAATTTCTTCTTGAACACCCATTTACAACCAACAGATTTTCTCCCTTTAGGTAAAGGTACAAGGTCCCAAGTTTTTTTTCTCTCTAATGAATCCATCTCATCATCCATAGCCTCAATCCAAGAACTTGCATCTTCCATGCCCAAAGCCTCTTTCATATATCTAAGCTCATCAGTGTTAGTAATCAAAGAAAAAGCACAACTGGAATCTAACATAGAATAACCAAACCTTTCTGGTTTCTTTCTTTCTCTTGTGGATCTCCTCAAGGGCTGTAGTTGAGGTTGTTCTTCCTCTTCTTCTGAACTATCAGAGCTGCTAGACCTCTCCTCATCATTAGACCCAACATGGTCTCTCTGTTCATTCTTCTCAAGGGTAGGAGGCAATTGAACAACATCTTTTTCCTTTTCTTTTTCATCTAGTTGTAGCACAATAGGATAAGATATTAGCTCTCTAAAAATAACATTTCTACTATACAACACCTTACTAGTCACAAGATCCAAAAGCTTGTATCCTTTCACACCAGCACTGTACTTGATGAAAATACATTTAACAACATTGCTTTCCAACTTAGATCTTTTCTCCTTCTAGACATGTGCATAAGCTTCACAACCAAAAACACGAAGATGTCTAATTGAAGGATTCTTACCAGACCACACCTCCATGGGTGTCTTACGAACAAGGGCTGATGTAGGAGATCTGTTAACCAGATAGTAAGCAGTGGCCATAGCTTTGACCCAAAACCTTTGTTCTAAACCAGCTCCACTAAGCATACTCATAGCCTTCTCCATTAGTGTCTTCTTCATTCTCTCTACAAATCCATTTTGCTCTGGGGTATAAGGAGTTGTCTTATGCCTCTCAATACCTTGTTCTTTATAGAGTTGTTCAAACTCTGCTGAGAAAAACTCACCACCATTGTCAATTCTCACACACTTAATCTTCTTACTAGTCTGATTCTCTACAAGGGCTTTAAATTCCTTGAATCGACTAAAGACTTGTGTCTTACTTTTAAGGATATAAATCCATGTCCTTCTACTATAATTATCTATGAAAGATACAAAAAATATAGACTTGGAGATTGAAGGAACTTTTATAGGACCAAATACATCAGAATGAATAAGATCCAAAACATCAGAAGATTTGTGAGAACTAGAGTAAAACTAAACACAATTTTGTTTACCATAGACATAGTGTTCACAAAAGTCAAACTCAAGATTGCAATCATTTAACCCCTCAATGAGATTTTTATTTTTTAGGGTTCTGAGACTCTTTTCACCAATGTGACCAAATCTCAGATGCCACAATATTGTCTTTTCTATAGGAAGCTTACCTTCCAAAGTGTTTGCATTGCCATCAGAACCAATAACCACATAATTCTTCACTGCTCATTCAGATGGTGAGAATGAAGAACTATTACATAGAGGAATACATGCATCTAGCTGAAATAAGGTACCTCTCCTAGTACCCCTTGCAAGCACTATCGATCCTCTCATCATCTTGCATCCTTCTTTCAAAAAAAAAACTTGCACACCTACATCATTCAGCATACTTACAGATAATAGGTTTCCTGCCAAACCTGGAATGTGCATAACTCCATTGATTCCCTTTACTCATCCATCAAGAAATTTGATAGTGACCCTTCTACGTCCAACTATCTTTAGGTGAGAATCATCACCCAAGTACACCTTTCCACCATCAAACTCTTCATATTTTGAGAACCAATTTTGATGAGAGGTCATTTGAAAAGATGCACCTGAGTCAACCAACCACACATCATCAGATGCATGGGCTACCAAAGCTATGATGAATGCATCACCATCTTCTTGAGATCTTTCTAAGGCTGAATCTAAACCTTTCTTCTTCTTCTTCGGCTCTTTGCAATCTTTATCGAAGTGCCCAGGTTTATCACAGTTCCAACATTTTTCCTTGGACTTATTGGAAGTCTTTGACTTCCCCCAGGATTTGGATCTACCCTTATTGTCAGACTTATTGTCATTTTTTTTCCCTCTTTCTATGGATCTCCCACAAACAACAAGGGCTTCTTTTTCCAAAATAGAAGCCTTTCTCTACATCTCCTCTGATAGCAGTGAAGACACCACATCATCCATTTTGAAATTGACTAATGTGCTTTCAAGAGCCATCACAAGATGGTCCCATGAATCTGGTAAAGAACACAAAAGTGTGTAGCAATGATCCTCCTCCTCTAACTTGACACTAGCTAATGTCAACTATGCAACCAGTAGATTAAATGAATTTACATGATCCATTAAGGATCCACCTTTCTCCATTCACAGAGAGTACAACTTCTTCCTCAAGAACAACTTGTTCGCCAAAGATTTGGCCTGATAAACGGCCTCAAGTCTTTCCCACAAACTATATGTGGTTTTCTCATCTAGAACATTCAGAAGGACTGCATTGGTTAAATAGAGTCTTATGAGACCCTTAGCTTTATGGTCTTTGATATCCCAATCTTCTTGAGCTATAGTTCCTATAGGTCATGATCTTCCAACATGTCTTCCATCTTGAGTTTCCACAACTCAAAATTAGTGCCATTAAATTTCTCCACCTTCATTCTTCCATATGATGAGCTTGTCATCTCAATCTGCAAATAAGATTCAGGATGCTCTATAGAAAACTCCCACTCAACTTGAGATTAGCTCAAAAAACTCTACCCAACAACTAGGATCAAAAGTTGATCAGGCTCTGATACCACTTGTAAGGAAACTCAGGTATGAAAATAGCTTCCTACACTAATCTCTTAAGAGAAGTATGGTGCAAATCCTATTTAAATCTTTTACACTTATAGATTCAATATCATGTAAACAACAATATTTCATCAAACCAAGCATAAAAAAAATAGATAGAGAAAGAAACACATAACACAAAGATTTTTCGGTGGGGAAAAACCTTTCAGTAAAACAAACCCACCCCTCAAGAACCTGCACAATGTATTATCTTCAACACAAGGTTACAATACACTTGCAATGCAAGTTCAATAGTGACAACAGAAGACTCCAGTAGCAACTCACAGTACCAACAATACACTTTCTCACATACCACCTATTCGCAACCCTAAAAATGCTTATAACATGTGCTTCACTTTTAAGGTTACTCCCAAAGGTAACCGTATTAGAGTTTTACCATTCTCCAAAAAAATAGGAACCCTAAAATTTTTTTTGGGGCAATGCCTCGAACCCCACTATTGGGGTAGAGTGTACAGTACTCAAATTTATCAATTGCCACATGTCTTCACCTATCATTGAATCTTCCTAACATAGCTCTTACATGTCATAGGAATCTGCCATAACCATTTTAGATATGATCTCCTTATACATAATTCAAGATGCCGACACATCAACATTATTTGCAAGAAATACATTTTACAAAACAAATAATAAGAATAGGAATTATCCAAGGTTGAGACACCTTATTCCTAACACTATTTATACACTTGAGGGAGGCCTTGAGGAGGTGACCTCTATGTGGCATCCACTTAGGTGCCACAAGGGAGATATATGGGCTAAAGGACAATCCATGCAAAAAGTCCAAAAAGAGCCTTTATGGTTGAAAGGATCAAGGTATGCTCACACATGTGTGAGTAACCTTGGGGAAGGAGTGGGGGACAAAGGTGTAAGAGTACCTTTTGGATGGTTTAATGAAAGGAGGCTCCTTGGGCTTTGATTTTCTCATACATCTAAGAAACCACTTAGGGGCTAAAATGTGCTTAAGATGGAGCTTAGGGTAATAAAGTGGATTTAGCAAGTGGGTAGGCTTAGAAGGACGAGAGTGATGGGTGGTAGGCTAGGTTTTGGGTAGGATTGGGATTAAACTAAATATGATTTAATTTAATCATGGGTTTAGAGAATTTAATTAAGTGGAGGGAATTAAATAAATAAAAAATTATTTAGAAGGGGATTTTATGGAGCACTTAGATGCATTAAATAAATTTAACACATTAGGGGGATATATTTAACTTAAATTAAAATACCTTATGAAATTGAACCTATTCAATTGAATAAACCTAATTAAATAAGTAGAAGAATATGAAAAATATAATTAATTAATTAATAATCAATTATAGTGTCAAGGGAAATATTACATTAATTAATATAGCATTTGGGATGATTTGAAGTGTCTACACCTTCATCACTTTTAGTATCAAGTTTATCTTTTCTTGTATCTTTCAATATATAAAATTTGCTTCCAAAGACTATAAAATAATTCATATTTGGTGCATATCCATATCAGAGTTCAAAATGTATCCTTGGTTTAGAGTGTAGACTACAATACTTACAACCTCTCTCCAATATTTCTATGAAATATCCTTCTCCATCATTAGTGTTCTTTTGTAGTCCATAATTGATCTATTCCTTCTCTTAGCTATAACATTTTGTGGTGGTGTCCTTAGTGCACTCATTTTCCTCTTGATTCCTTTGTCATTGCAAAATATGTTGAACTTATCTTAAATGAGTTCACCACCTCTGTCTGATCTCAAACATTTTAGATTCTTACTTGATTCTTTCTTTACTCTAGAAATATAATAATAACATTTTAAATGCATCATATTTATCCTTAAGAAACATCACAATAATCATTCTTGAAAATTCATCAACAAAAAAAATAAATTATTTATCACCATAATAGCTTTGTATTCCAATAGCACTATATAAATCGGTATGAACCAACTCCAAAATCTCATCAAAAGAATAAGTCTTGCTCTTGAATCTAGATGTTGTCATTTTACCCATGTGGCATTGTTTGCACATCACTTTATGAGATTTTCTTAGTCTTGGTAAGCCTCTAACTCTTTTCATTTTACTAATTCTTACCAAGTTATCAAAGTTTACATTACATAGCCTCTTATGCCATAACCAAACACCATCAAATTGTGCAAATAGACAAATATCTTTAGATAGGTCTAGCTAGAAATGTTACCTCTTGGTTTCTCTCCACTTCTAACTAGTTCACCAGTAGTGTCATAGATATTTTCCTTGTTGTTCTAGAAATCAACTCTATAAATTGGACTTATCAACTATGCCACTCTCAACAAGATATATTTCAAACCATCAACCCAATATGCATTTTCACACTTGATCTTTTCATTCATCTTAATTGATCTTTTACCTTTCACATAACATGATGCATCATTACCAAACTTAACACTACTTCCATTATAATGTTCTAGCTTATGAAACTTGCTTGTATCACTAGTCATATGATGTGAGAAACCACTATCAATTATCCATATATATTCTTACTCACATGTGAGATCAATTTAGTTTTTGCATCTTCATCACAATCATCTTTCATTGCAACATAAACAACTTCTTCATCATGATCATCAGAATTACTTTCAAAACCATTTTCTTTAGCAATATAGCAATATTTCTTACCTTTGTCTATGTAGTCTCTTTTGTCTCTATTGCTTCTATCATCTCTTCTTCATTTGTACTTGAAGTCTTTCCTCTCATATTTTTCATCTCTGTCAAGGCATCTAGCTGCAACATGACCAACTTTGTTACATGTAAAATAGATAATAGGAAGTTTACCTTTGTATTTTCCTTTTCCTCTAGGAAGTATTCTTTCCAATAATGCTTCAAGTTCATCAAGGTTATCATTAGATCCATTGTCACTTTATACATATTTTATTTTCTTCTTCTTTAGATCAATCAAGGGTTAGTTTGGCTTTGAATGCAAATTCAACACTACCAGGGGAGTAATTATCAAAATTTAATAATTCAAATCTAGTCATTCTACTAATCATGCTATCATTACCAAGTTTACATCTTATTCATTGAATAACAGATACTCTAATTTCATAGATAGGAAGTAAATTCCTCAATACCTTACTTATCATAGTCTCATCAATTATATGTACTTTAGATCCTCTGATACCATTCACTACTTCTTTGACAAAACTACAATACTATGTAATATTCTCACCTTAATGCATTCTCATGTCATCAAAATATCCTCTTCATATTTTTGCATTATCTCTGAACACATTTTTGTCTCCACCATGGATTTTTTCGAACTTTTCACACATTTTCTTAGCAATCGTGCATTCCTTCACATCATCAAATTCTTCATAATCAAGGGTTGTTGAAAGTTCAATCATCATTTGGTTGTGCTCCTACTTCTCTTCATTTGTTCAATTGTCATAGGTATAGGAAATTTAATGTAGTCTTTGTCCAAGTAGTAGGATGTGGAATCTCCAATCAAATAAAGTGCAATATCATCATCATTTTCCATGTTGGGAAGTTCTCCTTGTTTAGCTTTGGTATCTCTCTCTTAAACATCTTGATCTTTGACTTGAGTCCCTTCAAACTTTCTTGACAAGAACTAATACTCTATACCAATTGTTATAATGATTTAGAATAACTATGAAAGGCGGGGGGGGGTTCAATCAATTATTTATCCTCAAGTCCAAATGTACCAATTCAGTTTTTAAACAATTTAAATAACTTAAACAAACTCATATGCCCATTCAATCTCTATAGCATGTCATCAACAATTTAACATTTCATGCAATATCTTAACTCTCTGTCTCTATATGTATTGATTTTCAGTAAATAAACTACTATAAAATATAGAATGCAAAAAAATACCATCTTCACATGATAATGACACTTTTGACACCAAGATCTAACATGGAAACCCAATTTGGGAAAAACTACCAAGTAACATGCTACCAATTTTTCACTCTTTTGAAGTGAGCTCGATTAAGAGTTAGGCCTATTAAAGGTTATACAAAACATTATTAAATGTGACCATGTTAAATGATTTCATCACCCTTTTACGAGTGGCCTTGTTAGAGGACTTTAGATCATTCCATTAGAATGTCACCTTGATTAAAGGATTTATAAAATGATTCTTAGGTTGGCCTTGATTAAAGATTTTTGGATTGATACAATGATTAGAATGTAACAATAAGTTTGATCTATAAAGTATAACTCACTTTGCAAACTTAGATCTCCATTTGTTCATCCATTAATTTATTGATTGGCCTCCATTAAAATCTTTATCACTAATCTTCTTGGCACCTCCTCAAGAAATCATACATCACCTCTGATGTTCTCCTCTTCACAACTTCTCCTTAAGATTTCTAATCAACCATGAACCAACCTTATACATTATCTCTTATGTCTCCTTAAATATTTAATTTTAATCTTTTTCTACTTAAGCATCATTGTTGATCTTAGGGTTAGGTCATATTCATTGAATCCTTCCATCATTTTGTTCTTCTTCTCCTTCCAATTTTTTTTGATCAAATCCTTGCCTTTGATCACATAAAAAAATCTCCTCATACATTAAATATGCCAACTCATCAATCCTTATCATCCACATTCTTTGACTAATTCAAAATTCTAATTGTATTAACCTCAAACTTGATTCATTATAAAACTATATCTTTTGTTGTCACTCAGTAATCACTATGTTCTTCAGTTTGGTCATCAATGTGTAACTTGTCACATGCTATACTTTCATTAAAAATCAACATACTTGCTCAACCTTTGCTACACTCGGTTGCAACTACACTTCTTCATACATTTTCTTAAAAATAACTAACTTCTTGGCTTGAACTATTTCACTCAACTTCTACTAAGTTCCTTAATCTTTAGCTTCAGCTCCTTCATTGATTGTGCAACACTGATACTCAGTCAAGCTTATCCTTTTGACTTGTTACAACTCTTAGCTTCATCCAATTATCTTCTACACTTTATGTATTGATTGAACAACACATTATCTTGCCAAGGACTAACTATTCAAGTGTCCATGATAATTTCATGATACTTAACACATCTCAATTTAACCTTTCACTAGGCCATCTCATAATCTCTTCTTTTCAAATTCTCTTCATCAATAAAATTATATAGCACTCTACATTGTTAGTAAATATCTCTCCAATAGTTTTAACACTTTGTCTTACCAATAGGTTTCTCATCAATGACAAAATAGCAATTGCTCCTATTGTAGTTTCCAACAATAACACCATTCAAACAAGAAATCTTTACATCTATTTGATAGATCTTCTAGCCTTTGGATGTTGCAATAATGATAATGGTTCTTATAGAGATGTATCAAACTATAGGGGAAATTTATTTTCATAGTCAATTCCAGCCTTTTGAGAAAATCCCTTGGCGATGAATCCGGATTTTTATTTTCAATACTACCATATGGTGCATGTTTGATTTTGAATATCCATTTAGAGGAGAAAATTTATTTGTCCTTAGGTATAGGTACAACATCTTAGACATCATTTTTTAAATATAGATTGATATTCTTCAATCATTTCATCTTTCCAAGTTTGACATGTTAAGGCCTCTTCAATACTTGATGATTCAAATTTGACAAGTTTAGATATAAGAGAAACATAGCATGAATGACTTTTATTTTCCTTACTTTCTCTAAAGATTTCATGAGGTACTTCATTGTTTTCTTCAATCATATTTCTTGACCATAGTGGCATTTTATTGTGGGTAGAAATTTCAACATTTCTAGTAATAGATGATAAGGGTTTATGATCTAAATAATTCTCCCTTTGAATCTCAATTGTAGGATTTTCATCTAATTCTATAGTTGGTTACTCATTTGATTCTTCAATGTTTTTAGAAAGGTTATATGCATTATTTGAAAATTCAACATCTCTACTAAATTTAATAGTTCTTTGCCCTAGAATGTATATTATGTAATCTCTAGAGGATTCACTATACCCAAAAAATATATCTTTCTTCCCAAAGGGTTCTAGTTTGGACCTTTTTCTTTATGGAAATGTATATATAGCCAAAAATTCTCAAGTGACTTAAATATGGTTTGTTTTCTGTAAAGGCTTCTTCATGAGTTATATTTTCTAAGATTGAATGGGGACATCTATTTTAGATGCATTCTATTATATTTGAGGCTTCATCATAGAATGAAATGTGAAGATTTTGATCATGCATCATGGCTTTAGCAAATTCAATGATAGTTTTGGTTATCCTTTCTGCCACTCCTTTCTATTATGGATTATAAGGTACTGAATACTCCCTCTTAATCTTGATAGAAGTGCATAATTTTTTAAAGTTTTTGAAGATCCCCCCATTGTCAGATCTTAGATTCTTAATTTTCTTCCTAGATTGATTTTTCATGTAAGCCTTAATTTCTTGGAATTTTAATAATACTTCATTTGTTTCTTTAAGTTTTAGGAAATAAATCCAAATAGTAGTCATCAACAAAAATTATATGATACAAGAATCCCCCTAAAGAGGTTATTGACATTGAACCACACAAATTAGTGTGGATAAGATGTAATACAACTTTCTATTTATGTTCACTATGTGAGAAATATCCTTTGGAGTTATTTTCTAAGGTGCAACCTTTGTAGGTTCCAATATGTTCAGATTTTAGATGAGGTAATCTGGTCACAATTTTCTCTGTAGAGGCTATCACACAAAAATAGAGGTGTCCTAACCTCCAATGCCAAATTTCATTTGTTTGTGAAACTTCATGATTTAGGGCTTTATTTTGAGAATTACAAGGTTTATATAAACTTTCATCACTAAATGCTATTGAGATTGCATTTTTATGTTGGAATTTTTAGGCTAGGATAACACTTTGTCATCTTGAAAGGTGACACGATATCCTTGACCTACTAGACCATAAATGGGGACTTGATTTCTTTTTATTCTTGGTACAAATAGGGTATTGTTTTATTGTAAGGTAACTTTGGTTCTTAATTTTATTGAGCAGGTCTCAATTTATTTCACTAGATTGGTGGGATTATTACCTATTGTGACCTCTTTTGTCAAGTGTCCTTCAAAATTTTAAAACTAATCTCTAAATCCAATTATGTGTCTAGATATTCTACTATCAACTATCCAAGTATGCTTTTTTTAATTTAGTTCACTTGACAAGCCTAAGAAGAATAGTGAATTTATTTTCTTCCTTAACTTGATCTATAGAGGCTTGAAATTTCTTCCTCTCTATGTGGTGCTTGTGAGTGTGTCCAAACTTGTTGCACTTGAAGCGTTAGATTTTAGACAGATCTCTATTTTTCTAGTTTTGATTATTCTTCCCTCTTTTCTGCTTTAAATTTCTTTTCTTTCCTTTATTGTTTGTTTTTTCATTAAGGGTTTGAATTTCTCCCTCTTTATTTGAGAAAAACCCTCTCATAATTAGTCTTGATTCTTCTTTGGTGTAGTCATTTTTGTAGTTGATCAAATTTTGGTAGAGTGGGTCATGTACTGATGGCTTGAATAAAATATTCTCAAGTAGTTGGTCACCCTTTAAGGGCTATCAATGAAAATTCTAGATCATCTACCTTATTTCCAATAGTTGAAAGTTGATATTTCAATTCTGAAATTCTCAAGAAGTATGATGTAACTTATTATCCTTTATCCATCTTGGTATGTAAAAGTTATTTTAAGGTGAGCAACCTGCTCATACATATTTTGAAATGTCATGAACACATCATTCACAGTTGTTAATTTTGATACAATTGGAATAATATGATCTTTAACAACATAGATAAAAAATTTCATGACCTTATAATACACACACATATATAATCTAATATGAATAATCATTATAATCTAAACATGTTAAATGCATCCATATTACAATTTGATGTTTTTATATATACACAAACACATACATACATATATATAATCTAATAAAAATAATCAATATTATAATCTATTGTTGTTACGATTCTTCTTCGGCCTCAATTATATATATATTCAACCTCAATCATTATGACTTATATCATAAATCAATCTGATAGATGCTATTATATTAACATAGAGAAATTCCAACTTTACCTTATTTCATCAGATATTGTATTTGATAAATGTCAAATCCATTTAGGACTTTGTAATGAGGATTTTTTCTGAGTGCGTGGGAGGGAATTTGTAAAAAAATAAAGAAATTTTTGTTTTGTTTTGGTGCCTAACATTTTGCACCACTTAGAGAAGAACAAGTTGTTGGCACCAATGAATAATTTTCATTCTATCTTTTCATTGTCTCATCCTACTACTTATGTATAATAACCATGGAATGTTTCTTTGAAAAGAACATTAGTTACATACTTTCAAAACCCACAAGAAAAGTTACCCACAATACATTTATAGAAGCAACCAAGATTTTTCAAATTACATTTGCCCCAGATTGAGTTTTGCAATCAGGAAAGGAGAGGATTTGATAGATGATAGGGGAGAGGATCTAGTAGTTGAGCTCCCTAACTTTGCACTTCTCAAAATCCTATGTGGAAATTTCAAATCACTCCTATTTTTTTAAAGTAGCATACTTGGCAAGTCCCCTTCTTATAACTAAGGTTTTAGAGCCACATCATCAAATATGATGCCACATCAACATGCTTTTTTCCAAGGTGTCCAAAACAACCCCAAAAAAAGTGAGAGTGATCATATTGCATTGGAGACCACCATACATGTGCAACTAATGTGGCATCACACTATTGGTTATTTTTTGGGAAAAGGGACACTTTTCATTCAATTATGGGTAGTCATCATTACCAAGAACAACTTTAAAGTAACAAATATTGGTACAATCTTGTAAAAAATGTTGGATATTAAACCAACAAGTATAGGTATTAAGTTAACAACTCCTAGCACAACCATTGGAATGTGCTCGATAACTAGGTCCTCTCCCCTAATATTCTATCACAACATGGATGTGGAATCCATACCTATTTTCCTCACATCAATATTTCTATCCTTGAGTCTTCTTGTTACACTTATGCAAACTAATATTTCCATCCCTGAGTCTTCTTGTTGCAATTATGCAATTGTATTCACCATGGCTATCAACAAGTCCAAAGGTGTGGTCTTTTCCATCATTTTGGCTGAAAGAACATAAGTGATGGGTGAGAGTAAGAAGAGGAATCAATCACAACATGTGAAGACTCATATTTTTTCCCAAGGATTCAAACTCAAAACCTTGAATTATCAGGAAAAATAACACATCTCTCATGTAACACAAATTTTGGGCATGATTGACATTTGTATCCAAAATTGGCTCCTAATTCTTTGCATCCATTACACTTGCAATACTCAAGTCCTTTCATGAAATAAAGTATATGCACCCATAAAAAAAAAATCTCCCAACAGTGCTTTGATGGATGATATCATTTGCAACACTATTTCATTTCTTTGAGCTAGATTAGATCTTGCAAGGGATTGAAAATAATGTACTTTTATTTAAAATATGCTTATTCAAGTGGTATTCTAGTTTCAAAAATATGGAATCAAACATAGAAAATGTATCTACTCATTATGAATTCTAGGTGGACAAACAATCCCAACCATATTCCCAAACTCATTTTCTTGATTTGAGATTTCAAAATTGTTCAAATTTCATATTTTGACAATTCTATCATTACCTAATTATGACAACGAAAGAGTCCTTAGATTTTCTATGTGAAATGTCATGTAGTTTCCTTTTTTTTATTCCTCCTTAATGTTTTGTCTTTCATTTTAATTCAAAAGTGGGAGGAATGTTATTTGATTTTTACAACTACAATTATATCTCATGGGTATAAGGTTGCTTCATTCTACTAGTTGTTGTAGGTATATATGGTTCAATGAAGTCCATTAATTTATTTGTATAACTTTTTTAATGAAGCATGATGCCCAAAAAATGACTTTGAATATAAAGGTAAATAATATTTCAACAATTTATAGGCTTAACCTACAATTTTATTGCATTTCCTTTTCCTATGGATTTTTTATGACTAGAGATAATAACTTGGTTCATTTATGTATTTAAATCATTTAATTTGAATAGAAAGACAGTTTTTGTGAATCTATGAACTTATATGCTACTATATATAAAAAATGCTTCACTATAAATAGATCATTGCAATTAAGTTTAGCAGAGTTTTTATTAGCTTAGAGCTCATAAAGCATTCAAAATGTACAATTATTGGAATTTTTATCTTAGAACCTAGAAAACATTTAAAATCAATAAAATTGTGTAGTTTTTTGCACTTCAATTTACATCCCTATATTTTTCCTTATCCCTTGATGTTTTATTATGATTTTTAAATATTTTATTAAGATTGATTAACTCATACAAGCCTAGATCCTTAGTGTTGATTACAATAGTTGATTTATGGAATCTAAATAAGTTCATATCACACATGGTATACCTTTTGTGACAAATATAGTGTACTGGGATGAACTATGTTAAATAGTTTTCTGACATCCTTCCATAAATTTTCATGAAAAGAACTAAAATTCTAAAATGCAAAATTTCTCCCATTTTCCTATTATCTCATTTAATTTTTGCCATTTTCCTATTATCTTTTTTATTTTCTATATTATTTCTTTTTAAATCATCTTGTGGATGTTAGATTAGGATGAGTAGTTGACCTTATACAATCACCCAAAACTTTGACATCACAAAAAAATATAACTTCCTACCTATTATGAGATGTGTTGAAATTCTAGATCATTGAAAATGTACTAACACTACCATTATATGTGGTATGTATTTTTCAAATGCAAAATTCTCTCATATTTATATTGAGCATAGGTCATGAATAGACATGACTCATTTCCCATTGGACATGTCTATTCAATAATCAGATAATTAATATTAATCATATTTTTATATAATATAAACTTTAATCATAGTCATATGTATGTATGTATCATATATGATGAACATATATATAAAGGAAAAAGACATCCTAATTGACTAAAACTTTAACAAGATGTTAAGATCTAAAATGTCAACTTTTGGATGTTCTTGCATCTTTCATGCTTTATAAAGTAATATTATCTTTTACTAGTATCTTAGAATAATACTTCTTGTAGCCCCTATATGGTTATAAAAAAATAGATATAATAATCAAGAGAGAATGAACCAATCCCTATAATTTCTAGCATTAAGCACAATCATGTTTAGCTTGTATAGAACAAGGGAAGATGGACATGCTTAACTTTAGCAAGATCGATAAAAATCTTTAATTGAATTTGATATTTCTAGGGTGACTTTTTGGTCTTCAATTATGAGTAATTTTGTAGCCTCTAGCCCATGACAAGAGCCAAGAATAGTTTTTTTCATATCAATGAGACATCGAGTTGAAAAGTTTGAAAACATAGCTAGGTAGACTACAAAAAAGGAAAGTGTCCTCATAGTAGAAGTCAATGTTTCAAATATTCAAAAAGATAAATTTAGTTTTCATTTATTAAATAAGAAATTAGGTGACTATTGAACTTACTACTAACTCCCCTACGATCTAAACGTATATCTAGCTCACCTTTTCATAGAACATGTAAATTTTGTAAGTCATTTTTCAATAGTAAGTAGGGACTCAAGTTGTAGCAAGGCAATCCTTGTTTTAGTATGTAGTCACTAATCACTTTGAAACTTTGATACAATGATTGTATGGCATTTGAATTTGTATACTTAATCTTCAAACTTAATTTTTGACAATAAACTTCTTCTTTTTTTATAGGTAAAAGGGAATAAGGCCCAAAGTTATAAATAACCTTGATATCCATTTTTGTGAGGTATCCAAGATTAGGGATGGATAATTATCTCTAATTAAATCTTAACTAATTTAATCACTTGATGCTAACTTTTTAAATTTCATATTTTTAGTTTTACTTTTTTTTATCCTTATTGAAGTACCTATCAAAATAAATAAGCTAAGATCAAGTTGTTAGAAACATAATTAATACATTATTAAATACAAGTCAACATGTTCTAATCTATTGTACAATAAAAATATGCTTTAACAAATTATTTTTACTATACATATTTATAATTTTTTTTTCTTTTGATTATTTTAGAACATCGAGATTTAATTTTCATTAGATTATATTTGATGAACCTATAAAATGTCATATTTATATAATTTTACTATAACACTTTACCCCATGGTTCTAATATATTTCCTATTGGATATAATTGTTCAATTGTGTGTTGTCTTTGATGTCACACAAATGTCATATCAGTCATTAGATAGAGTCTACCGAGCTTAGAAGGTTAATAAGACAAAGGACAGAGTCTACCAAGCTTAGATGGTTGGAAAGTTAAAAGGATAGAATCTACCAGGCCCAGAAGGTTAGTAAAGTAAACTTGCAGTATCTACCGAGTAAACAGTTCTTACCGAGCTCACTCGATCATCAAAGGAAATGTGGCAGAAATAGTTCTTATCAAGCTCACTCGGTCATCAAAGGAAATGTGGTAGAAATATTTCTTACCAAGCTCACTCGTTCATCAAAGGAAATGTGGCAAAAATAGTTCTTACCAAGCTCACTTTGTCATCAAAGGAAATGTGGCAGAAATAATTCTTACCGAGTGACTCGGTCATCAAAGGAAATGTGGCAGAAGCAGTTCTTATCGAGATCTCATGAAGGAATTTAGTTCTTATTGAGTAAACTCCACAATCAAAGGATTTTATAGATATTGCAATGTTAACCAAGTCAAGAAGGTTAACATAGGAAATTTTTGGAAGCAATATTTACCGAGCAGGGTCAGTCAATAAAGGATTTCATTGTTTTATGAAATAACATTTATTTGTTTAGAGTAATATTTGTAGCCGAATGATGTATGGTTTATTAGTAAATGTAACATGTAAATGGGCTGACTTGACAATCTGAATGGTATAATTAAGAGGTCAAGTTGTGAATTCTAAGTGTGAGTGAAGTGGAAGTGGACTTAATGTGATATGAGGACTAATTATTATGGAAGCAAATTTGAAGGATGATCAGAGATCATTAAGGAGAAGCAAAGCTATATTTGATCAAGGAGGATCTAATGATGCTGAACAGAGACCTATAGTTAGTAAATTCAGTTGCATCTTATTCAGGTCAATTCATTGTTGCTTTCTAACTATTGTAGCAGTGATTTCAAATCTCTTAATAGAGTTGGTTTAATAGCCATTTTGTATATCCTCTAACAAGGTGACAATTTAGTTGAATTGTTCTAAAAGACCTCTAGCAAGGCCATTCCTAACAAGGTGATTTAACCCTATAACAGGGTCACACCTAATAGTCTGTATTGTAACCTTTAATAGGGTTGGCTCTTAATAGGGCTCACTTCAGAAGAGTGAAAATTAGTGACTAGTTACTTGGTGGTTTTTCCCATATTGGGTTTCCACGTTAAATCTGGTGTCTCTTGTGTTCATTTTTTTTTAGTTACATGCATGAATGCTTGAAGATAAGTAATAGTTTAATTTACCAAGTTACAACATTTGTTTACCGAGTATCAGTAGTAACTAGATCTTTAAGACATCTAAGGTATCTGTGGATTGATTTTTGTTAGTAACTAATTCACCCCCCCCCCCCCCCCCCCTCAGTTACTCTATCTTTAAACCCAACAATTGGTATCAAAGCTTTTGGTGCTTACAGAAAAAGATTTCAAGGATCTAAGATAAAGATCAGGATGTCTTACAAAAGGGAAATTCCAAGACTTAATAGGGACAACTTCTTAGCATGGCAAGGATTGATGAGGCTTCATTTGACTTCTATTGGCGATACAGGGCTAAACTACCTTGACGAAAAATATGAAGAACCTTCTGCTACATTGTCTGTCAATGATATTGCTGAAAAGAAGACTCACAACAACATGATGATATATATAGCATCTACTTTGAGTTATGAAAATTTTGATGACATCAAAGATTGCAAAACTATCTTTGAAATGTGGAACAAGATGAAAGAGATCTATAGAGGAGATGATAATGTGAGAAGAGCCAAAGCAGAAAGTTTGAGAGGACAATTTGATCAAATGAGGATGAAAACATTGCAAAGTATGTTGAAAGAGTTAAAGCATGTGTTAGTGAAATCAAAGCATCTGGAGGAGATATCAATAATGAGATAGTTATAAGTAAAGTTCTTAGAACTCTACTTCCCATTTATGCAATCAGAGTCTCTGCAATTCAAAAAAGAAGATGTGAGGCAAATCATAAAATAAATTTAGAGGCCATAATTGGAAGATTGACTGCATTTGAGCTAGATAACTATGACAATTATGTTCTAGCTTCCAAGAACATTGAATCAGCATTTGAAGCTAAGCTTTCACTCAAAGAAAAAGGAAAAAAGATGAAGGATCCACAATCAGACAGTGATGAAGAATCATAAAAAAGTTTAGACAGTGATCTTGAGGTGGTTGAAGTTCTATTAGCAAGAAAATATTCAAGAGGCAAAGGGAAATACAAAGGTAAGGTTCCTCTAATCTACTTTTCTTGTGAAGAAATTGGACATATTACTGCTAGGTGCCCAAATAAATAGAACAAGGATGAGAAGAAAGGTCACAAGTACAATGGCAAGAAAAAATTCAAATCATTCAAGGATAAAGGTAAGAAAACATGTTTCGTGGCTAAAGATTCTAATGATTCTGATGATGAAAAAAAAGATGAAATTGTCTACATTGTTGTGAAAGATGAGTTTGATAATGATGAAGAAATGACATTCATTTCTCATATGAGAATAAATGATACATGGATCATAGATAGTGGTTGTTCTCATCACATGACTGGTGATAAAACTAAGTTTGAATACTTTGAAAACTATGATGGTGGCAGTGTAAGATTTGGTAACAATGAACCTTGTTGTATAAGAGAAAAAGGAAGAATCTCACTAACCAAGGAACTTGTACGTGATAATGCATATTGGGTAGAAGGACTAAAGCATAATTTGTTGAGTGTGGCACAACTACTCAATAATGGATTCAAAGTAGAATTTATGCATGGAAAAGAAAGATTGCTTGATGGAAAAATAAATTTGATTGGATCAGGCACTCAAACAAAAGGTAACTTATTTTATCTTGAACTTGGTGAATGTTCATGTTTCATTGCTCAAATTGAAGAAATTTGGTTATGGCATAGGAGGTTATGTCATGTAAACTTTGACAACTTGATAAAGATCAGTAAATTCAGGAAAGTAAGAGGTATTCCTAACATAAAGAAACCTAAGGTTGGTCTATGCAAGAATTATCAAATTGGTAAAATGGGAAAGACTAGTTTTAAAAGAAAGAATCATCAAACTGAAGAAGTTCTAGAAATTGTGCATACTAATTTGTGTGGACGTATTGGCATTGAAAGTTATAGTGGTGAAAAATTCTTCATTTTGTTTGTTGATGATTATTCAAGAATGATGACTGTCATGTACCTAAGAAAGAAATTAGAAGCATTTGAAAAGTTCAAATGGTATTTGGCTAGAGTAGAAAAGGAAACAGGCAAAAGACTAAAATGCTTAAGGTTTGATAGAGGTGGTGAATTCATTTCACATGAGTTTAATAACTTTTGCATTGAAAGGGGAATCAAAAGATGGGTTTCAGCACCTGGAACTCTTGAACAAAATGGAATAGAAAAAAGAAGGAATAGATCTATCATGGATTGTGCAAGAACCTTAATAATTGAGAAAGGTATTTCTATCAAATACTAGAAGGAAGTTATCAGTACTACAATTCATACCTTGAACTAAGTATAGCTAAAAAAGGACTCATTCACACAACCCTATGAGTTGTGGTATGCCTACAAACCCAATGTAAGTTATCTAAAAGTATTTGGAAGCAAATGTTACATTTTGAAAGAATCTAGAAAAGGTAAATTTGATGTAAAAAGTGATGAAGGAATATTTTTGGGACACTCTTGCAAAATAAAAGCATTTAGATGTTTGAACTTATCTACTTACAAAGTCATACAAAGTGCACATGTGAAAGTTGATGAGTTTGCAGAAAGAACAGAAGAAGAAAGCAAAAAGGAACTTGAAGACTACAGAAGATTTGTTTACATTGAACCTAATACAATGCCAAGTATACCTAATAATTAGGAATCCTCAACTCCAGAGTCTTCATTAACTGAGTCACAAGAAGTTCAAACCGAGTCAGTACCTATCGAGCTACAAGAACTTGAGTTGCAACTAGAAGCTATTGAGTTAGCATCTACCGAGCTTGAGCAACTAGAATTAGAACCAGAAGTTGAGACATAGAAGGATAACAATGCAATTCATTCAAAAGGAAAGGAGCCCATGTTAGCCAAGTATGTCAGAAAAAATCATGCACTAGATTAGATCATTGGAGATAAATCAGAAGGAACAATGACAAGAAGTAAGTTGAAAGGCACTTGTTTACTTGTTGATTTTGAACCTAGAAATGTCAAAGATGCACTAGAAAATGAAATTTGGATTGAAGATATGAATGAAGAGATATAATAGATAGAGAAAAAAAAAACATAGACTCTTGTACCTAGACCCAAAGACAAGAATGTGATTGGAACAAAGTGGGTATTCAGAAATAAGTTAAATGAAGATGGTAAGGTATCAAGGAACAAAGCTAGACTGGTATGCAAAGGATACTCACAAGAAGAAGGGGTAGACTATGGAGAAAATTTTGCTGTTGCAAGATTAGAAAGTATCAGAACCTTACTTGCATATTCTGCATTCAAAGGATTCAAATTTTATCAGATGGATTTCAAGTCAGCATTTCTCAATGGCGTATTAGATGAAGAGGTTTACATTGAATAGCCTAAAGGTTTTGTTGATCCAGACAAGAAGGACATGGTCTACAAATTGCATAAAGCATTATATGGTTTGAAGCAAGCCCCTAGAGCATGGTATGAAAGATTGCATAACTATCTTATTCAGATTGGTTTTCAAAGAACTAATGACAATAGTAGTTTGTACATAAAGGAAGGACCAGATAGTAAGATTGTTTTGGAAGAAATATTTGTAGATGATACTTTGTTCATAGGAAATGATGACCTTTGCAAAGAATTTTTAGAACAAATGAACAAGGAATTTGAAATGTCAATGTTTGGTGAAATCAAATTCTTTTTTGGTCTTCAAATTCAACAAAGTAAGAATGGCATCTACATCACTTAATCTAAATACATCATGAAGATACTGAAATTTTTTGGTATGGAAGACTCCAAACCAGTTGGGACTCCTATGTGTATTGGATTAAAACTTACCAAGGATGATGAATCAAAGGAAGTGGATTAGACATTCTATAGATCCATGATTGGAAAGTTGCAATATGTAGTGCACACAAGACCAGACATTACCCTTGCAGTAGGAATTGTAGCAAGATTCTCAGCAAAATCAAAAGAAAATCACATGATGGCAATCAAAAGGATCATGAGATACTTAAAAGGAACTAAAGATTATGGATTATGGTATAAACTTGGAGGAAATTTGGATTTAAAGGTGTTCACTGATGCATATTGGGCAAGAAATATTGATGACAGAAAGAGCACAAGTGGAGGAGCTTTCTTTCTTGGAAAAAGGTTGGTTTCTTGGACAAGTAAAAATTAGAATTGTACATCTCAATCCACAACAAAGGCTGAATATGTTGCAGCAATAGTAAACTACTCAAACATTGTGTAGTTTAAACAATTATTGGAAGGTATGAAGCAAGAAATCAAAGAGCCTGTTGTTATGTTTTGTGATAACACAAGTGCAATTAACATCTCCAAGAATCCAGTGATGCATTCAAAAACCAAGCATATTGCCATAAAATATCACTTTGTTAGAGAATTGGTGCAAGAAAAGGAAATAAGATTGGAATATGTCCATACAAAGGAACAAATTGCTAACATATTCACAAAGCCTTTACCTAAGGATGCATTCTTGTCTCTAAGAGGTAAGTTAGGGGTCATTCCCCTATTTGAAGCTCACTAAAATACAGTTCTAGTGATGCATAAACAGGAATAGAATTGAAGATCTATTAGTTGATGGAGCAAACCAATGAAGACATTGCATATGAATTAGTACATTAGGTACAATGCTATTCAGTTGTTTTGAGTTGTCTTTGGCATGTGTTGTCAAAGAGGGAGAGTTTACTGTCATATCTTTTTGAAATTTGCAAAGTAATAAGAATTTTTGTAAGAGGGAGAGATTATTATGAAAGAGGGATTTTGTTGTATTTGAAGAAGAAAGTGAAGTATTCTGTCAGTAAAAGACTTGTTTTCAAATTTCATTCTACTATGACATGTGTTGCCATCAATGCCAAAGAGGGAGATTGTTGGATATAATTGTTCAATTGTGTGTTGTCTTTGATGTCACACAAATGTCATATCAGTCATCAAGTAGAGTCTACCAAGCTCAGAAGGTCAACAAGGTAAAGGACAGAGTCTATCGAGCTTAGATGGTCAGCAAGGCAAAAGGATAGAATCTACTGAGCCCAAAAGGTTAGTAGAGAAAACTTGTAGTATCTATCGAGTAAACAGTTCTTACTGAGCTCACTCGGTCATCAAAGGAAATGTGGCAGAAATAGTTCTTACCGAGCTCACTTGGTCATCAAAGGAAATGTGGTAGAAGCAGTTCTTACCGAGCTCTCATGAAGGAATTTAGTTCTTATCGAGTAAACTTGGCAGCCAAAGGATTTTACAGATATTGTAATGTTAACTAAGTCAAGA
The DNA here is from genome assembly GCA_028749045.1 of Cupressus sempervirens. NCBI lineage: Eukaryota > Viridiplantae > Streptophyta > Pinopsida > Cupressales > Cupressaceae > Cupressus > Cupressus sempervirens. The sequence goes on along the minus strand of CM053788.1, from coordinate 390,063,457 downwards.
AGGTTAACTTAGGAAATTTTTGGAAGTCGTATTTACCGAGCAGGGTCAGCCAGTAAAGGATTTCATTGATTTATGAAATAACATTTATTTGTTTTGAGTAATATTTATAGCCAACTGACGTATGGTTTATTGGTAAATGTAACATATAAATGGGCCAACTTGACAATCTAAATGGTATAATTAAGAGGTCAAGTCACGAATTCTAAGTGTGAGTGAAGTGGAAGTGGACTTAGTGTGATATGAGGACTGATTATTGTGGAAGTGAATTTGAAGGATGATCAGAGATCATTGAGGAGAAGCAAAGCTATATTTAATCAAAGAGGATCTAATGATGTTGAACAGAGACCTGTAGTCAGCAAAATCAATTGCATCTTTTTCAGGTCAATTCATTGTTGCTTTCTAACCATTGTAGCAATGATTTCAAATCTCTTAATAGAGTTGGTTTAATAGCCATTTTGTAAATCCTCTAACTAGGTGATAGTTTAGTTGAATTGTTCTAAAAGACCTCTAGCAAGGCCACTCCTAGTAGGGTGATTAAATCCTCTAACAGGGTCACACCTAACAGTTTGTATTGTAACCTTTAATAGGGTTGGCTCTTATCAGGGCTAACTTCAGAAGAGTAAAAATTGGTGACTAGTTACTTGGTGGTTTTTTCCATATTAGGTTTCCATGTTAAATCAGGTGTTTCTTGTGTTCATTTTTTTTTTTCAGTTACATGCATGAATTCTTGAAAATAAGTAATAGTTTAATTTACTGAGTTACATCATTTGTTTATTGAGTATCAACAGTAACTAGATCTTTAAGACATCTAAGGGATCTATGGATTAGTTTTTGTTAGTAACTGATTCACACCCCCCCCCCCAGTTACTCTATCTTTAAACCCAACAATTTCTAACCCATTTCCATACATGAACTTGATTTATGAAGCATTAACTATGATAAATGATTTATTGATTAGCATTTGTATGTATAGCTAGTTAATGCTAAATTGTGATGATTTATTATGATAAATGGTTACTATTGAAATATAATTATATTGAGGTGATTAAAATGTTTTTAATGAGGTATTTGATTCATTCAAAAAGCTAGAAAGAAGGAGAAGCAAGTTGACACTTGTCAATAATCAGTAGTTGCAGGAAATGCAAAAAAAGTTAAAAGTCAGTTTCAAAAGTAAAGGCATATCTTACTCAATTATTAATGAAATTAATACTGGCTTATCGATTTGGAAAGATAAAAATAAGGTTCACAAACCATTTTGAGAAATTGAGTTGGTTCAAAATAGTTAATGAGCACCATGGATCAGAAGTTGACTGAGGAAAAATTGGCACGTTTTCAGGCAGCATAAAACCACTTTCAGAAAAATGACCATAACTTCCACATTTCTTAATGAAATTTATATTTTAAAATGATATGGAAAGAGAAAAAGGAGAATAATAACATCGTAAAGGGGTTTTATCTAATTCATAATAATGGAGGAGAATCATGTGCTTGAGTGGATGTTGAAAATGTGGAACTGAAAATCAGCACACTTAGTCATTAGTTTTGTAATAAATCTCTTCCTTGTTTAAAGGAATGATGAGACACTTGTTAGATGGTTTTTAGAGAGTAAATAATCTTATGTATTCAAAATTATAATCAAGCATTTGATATGAAGACATACATAGAGGTATAGATAGATTTGATAATATACAATTCCTACAACCATTATTGTATACTTAGATTTATTTCCAGCATTTTCATTTTGCAACGATAGAATAACTTAGAGATTTTTATAGTGCATATGCTTTATCGACTTGTTTCAAGTATATGTCGTCATGTTGAAAATTTAAATGAACCTTTTTTATTAGAAAGATAATTGCTCATTTTGGATGTCTAATCCATGAGTTGTGTTTCTAAAACCAAGTTATTGATCTAATTGGGAAGCCAACAATATCCTAAATAAAATTTTATATCTCTACAATTATTACTACCTAACTATCTAAGCAAAAATTTCTATCTAATGGTTAACATATCAATTTTATCTTATTAATATCTCTTCTCCATCCGCTCCTTTATTAACAAGGTTATTTGCTTCTTTATTACCTTCTCTATAAATATGTTTGATGATTGTTTCTTCTAAATTATCTACTATACCTAAGGCATACTCAAGTTTATGATTTAGGATCCAATTAGGGGTTTCCCTTTTTCTTAATGTGTCTAAGACAATTTGTGAATCTCCCTCTATAATTAGTTTCTTAATTTTGATATCTCAACCAAGCCTTAAGCCTTCTATTGGGGCTTCTAATTTTGTTAGATTGTTAGACATTAATTCTAAGGGTCTGGCATGTTTAATTAGACATATCCCTTATTTGAATAAATTATATATCCTAGGCCTACTAATTTTGGATTACATCTAGAAGCCCTGTGAAAATTTAATTTTGACCATCCTACAAGAGAAGGGTCCCATTTTCATTCTTTCCTAGAAATCTTATTTCTTTTAGTATAAATCATTGGACGATTTATTAGATTAAACCATTTTTTGCATATGTGCATCCCAATCTGAAAAGGATCCTTCCTCCTTATATGAATTTACAAGATTATTATTGCCTACCTCACTTATGCAAGCCTCTAATTTATTAAAGAAGGATGTTAGATACATATTTTTATTACAAAAAATAATTATTATTATAAACATTAGAACTACCATATTTCAACCAACTACTTAAAAAGTTTAAAATATTTTTAGGAAATGTAGAATTCCAATTTAATTTGTAACATAACTAGTACCAACATTTTTTAGCAAATGAACATTCAGAAAAAAGGTGTTCAATAGTTTTAGATTTTTTTTCGCAAAGATGATATCTTGACGGTCCTTCAAATCCATTTTAGTAAATCTATCTATTGTTAGAACTCTCCTTTGAATATTTTCCCAAAAGAAGATGCATTCTTTTGGAAGACATACCAAATCCCAACATAAATATAGCGGAATATCAATTGTATTCCATTGTTTCAAGTTTATTATCTTTTCATACCCTAATTAAACTTTATACTTTCCATCTTTTGATGCTCCCTAGATTAGTTTCTATTCCTTGTCTTTATATTTTTTTTGTCTTTTATTTAAAATTTTATTGAATATGTATTTCTCCTAATGTGATAGAGGGTTTCCATCCAAATATTTGCATTTCCATTCTCCATATTGGTTATTGTTTATTTTAATTATGTATTCACTCACATACTTACTTGTATATTTGTTAGGATATGTTTAATTTAAATGGTAGATTTGCATATCTAGAGAAGGAAGCCCACCCCATGAGTCCATCCAAACTAAATCTTCCTATCCTGAACCAATATTCTAATTTAGGTTTTTAGCTATCAAAGGATGACAACTTAATAGTAAGATCCAAATTCTTGATCCTTTCAGTAGATTTATTGTTCTAAATAGAGATAAAGTATTCTTACTATTTAAATATTTATTATATTAAAACTTAGCCAATTTCATATTATGTTCTTTGAACATTCTCTAGACATAGCCCCTAATACTTGGTTTTTCCAACTCAAATTTTTAGATCCTAAGCCTCCGTACTCTTTAGGTCTACAAAATTTATCCCATTTTATCAAAGCTTATCTTTTGTTTTCTTCAGTTCCTTGCTAGAAGAAATTTTTAACTTTAGAATCTAATTTCCTTTTAACACCTTTGGATAGTGGTAGACATAACATAAGATATATAGGAATAGATGAAAGAATTGATTTGGTCATAGTCATTCTTCCATATTTAGTTAACCATTTTCCTTTCCAACTTACCATTTTTAAATCTAATTTTTCTATAATCATATCCCAAGCTTTACCTTCTCTTATACCTTTTTCAAGTTGAGTCCGAAGATATTTACAAGGGAATGTTCCTTTTCTATATCCCATAGTTCTGAAAATGTCTCTTTCTACTTCCTCTTTTATATTAATAAAGAAAATCTCTCACTTATTGTTATTTACTTTTTGTCCTGAAGCTTCCATGTAACTTTTTATTATTTGTTTAAAATTTTGATCTTCTTCCTTGGTACTTTCTCAAGGTAAAATAGTGTCATCTGCAAATTGTTGGTGGGTTATTTAAGGAACTTCTTCAATAACTCTAATACCTCTTATCTTCCTTTTAGCCTGAGCCTTTATTATTGCTTTGCCAATTTTTTTTGCTATAATTATAAAGAGGAAAGGTGAAATAGGGTCCCCTTGTTCAATCCTTCTAGAAATACTAAAAAAACCTTCAAGTGTCCCATTTATATATAAGAAGGGATATTTTTGGAGTTGAAATACAATAGTATATTAAGTTGATCCATTGACGGGAGAATCCAAAAGCTTCAATATTTTTATAGAGAAATCTCCAATCTACTTTATCATAAGCCTTTTGTATATCTAATTTCATTAGCATACATAGTTTTTTATTTAATTGTATAGAGTGAATTAATTCTTGAATAACAAAAATACCATCAAAGATTGACTTGTTATGAACAAAACTTGTCTATTCCTTTGAAATGAATTATGGGAGAACTTTTTTAAGTCTATTGGCTAACACTTTTGAGAGAACCTTGTAAATTATATTACATAATGCTATGGGCCTAAAATTTCCTGGATCCTCATATTCTGACTTCTTTGAAATCAAAGCTAAGAAGGTATTGTTAATTTTTGTCAAAATAGATCCTAAATTCCTAGTTGCTTCAATTTGTTTCTAGAGATCATCTCCTAGGATATCCCAACACTTTTGACATAAAAAGGCTTGAAAACCATCTAGTCCCAGAGATTTATCTAGATGAAGTTGAAAGGGGTATCTTTAATTTCTTCTTTAGTAAATTTCTTATATAAGATCTTATGATCTTTTGAAATTATTAATTTTGGGATTGATCCTAACATCTTATTCTGAGCTATTAGATTGAGGATTCATAATTATTAAGAATTTCAATTTAATATTTAACAAAACTCTATGCTATCTCATTAGGGATTTTCTTTACCCTACCTACATGATCCTTTATTTTTACTATTCTATTTATATTTCTTCCATTGATAGTGCTATGATTTTTTTTAAAAATTGTATTCCTATCTCCTTCTAAAATTTCCCTTGATTTTTTGTTTCACAAATTATTTCTTTTTTTGTTAGAATAATTTATTGTTTAGCCAAAATTTATGTTTCTTTGATAAATCTATCATTTTCCATTCCTCCCTTGATAAATTATTCATTTAAATTTCTTAATTCCTCTTCATTCTCCAATTTATCTTTAAAAACATCATTAAAGTGTTCTTTATTCCATTTTTTTATTTTTTTATTTTAAAGATATTATTGTTGATATAAAATAGAACATTCATGATCCTTAAAAATCCTCTTCATTCCACCATTACCTAATCTTATTAAGAAAATATTTGTCTAAAACCCCAATTTTTTCACATTTAAAAGGATTTCTTAGTGGTTTATGTGGTTCTCATATTTCTAGCCTAACCAGGTAATGATAAGATCATGCATTAGGAAGAATGAATGTACCAAAATTAAAGAGTGATTAAAAGAAATCAAGTTTCCTTTGAATATAAATCTATCCAATCTTTTTGATATATTACAAAAAACTAGCTCGTTTATTGTTCTATATGAAAAATCCATTAGATGTTGGGAAATTTATAAAAGAATCTTTTGCAAACCAATCTTTGAAATCTAGTATAACTTCGGAAATGGTCATGGTTCCACCTCCTTTTTCTCCAAAGTCTTGGATAGCATTAAAATCTCTCCCAATAATAATATTTTCTAAAAGATTATTTCTAGATAATTACTTATTTCATTCCATAATTCTTTCTTATTTGTTGTTGGAGCTAGTCCATATACATTTATTAGAATAAATTGAGTTTGACTTTTAAATCTTTTAACTTCTCACCTCATCCAATTACTTGTTCAAATGAGTGGATTAATTTATATCCTCCTAGGATCCCATTTAATACCTATCCCCCCAAAGACCCCAGCTGATTCAACCAATTTTGTTTTCCAAAACTCCAAGTTTCTCCTAAATTTCTCTCCTTCTTTATTAATTTTTGTTTCTTGAATTAAAGTTATATCATATTCAAATAATGACAAGTTACACTTTAGTAAATGCTTTTTTATTAGGGACATTAAGACCCCTTATGTTGCAAGTTGCTAATTTCATGATTAAGTAGAAGGGAGCTTCCAATTCCTTGCATTTAGCAGATTGTTAATGTTTTTCTAGTTGCTAGCCATACCTATAGCTTCTCTAAGTTCAACTAAGGATTTTCTACCTCTTATCCTACTTTGTTTACCACATTTTGGTTGAACTAATTCTTGTATGTTATCTTTAATACCTATGTTATCTAGATTATAACTTGCATTCTACACACTTTTAGAAATAAAATCATCTTCATATTTATCTAAATAATAACATTTCTAATTCTTTCATAATTTTTTTTTACTTATTTCTTTATCATTTTCTACCACTTCTTTAATGATTGATTTTTGAAGTTTGATAATTTACTTCATTTATACTATCATTCTCTTGTTGAAATAATTCCAAATCTATAATCCCAAACTCTTCCCATTTATGACTTCTAAATTTATCCTTTTCTAATTTATCAAAATTCCCATTATCTTAGTCTAATTCTTCTTGATTTAATAATTAAAATTCTTTTCAAAACATCTCAACCTCTATAGGAATAAAATTGTGAATATTAGTTCCTAATTTTGTATTTCATCTATGATCTTGCTTGAGTTTATATTGTTCCTTTAAGTGTATTAAGATTAGATTATAGTTGTATTTGACTTTGACTCACTAGTACCCATAATATAAATAGGATTTAAAGTTTCTCTATTAATCTTTGGAGCCTCATCCTTAGAATCTTCCTTATCCATTTTCATAATTCATTCAATTAACCAACTTTTTTCCTTTAATGCTTCTTCATTTTCCTCATTTTATGAACCCCACTCAATTTCCTCAAGATTGTCTTCTTCATCTAAGCCAACTCTTTCCAAGATAGATTTAGGGGTCATATTTAGTTTACACCCCTTCTTGTTATATCATTCTCATCCTAATTATTTGATATTGTGTCATCCTTTCTATTATCAAATTGGTTCTTTTCTAAGAAAAAGGCTTGCTCTTTTATTAATTTAGTTGATGAATTCTCACTATTCCTTCCTAAAGTTACTTTATGAAGAATTACTTCTTGATTGTTATGATTGTTTGGAATACTTCTTTATTCAAATGGATCCTTTCCATTTTGTGATTTTTGTCACAATTTATATGAATTTTTAACCTCTTTTGTTCTTTTTTCTAAAAGTGACGTGTCTTCATTTAATTGATGAATCTGAGGGGAGGAGTTGTTTTCCAATGTATGATTGCATTACTACACCATGTATTCTTGCATGATTTAGTTGGACATTTTCTTTTAACTAAAGGAGTTAAGTCTGACAATATTCTTTGATTTATATTTTGGGATGAGGGAGAGCTTTTCTCAAATATATCCCTTATCTCTCCAATTGACTTCCCATATTTTTCTACATGCCTACTCTTAAGAACTATCTTAGATTGTAAAATTATGTTTTATTCCCCATTTATAACCTGAGTTTTAGTTTGAAATAATACCTCATGTTCCAAAATCTTAATCTTAGCATCTCTTGTATTAATTTCTTAACACTTTCCATTTCTAGCATTATCCATTTCTTGATGTTTAGGCACTGATTATCCTTCTTCCTGCTTTGAGTTTAAAGGAAATTCTTCAAAAGATTCCTTCCTTATATTTAATTTTCCTATATTGTTGCTTTTGTTGGCTTATGTCTCTTTACTAGTCATTTTTGTTCAGCCAATATCCCTTCTAATTGATTCATCTCTAATTGTTATTGAATTTATTTTATTGATTAGTTAGTAATGTCCCTTGTCAACTAATTCCCAAAGTAAGAGTTGATCACTAATATCATTTTGAATTAACATTAGTACACATTCAAAAAAAAAATTATATCCTCAATGAATAAATTTTGTTGTTTGCACCATTCACACTATTGCATTCTTTTTACATTTTCTTCTATGTTGCACTTATTCTTCATATGAGCTTCAAAGCCCTCTTGGATATCTATTCTTTCTCTTATTTTTTCCCTATTCTCTTCTTGGTCATTATTCCAACTCATACCTTTAGGATTTTTTGTAATAATTTCCCCTTCCTTTGTTTCTTCCTTCGAATCACAATCCTCATTTACCTTTTTCGAGATGATTTTTCTATTGAGAAATCCTCCCATCTTCCCCTCTTGGTTTAGCTAGTCCAAATTTTTGACCTATTCTAAGTTTTTATTTCTTGATGATGTCAGCAGAAAGATATCTCTTAATTAATATTGAGTTAATTTCAATATGCTTAAGGTTAATAGTTTAGTTTGATTCAAATTTTATAGTTTCTTTGATATATCCTTCAAATCTTGTATATTTGAATTCACAAATTGATCTATTAGTTGTGATTTTTAATGCATTGAATTCTTGAAGTCCTATCTCCTTGTTTATGAGCATCTCAATATTATTATATTTTAGTAAATTTGCTTCAACTTTGATTAGATCTCCTATAGAGAAGCCAATATGTTTGAGGATTTCAATATGATTAAGTTCAAAAGGTGGGGAATTAATGGAAATCCATATAGGTCTGATGTTTTTTAGTTGTTGATACATTAAAATTTGGTTCCCATTTAATGAATTTTATAGAAAAACCTTTATAAAAACAATAAGAAACTTAGAGAAAATCATTTCTAATGAATTCATTTTTTCAATGAACATAAATTAAATTATTAGAAATATGATACATATTTACCTAATCACCAAAAAGAACTTTTAACTATCTAATAAAATTGGAATTTTTTTATTCAGGCCCACACCAGTAGGCAAATAAACCCTGATCTTGGCATTCCATCCAATGATTTTCACTCAACATATTGCTAATAATAAGAATATTGTTTGAATCTAAGTTTTGCATTTTGAGGGACAAAATATTCTATTGTTCCTCTTGGGGCTCTATTAGAAAGGGACTCCGCCCTAGATTCATAAAGAAGATTTTAAATGATTGCTTAGGTTTGGCTTTAGAAATATGATTAGGGGCAGTAACATCTAGTTCAATGGGAGAAGGGCATGAAGGGCATCTATGAGGGGGAACATAGGCATTACTATGCACAAATTTGGGATTATAGGAGAAGAAGTGAGAGTTAAGGGTTTTATCCATTAAGGTCTTATAGAAAAAAACTTCTAAGGGGACTTTTCTAGAAGATGGTTAGAAATTGCAAGGGTTTAGATTTTTAGACTTGGTGCAACTATGAGCCCTTTTAATTATTCTATTAGCCACTATGGTCCATTCACCCTTGTCATTTTTGAATCTATGAGCTAAAAAAATAGGTTATGCATGGAGGTGTTGAATGAATTTTTCATTGGATTTTTTGAAAGGTTTCCAAGAACTTGTATCTTTTTTATAGTGTACAGGTTGTCCCAAGATCACCTTGGTACATTTTGTTCAAGAAAAAAACTTATTTTATTGCTCGATCTGATCTTTATTCAAATAATCCAAAGAAGAGACTATAACATCATTATCCTAATCTTGAAATTCAAATATTGTTTCAAAGGAGTCCTCTAGGTCAACTTGAAGAGTAGAGAATTTGTTAGAAGCGAGTAAAGGGCAGTGAAGGGTGTGTTGGCTCCTGATTTGATAGGGTTTCAAATACCTTTTGGGAATGCATAAAACACCTAGGAATTAGCTAAAGACCATGATAAGTACTTCCATCAAAGCCAATAGGACCAACTAATAAGACTTTATTGTCTTCTTCCCTTTGAATTATGTAGGATTCAAGTGGGTATACCTTGGAATTTATCATCACTTTCCTTGATAATAATATTTACCATTGTAGATGCTTAAAATTGTTCCTAAAAGACTATATTAATTTATTAATATTACCCGTGACATTGTAATTAATTATTTATTAATTAATTACATTTCTCACATTCTTCTACTTATTTAATTAAATTATTTTAATTAAATGAGTTCATTCTCCAAAGTATTTAAATTTAATTTAAATATCCCGAGCCTTAATGTGTTAAATTAATTTAACACATGACCCTCCATCATCCCCTTTTTAAAATATTTTTTATTTATTTAATCCTCACATTCTATTAATTCCTCTAAACTCATGATTAAATTAAATTTCATTTAATTTAATCTTAAGCCTAACCTAGAGCCTAGCCTATAACCATCATTTTCATCCTCTTAAGCCTACTTCTTCTCTAATCTCACTTAATCATTCTTAATCTCCTTCTTAATCTCCCTCATTAGCCTAAGAGTGTGCTCACACATGTGTGAGAAGGCATGCCTACACACTACCCTTTGCACTCTTGTCTCCCACTCTTCTTCTCAAGTTTGCTCACACATGTGTGCAGCAAACTTTGAATTTTTGACCACTTGCATGGCTTGCATGTCGCCTTATGTGGCACCTACATGGATGTCATCTCACCAAGCCCTCTCTTAAGCCTATAAATAGAGCCCTTGTCTCAAGCATTTGCATCTCTCATTATTGCATTGTTACCATGTTGGTTTGAGATTTGAGCTTTCATTGTAGTTGAGTTTGCATGCTAGTTTGAGTTTTCATAGTAGCTTTTATGGTAGTTTTCATGATGATTTTTAGATGCATACTAACTATTTGGTAGCTAGTTTAGATTTGCATTTGCATTGTTCATCTAGTTTACTTGTGCATTCTCATTTCCATTGCATTTACATATTAGTGTAGCTTGCATACTTGGTTAGCTTTCTTTATTGCATTTCATATCATCATTAATGAATACCTTCAAGTATGGCTTTTTGCATAGCCATTTCTTGAGGTGTTCTTCATTCCATATAGCTTAGGTGCATATTTCATTATTATTCTCATATTTGCGCATCCATTCAAGAGATTCAATCACTTTGTTGTGTTTGGGAGAGCACACCAAACATACTCCACATCTTAACACACCAACAAGGCCTCTCATGGGTGCCCTTTTTGAGCTATAGAGGTGGCTGAAAGATTTGGTTTGTTGGCTGCTTAGAGTTGCAAGCAAGCATTAGTTAGTTAATGTTCTTTTATTTTTTATGAGTCTTTGATGCATATTTGGGGTTTTTAACTAATGTTTGTTTATTGATTCATGCTTCCAATAGGTCACATTTTTTAGCACACATTTTTGGCATGCTTGGTGGGACCCACATCCCTGATTTCATTCCAAAAATTTCATGAGAAAACCTCATTTAGTCATAGAAAACCTCATAGTATCGTCTGCATTTTTTGCCTTTGCAGATCAACATCTATGCAGACTAGCGTATATGCTCTTTAATGTCTCTGTTGCAGTTGAAAAACCTACATACTTGTATTTCTACTTTAGCATCTACATTTTTATTTTGTCATCTAGGTTTAATTATTCTATCATCTTCGAATATTATTCTGTCATTTGCGAAGATTATTTAGTTGTCTATGGAGTTTATTTTGCCATCTATGAACACCTTTTTGTTATCTGCATTGTGTGTGAGTCCTAGTTTGTCATCTCTAACTTTTAGCATCTCTACATTTTATATTTCTATCTGCATCTGACAAGTCATTTAGTCTATTGGAAACTGTGCCCCAGTGCCTTCTATCATCTGCGTAGTTTAACATCTGTGCTTTTCATCATCTACGTATTTCATCGTCTATGCAGATTGGCATCTCTGCTTGCATTTTGGCATCTCTATTTTGTGACAAAATTATGCAATTTTGAACAATAATTTTTGCTAACATATTGATTTGTAGGTTTTTACTGATAGTTTTAATGCAGAGAATTAACCTTGAAAACTTAAAAAAGAAAAAAGCAATAGTGATTTTTATCACTAAAGGATATTTGTAGTGATTTTTGTCACTTAAAGTTAAGGGTTAATGAACTTGTATGGATTAAGCACTTTTATTTGAATATATGAATGTTTAGGTTAGCCAACATTTGGAGTTGGTGCTTAAAATTGACATGGATGTTTAGGCTAGCAAACATTTGAACTTAGTGCATTAAATTGACATGAATGTTTAGGATGGAAACAACATTTGGTTTTGTTTCTTAAAACAAATTCACACCATCTTGAGTGCATTAAGGGACAATGGACATGTATGCCTAGGCTAGATCACATTTGAAATTGGTGCTTAAAATGGACATGTATTCTTAGGCTAGATCACATTTGGATTTGGTGCTTAAAATGAAGTCATACACTCTTGAATGCCCTAAGATAAATTGACTTTATTTTTTGTATTTTTATTTTTAGCATTTTATTTTCATGTACTCGCTTTACTTTCTTGTTGATGAATCTTCATTTTCATTTATGTTGATGCTATTTCAAGTTGGAAAGAACTTTGCATGTTTTAATCACGAGTGTCTTCAAGTAGATAGAAAACTTAAAGTTTCATTGGGAAAGAACAAGTGTCTTTTAAACCCCAAGACCACTTACGTATTCTCTCCCCTTGCACCTTTAGGTGATCTTGGGTGCACAAAAAATAAGTGGTTTTGTTTTTCTTTTTTTAAGGAGGCCTACTTAGGGATTTCATCACCCCTTGGGATGACCTCAACTCTAGTGTTCTAGAAGAGTATAAATAGTGGGAGGTGAATCAAAAGACACCTCTCTTGGAAGCATAATATTGTCACTCTTAGCTAAGCCCCAAAGAACTTTATACCTTTGGGAAGTGTAGGAGGAGATTTGGGTTACCATCTCCCCCAAGCTATGTGGCAGTATTTTCTTTCATCTAAAAATTTGGGCTTCATGTATCTTGTGTATATCAAGGACACGCCTTAGATAAGCCTTGTTCATCCTAGTGGTAGCCTTATTAGGATTGTTCGCATGTTCAGTGTGCTTGTTCAAACATTCAAAACCTAACCAAACATCAAACAAGTTCTAAGACGAGTAAAATTGTGAGGTAATATTTCATTAAGTGAAACAGTGGTAAGTGAGGTCCTCTTGACTCATGGTTATTTTTAGTAGGTCTTACATTGATAGTGATCAAGTCTAGTTGAGTCTTGTTGCAAAGTTTTTTGGGTACTTGAAATTTGGGTTTTGTTTTATTCTTGCCATGATCGATAAAGTCAACCAAGTCAAGCATAAGAAAGTGAAATTGTCTAAACCACCCATCTACAAGGAAAGGAAGAACCTAGCACACGGTGAAAAATAATTTTGATACTCTATCAAAGACATTCAAAAGCAAGAAGCTAGACAAGACCATTATGATAGAATTGAATACAATGGAAAACTTCAAAATTGGTCTGCCTTCCTAGGAGTGAACCCAAGGTTTTTATTCCTAGTGAACAAGGATTGAGTTAACCACATAAGTGACCATAATATCTTCCATTTTCTATATCTACCTCCATTTTCCAAAACTCCTAGTCTTCCATTTTCAAATCTTCTTCTAGAGAGCTTGAACCTTTAAAAAATCTTTCAAAATTGTGATGCTAGACCTTTTATCTATAAGCAAACATTTATCCTAATTATACTTACTTATTTGGGATCACAGGTCCATCTCTAAATAGTGAGTAACCAATTTGGTGTCCTATCTTGCCTAAATATCACTTGACTATCTTTGGTAGGAGAAAGATATTATTATCCTCTAATCAAACTTTGTTTGCTAAACCAAGGTCTTTTGTCCACACTTGGGTAGTTGACCCCTTTAATCACATAAGGTTAATAGATCTCATCCTCATTTTTCTCTTTCTTCCATAATCTTCCACTCATCAGTTGGTCACTATTGCATGGTACACACATGATCAGGAAGGTTCACATTTAATCCCATGTCATGTTTGTGGGAATCATTAAGGCAATTAGAGATGGAGAATCCATTTCCTCCACTCACAACTTCATTAGGGAGCACAATTCCCTCTAATTTGAACCTTGGTATGCCTAACTCAACATCCATGCAAGAACCAAAAGATCCCTTCTATAACACAACTTTGGGGGGTAATGATGAAGAAGAATACCAAGATGAAGATCCTATTGACCCCAACGATGTACCTAGTGATGTTAGGACATTCTTTGTGCATCCCTACAATGTGGAAATGATGGAGAATGCCATTAGGGCAAACAAAATTGAGATATTCCTAAATTTGGTCAAGGATGGTGTTAATGTTCCCCCAAGCTTTGATTAGAGAACTTTGTTTAGACAAATTACAAAGGCTGGTGCTCCTGTATTGTCCACTTCAAATGAAGCTCCAACTTCTAGCAAAGGGAAAGAAACCATGGTGACAACTAGTGCTATGCCTACATCTAGAACTTCCACACAATCCACATTCCAATTGAGTGCGAGACATATTCAACAAATCATTAGTGTCATGCCCAATGTTACCACACATGCTAGTATTCCACAATCTAACTTGACAACTTCAACTGTGGGATGCTTAGGCATTGGGCAAGTGTCTACTCAGCCAATGGCAATTCTGACACAACCAATGCACTCCTCTTATTTACAAGTGCCAACTAGTATGGTAAAGACATTCGTCCCCATTCCGATAATTGCATATCAATACATTGGCCAAAGCGGAATACTTCCACCTCCTCACACTACATTTGGGACTCACTACAATTTAGGAGGTGGATTTGTGAATTCCCAACAATCACAAGTGCAACCTAATTAAGATTTGGCTCAGCAATTCCAAGAATTGTGAACTTTGGTCCTTAACATGAACAACAAAGGGGTGAAGGATGTCTCTTTTGAGGAAATTTTTCCTTTTTTATTCGATAAATCCATCAATATGGTACCATTTTCACCCAGTTTCAAAATTCCCAAATTTGACAAGTATACAGGAGAGACATGCCCTATCACAAATCTTAAGAAATTTTCCATTCTGTGCCAAGAAGTAGCTTACAGTGATGATTATCTTAAGAGACTCTTTGCACGAAGTCTTGGAGGCCCCACACTAGAATGTTTAATGAATTTATTGAAGGGCTCCTTTACTTCCTTCAATGATTTGACAAGCAAGTTTATAGCACAATATTCTTACAACATTGAACATCATGCCTCATTGACTGATTTGTGCAACACAAAGCAATGAAATGGTGAAACTTTTGCCAACCTCCTACAAAGGTGGAGACATCTTGCTAATCGTATGCCCTATAAAATTGAGGATTCCCACCTTGTGGATATATTCATTAGGATTTTGATACCCAAAATGTCCTTCCACATGAAGATGGCTAGCCTTGAAGACTTTGCCACTTTAGTCAAGAAGGGTAAAAACATTGAAAATGGACTTTTGGAGAAGGGTACAATTAAGCATTATAATTCATTGTCCTCACACAATGAGTCAAACAGCAATAGAAAACCCAAATTTTGGTCCAAGAATAAGGGTGTTACACATGATGGTGTTACCGATGTCAAAAATCTTCAAGGAGGTAACAACAATTTGAATCATGACAATCAAGGCAATCAACAATCTCATAATCAAACACAATTCTTTCCACACAACAATAATTACAATCATGACTATTATTGAAATAGGAAGTTCACTTCAAAAATTAGTGGATCACAACTTGATGGTATTTCCTAACACCCGTCCTTTTGATGAGAATCAACCGAAGTCAAAGTGGTATAGGGAAAATGAATATTGTAAATACCACCGTATCAAAGGATATGACACCAACAAATGTATCAAGTTCAAAATTTTTATCCAAAATCTTGCTCATGATGGGGAAATTGAAGTAGAAGGAGGTCCAACTTCTAAAAATGCTAACTTGAAGATCTTCCAAAAGCCATTCCCTAATCACAACAATGATAACAACACTACCAACAATGTGAATTGAGCCTCCACATCGAATGTAGTACCTTATGATTATTCTACTAACCACATATCAGGATTTGACTCCTTGTGTGGTAAGATAGAAACCAACGATATATGTGGTTTTGACTCCATGTGTGGTTGCATTGAAGAGGTAGACACTCATGTGAATACCCTTGTCTTACAAGTAGCTGATTGTGATGCAATGACTCGAAGGGGAAGACTCACTTTGCAAGCCACCACTCCTAACAAAACTAATCCATCAATTCCACATGTGTCTGCTATGGCATCCACTTCACAAAGGTTGGCTTCTTGCTATGATATATTATCCTAGCTAGCTAAAACTCCTACAAAAATATTCATTCTTGAGTTTCTTACCACATCACCCATCCATAAAGAGATCTTGGAGAAGGCTCTTTTAGAGTCTCGTTTTCCTAAAAATATTAATGCATCCCAATTTACCACTATGATTGGAAATCTTGTCTCCCAAAAACACCTTGTCTTCATACACAAAGAATTCCAAGGTCCTAATCTACACCATAATATGTCACTCCACATTGAAGTCCTTATACAACGACATAAAATAAAAAGGGTCCTTATAGACAATGGATCTGGTTTGAACCTTTGTACATTGAAAATGATTCGCTCCTTGGGACTTCCAGAGGATTTTCTAGATGTTAATGAAAGGATCACAATAAAAGCATATGATGAGAGGGAAAGAGAATCAAAAGGGGTTATCATGTTGCCTCTAAAGGTTGGGCTAGCCATCATAAATACCAAATGCCATGTCCTAGACTTGGATTTTCCATATAACATCTTGCTTGGTAGACCATGGATACATACACTCAAAGTGGTACCCTCTACATATCATCAATGCTTAAAATTTCCTCACCAAGAAAGAGAGGTCACAATTCTAGGAGATCCTACCCCTTTTGAATTTTGTAAAAGATTACAAGGTGCATCAGCAAATTTTTGTCCAATTAGTGAGTTTGCTAAGGTCATACCTAAACCCCTCACCATAAAAGAACCACCTTCCACAATAGTACTAGAATTAGCCAATGATGATTCCAATTCCCACAAAGGAAAAGAGAAGGTGGGAGATACTAAGGTCAATACTATAGGAAAGAAGGTTACTTTTACTGACTTGGGAATGGGAGAGTATAAGTTTGAAAATGCCTTGTGTGTTCAACAAGTACCGCTCTCCCCTCGCTCTTTTGGAAAACCTTCACAATTGCCACCTCCTACCAATAAAGAGACTGTGCATATTAACAAGACAATATTTGAACATTGGGGTTCACTTAGCGATGAACATATAGAATCTAATATTCTAGATTGGCTATACAATGATGGAAAAGATGAACCTATTGAGTTCCCCAAGGATAAGTATGTTAAGGCCCCTCTCATTATCAAAAACATGGGATATCATGGTACCGACCTTGGACCTAAAGAAGATGGAAGGAGACAACCCTTAGAAGCTAATAGCTATGTAGTGCCTCTCATGTTTGCAGTCTATGCCTTGTCTATTTTGATTTGAGAGATACTTGATACTCTCATTATTTTGTACCTTATGATGACCCGAGGGTCAAATGTTATACTTAGATTCAGTACCATAGATGCTTTACTACTATACTATTCAGTTTATCACATTTGTATGTGGATGCCATTTTCAAGATGACAGTAGATCTATGATGATATCTAGTTATATGATGTATTGGACCTATTTGTTGATTATGTTATGAGATGGATTCTATGCTTTGGTTATTTACTTCATTCTTGTATCTTCACGCTTTCTATGAATGTGAGTGATGTAAATGGATTAAATAGGTATTTTAATACATGTTGCTTCGGCTATGATATTATTTTCCATTGCACTTGATCGTGTGTTTTAGTGTGCAGGAATTATATCCCTGGCAGTGGCAAGTGGAGTTAGTGATTCAGCTATTCATATTTACCCATGTCGTTCCTATATGGTCAACGTACCCTTATTGTTATTGTTTAGATCAAAACCTTTCGGTGATTAGTAAATCCAAACTCATTTGCATTATGTGATTAGACTAGTGAGTGTGTCTGTGCATTTAGAAGTTCGCATTTGTCGCGAAAGTGTTAAGTGTTTTTCTATGTTTTGGGGTTTTCAGATTTTAATCTTTTATGATTTAATTTTTGGTAGCTTTGCATTAGGTGAAATCCCATTGCGGATAATAACCTTTTTTTTTTGGGTCAATTTGGAGTTTAACTACTCCAGCTAGATATTTTCCAGAATTGACTATTCACCCAAAAAGTGAATAAGTATTGGAAAAGTGATTTCATAAATCACTTTTCACAATTTGAAAATAGAATTGTAGAGCAAATTTGGAAATCCTCTTCTGAAGGATTCTTGTTTTGCTCATTCTGGGAGCTGTGAGCATGGGATCTGCGCGAGGTTGGTCTCGTTGGATTCGGCTCGAGGAGTTTATTCTTTACTGTCATTTTCAACTGTTTTGGTGGGTGGTTTATTTTATTGTGTAGGTTTCAGTTTCTGCCTCTTTTTCCTTCAGGTAGGGCCTTCCCGTTTTTTAGTTTTCGCTCCATTTCAGCTTTCATTTCTTATAGCAATATGTTAGGAGGCTAAGAACTAGTGTTCCCCTCCATTTCTGGTTGCTAGTTCTGCCCAGTTCGTCGAGTATGAACGTTTTTCCCTATTTTTGGAATGGGGTTTTGGGTTTTTGGGCGGTTATGCTGGTCGTTTTTGCATACGGTGTTCATTTTCATTTATTTTTGGATTTTTGGGTTTTTTGAACCCAAAGGCCAAATGGGTTTTGATTTTGGAATTTTTCCAAAATTTGGGGTTTTACCTCGTTTTGCGTGTCGACCTATTTTATCAATTTTTTTGGCACATTGTGGTTTGTGGACGTAGGTGATCTGTTTGGATACCATTTAGCCCACTTTTGCATATTTTTTTGCATTGGGATGCGTGTTGCATCCGTCCTCTCGATTTTGTTTACAGTTGAGGGACTTGTTGCTTTGTGTTCTCTTCCAGTCCTTTTATTTGATCTTCATGATGGTGGTGCGCCACACACGAGTACGTGTGCATACATAGTCAAATGTCTTGCAAGCCCCGACCTTCCATAGCACTTTCAAAAGTTATGATCATTGGGGTTGGGTTGGGAATTTGCAGGCCTACGGGCACTCATCATTGGATGAGCATGGGTAGGGTAGGGTAGCATATGGAGGGGGCTTCTATTTTGCAGCCCGATGATCATGACATCATGGGTTGGCAAAGGAAGTTTTATATAAGTGATAACTAAAGAAAACACTAGGAGGTAATAAAATTTAAGATAATAAAATGTGTGAGCACCCGATTAAGTTTGAGGACACAATGTGTGAGCACCCAATTAAGTTTGAGGACACATGATCTAAGCTTGGGCTTGTCAATGCCAAGTGACTCTCCATGATGTCAACCCCTACATAGTAAGCCCATTGAGGTGTCTGACCAGGACCTGTAGTTTATGCATTGTCTATGTCTTGGTTTCAGTCATCATACTACTTGGCGTGAGTGTTAGCCATGGTTGTTGTGTTTTTGTGTGTTTGCGGTTGGATCACTATCTCCATCAGCATGGCGGGTGTGGACCTATGAGTGTCACGTGGTTGGGAGGCATAGCTACCCTCACCACTACTAGGGACCGGTGTACAGATACGGTCTATTGTCCTAATACGACTATAGCTGGATGTGTCACTTGGTACTTTGGTATACGGAGTATGCTTCTTGTGATTTATGCTCTCATTAAGATGTTATCATGTTTAGATGATGTTAGTTTTAACGTATTCCTCATTATGATGATTAGCATGTAGTAGATGGTGTTATCTGATTATAGTTTTATCTTATGCCTACTACTCGCATGTTAGATTTCATTTACTTACATTGTAGCATGTTTAATAGTGATGTCCCTATTACGACAGCACCAATGATTTGATCGGTGGCTTGGGATGTTATGCACGGGGGATGGCTAGGGCCCACGATGGTCCTATGATGCCATTGACGATTGGGAGGAACCGCGTACTTAGTTGGTTATTTTTGCTCATTGCAATGTTATCTATGTTATTGCGATGTTTATTTCAGTTGAATGTGATGTTTCCTTTTGGTACTTTCCCTTCCTTGTTTGATAGATGGTTAGATTTCATTTTCTGTATTTCAGTTACTCAATTCTAGTTTGAGTGCTCTAGCCTCGAGATGTGGATCCGGTACTCCCCGGTGTGGAGGTTCTTTTGTCATTTTTTTCCCATTTTTGAGTTTCTATAAAGTGTTTTTATTTTCTATGGGCGACATTTTTTCAGCATTGTGCGACACTGATAAAGTATTGCACGCCCATAGAAATAATGTCGCACGAAACTAAAAAGTGTCACACGCATTACTAGAGAAGTGTCGTACGACACTAGAAGAGTGTTGCATGGCTTCATGAGAAATGTCGTGCGATACTTTTCCAGTATCGCACGCCCTCTTGAGAAGTGTCACACGCAATAAGGGAGAAGTGTCACCCTCCCTTAGTAAAAAGTGTCACACGCCTTTTGGTTAAAACTTGCGCGTACCAACAGTGGGCATTTTTTTTAGTGTTTTGATCATTTTGAGAGTTGATCTAGATACCCTTTTGGATGTTCTTGAAGCGTATGTTGTTGCATTTTGAATTCAGGAGGTTTCCGTTGAAATTTAGTTTTGGGTTTCTGTTGTTGTCCTTCGGGGTTTAAAATATATCGTTTAATACTTAAATATACATCAATTAAATATACATCAACTTATACTTAAGATATATTTTAATATATGCGACGATTCATTTGAGATGGGTTTCAGACCTCTACGAGCTAAGGTGTAGATTCTAGGAAAAATCAGGGCTTCAAAAATTCAGACTTAGCCAATTTTCAGGGCTTCAGGATTTCAAACTTAGCTAGTTTCCAAGAGTCAGCTTATGTCTTTCAGCTTGGTAGGTCTTTGTGTTTTTTGTGGTTGTGTTCTAGTTGGTAGTGGCGTTTGGAGATCCGTTGGTGCTTGGTTGTCTTTCAGTCTTCCATTGCGATCTTTTGGTTTGTGTAGGTTGTATCATGTGCACTTACACTTGCAAAAAAAAAATTGTTCTGACTTGTTTTCATCCTTGTTTCCAAGGATCTCTGGGCAGGGCATTACAAGCTATCCTAAAGGACGTGGTTTGGGCTCCATTAAACCTAAGGTATCCTTTGCTAACAACTATTGCATAGTTGAACTTGATTCTAAGATTAAAGAGAAGGAATTCTTTAAAGTGCCTTTCCAATACATTGAGGATGACCTAGATAACTATGTGCACACCATTACCATAAATGACCTTTCATCCATCAACTTACCTCTCACTAACCCTGACATGATGGACTGGGACCTTCAAGATGCACCACCAACTCTCAATATCTGTAAGTTTGATGAAGTAGTGATGGCACTCTTTGGCCTTAGGAATCTTTGAGATTATGAACATGAGATCCAATACAATGAGGAAGCCTACTTTGGTAGCCAAGTCAACTCTCTTAGTCAAAAAAGTGAAAAATAAAATAAAAATGAAAAAAATCAAAGAAACATCCTCTAGTGAAAACCCTTCAAGGGCGCTCTTAGAGGTGCCAAAAGAGGGAGAGCTTGACTTTCCATTTAGATCTTTGCCACTAGAAAAGTCACCTATCTTGAATGAGGACACAATTCCAATCAATTTGGGAATAGAGGATAATTCACAAATCACCTACATTGCTGCTACCTTAAGTCTTGAGGAACAAAAAGCCATGACTAAGCTCTTGAAAAAGGGTAAAATCAATTTTGCATGGACCTACAAAGATATGCCTTGTTTAGACATAGATTTGGTTGTGCATCATTTGACAGTTAATCCCAAGATTAAACTAGTGGAACAAAAATTGTGCAAAATGCACCCTAAGGTAGCACTTCTAGTCAAAGCAGAGTTGTAGAAAATGTTAGAGACAAAGTTCATCCATCCTATTGATTATCCTGAATGGGTCTCCAACATTGTGCCTATAGGTAAAGCATCTGGGGGCATTCGTGTTTATTCAAATTTTTGAGATTCAAATCTCACATGTCCTAAGGATGATTTTCCACTCCCAAATATAGGCATCATAGTGGATTTGACTACTGGACATGAGATGTTATCTTTGATGGATGGATTTTCTAGTTATAACCAAATCAGAATTGCAGAAGAGGATCAACATAAAATGGCATTTACCACCCCATGGGGAACCTTTTGCTATCAAGTCATGCCTTTTGGCTTGAAAAATGTCGGCACCACTTATCAATGTATAATGACTACCATATTCCATGATCTTCTACATGTCATAATGGAGGACTCTGTTGATGATATCCTAGGAAAATCCAAGACAAGAGAATCCCACATTGATGTCCTTACCACTATTTTTGATAGGCTGAAAAAATACAAAGTGTGCCTTAATCCTAAACAGTGTGTATTTGGGGTAAAATCAAGAAAATTATTAGGCTACATTGTGTCAAAAAGAGGTATTGAGGTAGATCCTGCAAAAGTAAAATCCATTATGGATATGCCTCCACCTACCACATTGAAACAACTCTGCAGTTTTCAAGGAAAGTTACAATCTATTAGGAGATTTGTGTCACAACTAGCAGATAAGGTCCACCCTCTTCAACATTTTCTTCACAAGGAAAACTAGTTTCAAAGGGATTGTCTATGCCAAAAAGCATTTGAACAAATTAAGACATATTTGGCTAATCCTCCAGTTGCAGGACGACAATTGATCCTTTACATTTCAGCTACTTTCATTGCCCTAGGAGCACTTTTGGCATAATTAGATGATAATGGGCATGAGCAAGCTATATATTACCTCAGTCAAACACTAGTTGGCTATGAGTTAAATTACATTGTCATTGAGAGAGCATGTTTGGCTGTAGTCTTTTGCACATAGAATTTATGCCATTATATGCTTAATCATACTACATACCTCATTGCCAAAATAGATCCACTCAAATATTTGTATCAAAAGATGCCCTCACAGGTTGTGCAACAAAATGGGTCTTGATTTTGAGTGAGTTTGACATTGTTTATAAGGATCGTAAAGAAATTAAGGGACAAGTAATTGTAGATCAGCTTGTTGAAACTCCCCTTCAAGGTGACCATCCCATTGTAGCAGATTTTCCAGATGACAACATCATGACAATAGCCCCTAGTACACCATGGAAACTCATTTTTGACAGATCCTTTATAGGAATATTATTTGTAACACCACAAGGGGATCTCATTCCTAAGTCATATAAAATCTCATTCCCCTGCACAAATAATATAGTTGAGTATGAAGGCTTAGTCATATGATTACGTCAAGCTATTTGATGGAACATTAAAAGCCTTCTTGTTTTTGGGGACTCATAATTGGTTATCAAACAAGTCATAGATGAGTATCATACCAAGGATGAGAAATTGTTGCCCTACTACTAGATAGTTGAAGATCTTAAGTAGCACTTTACAAAAAATATTTTTTAGTAGATCCCAAGGGCTAATAATAAAATAGCAGATGCCATTGCTACTATTGCCTCCATGATTGCCATACCAGAGTATAGTCCTCAATGTGAGTTTCTCATTGAGAATCTTTTTACTCCTGCATATGAGCAAACTGATTTAGAGTTGGTGTGTGAGGTTGTTGGTCCTGAGTCTCCATGGTATGCTGATATTTTTGCCTATCTACATCACAAAACCATCCCCATAGCCCTCACCCCAAACCAAAGCAAAACTTTCATCCGTTGAACCACCTGATATACCATCCTAGGTGACACACTTTTCCAAAAACACTTTGATGGAACCCTCCTCTAATGTCTTAATTCAGATAAAGCCAAAACGGTGTTAGCAGAGGTTCATCAAGGGATTTGTGGTGCCACTCTAGTGGCCTTATGTTAGTGAAAAATCTTCTTAGGAAAAATTACTATTGGCTCACTATGGAAGAAGATGCATCTCATTTTTTGAAGAGATGTGTTCCTTGTCAACAATGTGGTAATTTGATACACGCTCCCACCCAAGACCTTCAGCCCACCATCACCCCATGGCCCTTTTCCCACTGGGGATTCGATTTTGTTGGTCGAGTATACCCAAATTCCTCAAATGGCCACAAGTACATTATTGTCACCAATGAGTATTTTACAAAGTGGATCGAGGCCATTCCATTAACCTACATAATTGGAAAACAGATCTTGAAGTTCATCTTGAACTACATTATTTATTGTTTTAGTATACCTCAAGATATTATGATTGATAATGGAACCCCCTTTAAAAATTGAGAGGTTGCCACATTGTGTAGGAAATTTGGAATCACCCAATATTTTTCCACTACATACTACCCCCAAGGTAATGGCCAAGCTGAAGCTACCAATAAAACCATTTTGAAAATCCTAAAGAAAATTGTTGATGCAATTGGCCATGATTGGCACATCCAAATTGCTCTCGCCCTTTGGGCCTACCATACCTCCATCTGTACCCCCACAAGAGCCACCCTATTTTCCCTTGTTTATGGTTTTGAAGCCATCTTGCCCATCAAAATTGAGCTCCCTTCCCTCATAATCTATCTCAAGAATCTAATATCCAAAGAAGAATACTAAATTGCTCACTTGCAAGAGCTAGCACTCCTCAATGAGAGATGACTCAATGCCCTAAACCACCTCCGCATGTATCAAAATTACCTTCAGCTTCAGTATCATAAGAAAGTCAAGCCATGGGAGTTTGAAGTGGGTGAATTAGTTTTGTAGCATAATATGAAGAACCTCTAGAACTGTAAAAGGAAAGGAAAGTTTGAGGCAAATTGGCTAGGTCCATTTATCATTACAGCCAAATATGGTTCTAGGGCATATCAGATTGCTACTCTAGAGGGAGATCCACTCCCTGAACATGTAAATATCCAGCATCTCAAGGGGTTCTATGCCTAAGCCTTTTTAGTTCTTGTATAGTGTTTATAGTCCTAAAAAAATCCAAAAAAATCAAAAAAATCCAAAAAAAAAAATCATAAAATGTTCCTAGCAAAATCCTAAAAAGGAGAAAAATTTCTTGAAAAAAGTATGGTTTGATTCATTGTCTATAAGGCTCGTTCCACCTCACTTCATTGCACCCTTCCATTTCCATTTGTGCAAAGTTGTATCTAGCTTTTTGCTTATCATGCATCCAATAAAAGATCTCTTGTCCATGAGGCTTTGCTTCAATTCCATCTTTTGAAAGACCTCTAGTTTGTGATGCATTTTTTTCCATTAAGTGATTGTCAATCCCATTACACTGAGATTTTTCACAATAGTGACCACACTTGGACTTACATAAAATCACCATTGGAGGCTTGATGATTCAAGAAGATTGTTCACTTTGTAGCCCTTGCCAAAATCACATGACTTTATGGTCATTGACATTCAATTTGACCCATTAGTATAGGATGGATCCTTCCTACAAGCGACATTGTGACATTCACTTTTAAACCTAAGGTTCTTGGTAGGAACTATGGACTGAATGATTTCTTGGTCATGAGGTCTCTTTTTGGTTGATTTTTATTTTGTGTGTTAATGAAAGCCTTTTAAAGCACACATTGATCTACTATATTTTGGTCATCCCTAAATGGATATCATTGACTACACATGTTTTTTTTTTTTTGAGGCTTTATGTCATATGTGTTAGTTTCAGGTTATGTTAATGTGTTGCACAATGGGGGAAACGGGTTAGCACACATACCACCAAAGATCCCTAAAAGACTTTGGGTGTGCCCAGACCTCTCCATTGCATATCTAACATTTGACCCATCATCACTATGAAAACTACACTTATTATCCTAAAGTCTCTATGGTTTTTGTGCATCTAGTCCACGTAAAAGAGCCATGTCATTTATGCTTCTATAGCATATAATGCATAAACTCATTTGCAAAATCAAAATAAGGTGTGCTCTCCATATGAACATAATAAAATCTCTTGATATCATGTAGTTAGGATGCATGTAGTATAGGGTTTCATTCGAGTCATGCTTGAGACAAGGTCTTATTTATTTCCCCCTCCTATGCTACACTCTTGGATTTCTATGAGTGACAATTTTGACAGATATTCATTCATCAATTCATTAGGTTACATTAACTTCTCATTATTACATTCATTCATTACATTAGTGTTCATTTGATTCATCTCATTTAGTTTTCATTAGGCATTTTTAGTTCATTTTATTAAATTGCATTGGTTCATTCCATTAGTTGCATACATTCATTTTAGTCATCACATCTAGGGGCATATACATCATAATCACATCTCACATATATATAGTGCATC
Organism: Cupressus sempervirens; assembly: GCA_028749045.1. Taxonomy (NCBI): domain Eukaryota; kingdom Viridiplantae; phylum Streptophyta; class Pinopsida; order Cupressales; family Cupressaceae; genus Cupressus; species Cupressus sempervirens. The sequence continues at coordinate 390,037,398 of CM053788.1, read as the reverse complement.
CATATATGTAAAATAAAGCAATGCATACATAATCACCAGTAAAACCTGCATCATCCACATGTTAGGCATCATGTACATATGCATACATCATAGGAAACATCACATAGCATCACATCCTACATCACAAACGTTAGTATCCACATCATAAACATCATATGCATCACATAAATCCATACACATATAGAGTCATCAAATTATGTCATGTATATATCTCAAAAAATAGTATCTGTACAGTCCATATACAAATCATGTAGAATCATATAGTACAAAAGCATCATAAAAACCTCACTGCATCTGCACATATCTGTCAAAAAATTGATCACTATACAAAATCAAACCACTAGCTGTGAGACCCCAACCCCCCCTTGTATCGCCCCCCCTCGAGGAGGTCTCTCTTGTCCTATGGACTACTCTGACCTGGCTCTACCACGTAAGATCCATGAGCTGGCCCCTCTCTCAAAATCTAGCTCTCACTGATTGGTAGACATGGCCTCAATATAAAGTGACCTATAATAGGCTGCCTCTCATATGGCCCGTGCCTCTACTCGGCTAGCTGTGATGGCCTCCTGCATCACTGAGACAGCTGGCCCAAGCTGTAGCATCTATCTAGCTATGTCCCTCTATCTGTGGTATCCATCCAGCTACACCTGATGGGTGGCCTGCTCAGCCTGTAATGTGGCTACCTCCCCTCAGAGTCTCTCTAGCTCTACCTGCTCCTTTACTCCTATATGAGTACCCATCCCTGCAAACTCCCTGGCATCCACCCATGCCTATAGGACCACTAAGGCCTCTTGTGCACTATCTCCCCTAGCCCTCTGCACCTACAACTCTACCTATATGGCCCCCATGGCCTACTCTAAGCTATCTACTCATGCCTACTACACCTGTGTTATCCCTTGTAGCCAGGCTACCTCTGCATAGAGGCTATCTTGCTCAGCCCTCACCATACCTAGGTCCTTTGATAGCCCCTATCTCTATCCCCCTACTAGCACCTGTACCTATACCTATGGTGGTGCCTATGGTGATGCCTCTACTTGTGCCTAGGGCCCTATCTGTGGTGTTCCCTAGACTGGTGTTGGCCCTGGACCCTTCCTCGCACTGGCTCTATGCCCACGAGTTCCTTGCTATGCACCCCATGCTAGAGGTGGCATCATAGTTTCCTATCCCCCATCCCCTACACCATTTTTGTCACCTCGTGCCTACTCTACTAGTGGAGGTGCCCCTAGCACTATAAGTCTGACTTGCTGGTGAGTTGCCCACCACTATGCATATGCCGGTGTGACACATGCATCTCCTCTATCCTATCCATGCACCCATGGTACTACTAGCATTGATACCCATGATATATGGGTCATCCAAAGGGTGGTCTCATTCTCCCACAGTCGACCATACTCTCAAGACACCATAGGATATAAAAATCTATCTAGCACTGCATCTTATGTCCTGCCAAATTATCATCACACTCGAGAGGGCATGTACCACATGATCACATGCATGGACTGACCAATGATCTAGCAGTCAGTCTGTGTGTACAGGAGGTACATTTGATCCTCCATGTCATCCTTGCCACTTGCTGCTAGTGTCTGCCCCCATTGCTCTACCCCATCATATGGAGTCCACTCAAACATGATAATCTCATCTATGCATCGGTGCTAGAACCCCACAGACTTTATCGATGTATACTAAATGGGAGGTCGATATCTATAAGTGAATGGCTCCCCAGGTAGCCTAGTCTCCTATCGAGTAATGGTTCGTGTGACCCCAATGTCCTTCCATGACTAGACCATCAGTAGCATTAGTCCTGATCCTACAGTGTGCTGGGTCTGATATGCACACATGTGTAAATTTTGATATAACTTAGTTAGGATTGTCTATCCCCAGTAGTAGACCTCTCCCTCCTCCTATAGTAGGGTGCTTAGCACCTGTGCCCAACCAATTGGCCACCTGTATCCTACATGATCTAGCAGCATCTACCATATTAGTGAGGCTAGGTATACTGCTAGCCTCGATAGCCTTTTCTTTAGAGCTCCTCTCCACGATAACCACAATTGTTGGACAAGTAACCACTATTGCCATCTGCCAAAGCACTCCCTCAGGAATGGATCAGAACCCTCTAGTACATACTCTGGGTATGCACCTTTGATCAGCACTCGCAAGATCCACCACACATCTAGGAGTGTGATGGTCACCTCCCCCATCAGTAGATGGAAGCTCACTATTAGTGTGTGTCATCACTCTATGAGCATCGATAGCTATGTTAAGTGGGCCCTCAAGTCCAACCACTCGTGAACATGCTCTAAGTTGCATAGTCGCAAGTGTCCCAAATCTGCATCTGTGAGTCTCTCCTAGATTACCATGGTCAAACAGTAGTTCTCCCTCAACCTAAACACCACCGTGTCCTCCTATAGCATAGAAATTTAGAGAGTCAGTCTTTCTAGCTTGAAATGTCCCTAGAATTGGGCATTTTCCCTTGCATCCTACCAATTTGTCCCAATTGGTAGAGCCGGTAATCAGCACAGATGTCGATATGCACAAACACTAATCAGTGCAAACACTAATCTACATAGACAACAAAATTTTTATCATCTACAGAGATGATGAACTATGCTCTGTCATCTTTGTTGCCCCTAACCTAATTTCCCCATTCACAGAGATGACATGATGAAACTTATCATCTCTGCATCATCTTTTCACCCTTTTGGCATCTTCACACATGATAGGATGGATCCTGTCATCTCTGCAGATGTCGAGAACATCACTTTGTTGTCTATGCAGATGATAGGGTGGATATTGTCATCTCCGCGTGGACCTCATTTTTAGTGTATTTATGGCATATGAAATGCGCCTAGCCTAGCCTAACCTACTAAAAGATGAAGAGGATCAGATGACTTACTAGTGGACCCATCTCAGCTACTTGCTAGTACTCCCAAACACACTCATCAAGCTACAATCAATCAATGGGGTCCATGTTTTTTTTGGATGCTTTGCTCATGGTGTGACAATGACCTTCTTTGGGCCTCTCAAAGGCTTATATAGGCTCCCCACGAACCTCGTTTGAGCCCGTGTCTTCCCTGAGCCATGTCCATTCCCTGTTTACCTGCAAGTCATGAAAATGTTATCATTTATTCCCATTTTTCTCCTTTTTCTTCTTTTCTTAAGACCTTTTTGTGAAAATTTCCCAAAATTTATTTTTTGCACAATTTTCACGAAGGGGCACCCTCCTCTTCTATCGTCGCCATAGGACTCCCACCTTCTCTGGGGAAACCTATATTTTCTTTTCTTTGATATAATTTCATTTTTACATCACATCAAAGAGGGTCAAAATTTAGACACTTAAAATTCTCCCTAAAATACTATATTAATTGTCCTTAGTCTATGGTGTAACTTTTTCTATCTCTTTCTAACCTCGAGCCTGATCATTAATTGCCACTTGGGGATCTTCTATTTTGGGATTACATTTTGTTACCCATTTTTTATAAATAGTATCATTAGGCCAATTAACTTTATTGTCTCCTTTTCTTTGTTTGAAATAACTTTCCATTTAGCCTACAACTTTTTTATTTCAAAGTTTAGAGAATTGTAAAATATCTTTTCTTCTACCATCTCCTCTATAGTCTTTGTATATATAGCATTATAATTATTATTTTTATTACATTTCATTTTGATATTAAGAAAAGCACACAATTGTTCATCTCACTCTCTATAATTCTTTAGATTGTGTTCACTTTTCAAGGCCAAATGGAAAAGGTCAAAAAATTTATTTTCATACTTGGACAAATAAAATCTTAACCTTCTTTGTAGTAACTTCCTATTTATATCAAATTCTGCCAAGGTTGCTACCTAGTCATAAGTCTTTTCAATTAAGTCCTAACCTCAAGGCTTGTTTATAAAAATTACACATATATGACCCAACTCTTATTCTCTATTGACCCATTTGTTGAAAACTTGTCTTAGCATATCCTCACCTTCACTAAGATATTTTATAATAGTCACAAGCTTTGATATCCCATGGTAAAGCAATCTAGTATAAATATTAAAAGTCTAAAATATTATCTCTTAACTTTTCTTAATATCTCTACATGACCTCCATTTGTGTTGTTCTGAGTTTACTTTTCTCTTCCTCAATTTTCCTTCATCAGATGGTTCTTTAGCATATAATAAAGTTTGAGGGAAATTGATAATTGGATTAGTAGGGGGTGGTGGAGCTAGTGAAGATGCAATCATTTTCTAAGAAGTTTCCCTTGTCTTCATTTTCCTTAATTGTTGACTCCCACATATAGCCAGTGCCTTTGACATCTCAATGTTCTTTCTTCTTTGTTGATCATAGGCTTCCAAAAATCTTTCATATTTGAGATTTTTTCTTCTCTTTACTAGTAGTGGCCAAGGTAAAGTTTTTCATTTCTTTGTTCATGGGGGAACTTCTTCATTATCAGTTTCTCCCACTCTTGCCACTATTAAGCTCCCCACCTGATCTATATCACAGGCTTCCTTCTGCCTAGACTTATCTCTTTTTTGTAAGGACCATATCACTAAATCCACATGATCATCACTATAATTTACCCCTCTTGAGGCCTTTTTAGCTTCTTCCTCTATTATGCACCTTGTGTTTATTTATTTTCTTATGGCATCAAACATCGTAACATCAACAATGTCCCATTCAAGAAGGGTCAACATTCATGATTCCTTTATCATTATCCTACCTCCTTCTAGAGTGATTTTATTGAAATATTCTATCATTTCCTCTTTTATCTAATCTCTTGTAATAGATTCCTAATTACTTGGTTTCTCTTCTTTACTCTTCCTACACCTAGTGTAAAATTTTTGAATGCTTAATCTCTAAGAGAATTTAGCAAAAGCCCTAGATTTAAAAAATTATCATCCAACAAATTTTTTTACAATGGGATCCACCTCCTTACCTCTAAAGTCCTCTACTATGAGGTTCATGACTGGCACTATAGACTCTTACAATATCCCTTCCTCTAACTCACCAATAGTTATAATAATGTCACATTGGCCTCGCACTTGCCCTAAATTCTCAGTCACTACTTGTTGACATTGAAAATGCATAAGGGTTTTTGAAGGTGAGTATTTTTCCATTCTAGATGAAATTCCTTCTTCAAATTTATTTTTCTTAGAAGTACCTTTAGTAGGGGGACTTCTTATAGGCTGGGATAGGAGGGGCACCATTTTCATAAGGAGGTGAAGGTCTACCTTGTGTTTCCTTTCCCTTAATAGTGTCATCTACAACTGTGTTCATAATAGTATATCATGATCTCCTTTGAAGGGAATATTGTCTAGGGTTCATTAAAGGGATCATAGAAAGCATTTGCATCAATTCTCTTCCCTTGCTAGGATACTCCTTTATTAAGGAAAATATTTTCTCATTCATAACTTGAATGGTTTCAGCAAAGTGTGTCATTAATTTTTCAACTTATCACTTCATAACTTTGCATCTTTCAAAGGATCATACCTCAAATCAAAAGCATTAATAAAATCTAGAGATCTCTTGTACACTTTCCATTTCTCCTTTTTTATCACCTTCTCTTGTAAGGAAAACTCATTCTTGATGATATCTTCAAGGTAATAAAATTCATAAGTATGTCCTTTAGCTTTGGTTATTGTCTTAAACATTTCATAGAAGTCATCAAAATCTATGAACATGGCATGATATCTTGCAATGTTGTAAGGCTCTAGAATCTTGTCTAGGTGTTTCCATCCTCCCTTGGTGATCACAATAGATGTGCAATAGTGTAATAGGGAACAATTATACCGCTTGATCTATTTGTCAATTCTTCCTCTAGCCCTCCAATTTTCCATAGAAATTCTGCAAAACCAACCTTGAAGGTAACTTGAGAGGGTAACACATATGGGCTTGCCTAGAAACCATAAATTCTAAACACAATAGAAACTAAATAAGGGATAATGTCTTCCCAATTATGGCTCACTTTCAAACCTGTAGAAAAATATTTTTTTCTTATTAGTTTCATCAATGCCTTAGGAACTCTAGGGTTATCAAGAGATAACAAGGTTCTAGTTCTAGAAGAAAAATATCTGTCAAATCTCACAAAACTTGTATCCATTCTATCCTATGACATATCAATGCTCCAAAGCTAGAGAGGAATTTTCTCCCCATCATGTTCTTTTACAAAGTTCATCTCCATTTTGAAATAGGAAGCTCCCTTGAACAAGAACATATGCATAAGTATAAAATACATCATGAATGGTTGTTAGCCTTTCCTTTGTCAATTCCTATAAGGTCATTATGGATTTCCTTAGTCACATAAGAAGCAAAATAAAAAATCACATCCATCCCATATTGTAGAATCTTAACCATCATGCACATTAAGGGAAGAGGCTTATAATATTTGTCATCCTTAACTAAAAATTTACAAAGAGACATAAATATAGCTTGGGCATGAGGATTAAAAAAATTCTTTAGTAATGATTCTAGGGTGGCTGGTGAAACTAGAGTTAAATGGTCAATCTTTGCAAAATGTTGCTTCAAGGGCCCACTTCTAAGATAAGCCCTTTGAGTTTTGTACACTTCTTATAATTTCTCAAAATAAAGAGTATCATGGAGGATATAAGGTTTTAACTTGTAACATGAAGACCTCACAAATCTCCTCTCCTATGACCTTAAACAAACTGATTCTAGAATGGTTTCTTACTAAATGAGAACATGATCATATGTTTTGGAAAGGAGGGTCAAGAGGTCCAAATCCATTAAAATCCTTTGTACAATCAATTCCCCTATATCAAAATTCCATACATTAACATATGGGGCACCTAGATTTCTTTAAGAAAACTATTTCTTAAAAAGTTTCTAGCCATTTGTGGTTGTCTTAGCATCCCTAATCCATTTTCCCTTATCATATAAACTCTCGACGATTTACAATTGTGGTGAATTGGGAATAAACTTTCTACTCTTTGAAAAATAATTAGTAGACATATCTAGTTGTTCCAAAAAATCACCATGCATGCTTTTCTCATGATAATTTATCTTTCCAAAGAAATTTTTTTTAGGTGACAATTTCTAAGGCTTACAAAATTCTCTACTAATACAACTTATTTTAGAGTAAATTATACAAACTTTAGGAAAGAAAACTTATTGTTTCTAAGTCCATGCCTGATGGAATTACTTGAGTGAAACCCTAGCTCTTTATGATACCCTTTTCAATATTGTATACTTTCTCTACATGCACTCATATTTAGCAATTTGTAGTACTTTAATCAAGTGCAAGAAACAAACCAACTTCATAAAAGTCACATGTATTTTGAATTAATTTTCCATCAATGTCATAGAAAATGGGCCTAAAGAGATTCATAATCAATTTTGAAATTGTACCATTGATTCAAATGCAAATCTATAGCCAAAAAAATCCATATGTGTTGAATTTCCCTTCTTAGACTGACAGGGAAGTCAAACCAATGATATAGTGGCAACTATCACTATATTCCTATCAACACCATGGGCCTCTACATAATTGTTGAATTTTCCATGATACTTGGTGGTTTGTTTCTTTATCTCAAGGATTAAATAGTGTGTACTTTCTAATAATGATAACACAACTACCTTAGATCTTCTTTTGATCTAACACCATGGAGCAAACAAGAGGTACCTAAAATTGGGATGACATAAGACACACGACGTAATGTCATTTTTTTTATTTTGTTAAAAACCTTGTACCTTTTATGGTGACAAAATGATAATCATCATATTCATATACATCAGATGCTCCAAAATATTCATCCACTTTCTCCTAAGTGACTTCCACACTTAGTCCATGTTCAACATGTGTTATCTATTTATTTTTCATAGAGTCAAATTTTTTCTATGATAGACACCGACTCTAGCATGGACACATGTTAATTGTCAATTTGTTACATTGGTTAACTATCTTGAAATTTTTTATAGCAAGAATGTGAAAACTAGATAATTAATCTAATCAAACACTCAAGAAAATGAATGATTTACATATTACTCTTATGGAAGATGGCCCACACTTGTACACATGTTAGAATATGGTTAGATCATTAGGTATTTATTGTATCCACATAGCCAAAATGCCACCCTAGATATGTGTCACAAATTTTCTTTGTCACATTATTTAAATATCTTGTAGGTTTCTAAAGTGATCATGCGACAACCATCAAATTTATCAAGATAAGATTTTACACGTGTTGTTTTGGTCCCACCAAGTCCCCTAGGATTCTAACATGTGGTGCCTGCAAAAAGAAAATGAAAACACTATATTCTCCTTCACCTTTAGTCCCAGCTAGGATGCATGTCAACACCTTTCTTTTTTTCTTTTGTTAATAAGCATGCACTTTGTCAAAGTGACTATGTGACACTTGTTAGATATTCTTTGATCCAAGTGTTGTAAGCATACCTCAAAAAATGACATGGTGTCATGTGGGAACATCAAACAATAGCACTGGACCCCTATAGAATTTTTTATCAAATTTAATGAATTATTATCTAGGAACACACACCCTCCACATGATTTAGAGAAATAAAACTTAGGGAGGAACCAAGAAAGTAACAACTTACTAGGTAATATAGAAAGGAAACTCCCCAATGAAGATGAGGCCCATCATTTAAGTTGCCCCAAAGGTAATTCAAAAACATAAAAATGGTGAGGTTTTGATGTCCTAGGGCATATTTGTAGCACTAGAAAAAATCATAATTTTCCAATATTTCTATCATCCCTGAAAAAGGGTCTAATAGTGGCTCTATCTGGGGAGGGTGAATGTTTTATGTTCATATAAGGATTCAGAATTATGGGAGAAGAAGACTACATGCTTGGAAACCATGAGGGAGCATTAGATAAAAAATACTCACAAATCATAGAGAAATAAAACCATTCAAAAGACAAAAGAAAATGGGAAATAAACTAGTTTATAGGAAAAAACATACCTAAACTATTGTTCAAGGAGAAAACAATACTTATTTGTAGAATTATCTCTTCAAGAACTATCCATGAATTGACAACTCAAGGAGATCACCAAAATCTCCATAAGAATATATAAATCCTCAAACCACTTATTATGAATTAAATATGGACCTAACCATATAGGATCAAATTTTTCATGTTTTCCTTTGTCTTCTAACTATGCATTCCAAAGCAATGCCAAATAGTTAGGTTCAAATTTTCTATTCATAGCCCTCTTATCAAACAAGTGTTTCATTTGTAGCTGTAACTTGGCATTCCTAACTGATGCATCTCTTCTATTTTTATCTAGTTCAATAATTTCATCAATCCTATCCTTCATATCATAAATTATAGCATCATCATATTTTTGAACAAATTTGTACATTCCTATTAGATTAGTCTAAAGAAACCTTGCATGGATTCCATACACTAAGTTAAAAGGTGCTGACCTAATAGATTTCTTTATTGTTAATTTGTCATCCCATATAGACAATGGTAACTTGGAGTCATATGCCTTTTTATTTTCATCCATGAATATTTTGATAATCTTCAAGAGGCTTTTATTACTAGACTCTTCTTGTCCATTCTCTTGAGGATGATATGGAGAAGAAGTAGATCTGGTTATTCCATATTTATCATAGAAATTAATATACTCCTTTGATCTAAAGCACATGACATTATCTATATCAACTTTCTCTCAGCATCCAAATCTAGTGTTAATGTTAATCAAGACGAAATCATTCATCACTTTGCTAGTTGATTTCCTCATTGGGATAACCCCTACCCACTTTATGAAATAATTAGTAGCAACAAGGATCCAAGAATGCCCACCACTAGATGTATTTTCTTTTTCACATATAAAATATACATCCCATTGTTAAAATGGTGCTTGCACTTATGTTGGCTTCAAAGGTACACTCCCCAAAAAATTATCTTACCTATAAATATTTGACAAGGATCACATTTTCTTATGAATATTTGAGCATCCCTAAATAGTGTAGACCACCAAAATTGACCCTTATCACTTTATGAGCTATAGTTTTAGCCATAAAGTGACCTCCACACACACCATTATGAATTTCACTCAAAATCTTGATTGAATCTTCTTTATCCACACACTTATGTAATACTCCCTCAAGATTCCTCCACCATACCTTTCCATCATTAGTTATATAATTTATGGCCTAATGCTTCAGTACTCATCTCTCATTATCATTCATTGTAGATGGAGCACACATGTACTATAAATAATGGATAATATCCTTATACCAATCACATATATATAGTCTATGGTCCTCATCCATTATATTTATTTGATTTACATCTAGGTTTGATTGTATCATTATTTTTTCCAAACCCTGACCTCTTACCAATTTAATAATCTAAATGTCCACATTGAACTCTTGAATTCTATTGATCCATCTACACATTCTACCAAAGACTTCCTGTTAAGAGAAAATGTCTTTAGTTGTTGCACTTGGGACATAAGATAACACTGTAGCCCCTATCAGGTAACACCTACAAGCCTTAATTACCTTCACTAAAACATATTCTTATTTATATCATACTTTAAGTTTGTATCTTGGAGGGATTTACTTAAAAAGGCTATAGGTTCATAAGAACCCTCCTCATTTTTCTAAAGCACACCTATTGCAATTGTATGAAATGAAACAAAGGTAAAAATGTGCATGGGCTTACCATAATCAGGATTTATAAGTACTAGAGCATTTTTAATTGCCTCATTGATACTTTGAAATGCAATTGTAGGTTCCCAATCTCATTTGATTTATGCTCCCTTCTTGAGCATTTTTGAAATAAGTCTGCTAATCTTTGCAAAATTTGTTATAAATTTTCTTAGGAAGTTTACCTATCCAAAAAATGGTTGAATTCATTTCACATTCTTAGGTCATAGAATCTTGTTTATGGAAGAAACTCTTTCTAGATCTATTCTCATCCCTTATTTGGGTACTATGTGATGTAAGCGTTTACCTTCAGTCACTCTGAATGCACACTTCCTTTGGTTAAGGGAAACCCAATACTTTAAATATTTCATAAAAATATTTTCAAGATGCCTAGAATGGTTATTTGCATTCTTGGAGTAAGTAGTCAAATCATCCTGATACACTACCATGAACTTGTCTATAAAGTCAACAAAGACCACATCTATGACTCTCTAGAAAATTGCTCCATGATTAATTAACCCAAAAGACACTCTAACATACACATATGCACTCCATGGTGTTATTAAAGTTGTTTTATATTGCTCAACCTCATCCACCAACACTTAGTTATAACCTAAGAATCCATCCATCACAAACATCAATTTTTAACCATTTAGTCATTACAACATAGCCTCCATATTTGATAGACCATAATTATCCTTTAGAGAAGTAATGTTTAGGTTTCTAAAATCCACACACAGTCCAATAACTCCATTTTTATTTCAGACTAGTACTAGGTTTGAGACCCAAGTAGTTTGTCTTATATGTTTTATAATAACCCCCATCCCTAAGTTTCATCAACTCTTTCTACATTTTTGGAGCTAGAGTAGGATTAATTGGTCTTTTCTTTTGTCTCAAAGATTTAACATTTTCTTTAAGAGGAATGACATGTTTAAAAAGATATTCTCTATAAGCCTTTAAATCATCATATGACCATGCAAAGACATGTGTATATTTTCTCAATAACTCAATAAAATACTTTCTTATTGTTGGAGATAACCTTCTTCTTATATACACCTTTTTAGGGTATTCAATTTTTCCAAGGCTTATCTCTTCTAATTCCTTTGGTTTCTTATCCTTGATATCTGGTTGAACTCTATCCTGATTATCAAAAATACATTCTAGCACAACTAGTCCTTTTGTACTTTATTTGTCTTAAGTTGTATAACCTCATTTCCAAAAAATTGTATCCTTACCATCTATAATTTCAACAAGGGTAATGCAATACAACTCTTGCCTATGATACTTATCTTCATAATTAAGAAACTCCAATATATCTTAATCATCCTCAAATACTTGCTAGTTCTCTATGTTGTTAAGGATGGATGACCTAGTCTGCACTTCAATTTTAAAAACTCCTATAAAAGTGATATCATTTTATTTGATCACCACATTAGCTAACAAATATGTCATTTTTTTGTGTTTTTTATCCATGTAAGTTATCCCAAATGCATCAAAAGTTTCAATTTCATCCCAAACAACATTCATGTATTATTTCAGCCTCTTATGCTTTGATGCATATGTCTATTTGACCTATGATACAACTAGCTTTGAAGAACCTATCACATGCAAGTACATTACACCATGTTCAACAACCAGTCTAAGGTCTAAAAAAAGTCCTTTGTATTCTGCAATATTATTTGTACATATAAAATTTAAAGTAAAGAAGTTCCTAAAAGATTTATTCTCAAATGAAATAAGTACTACTCCAACACCTGCTCCTTTTGAGCTAGCACCATCAAAATACATAGTCCAAAGTTCACCTTCTCTTGAACATCTCTTGACTTATTGCATTATTGGTACAGGTTCCTTTTCCTTCTCTAGAAAAATGACCTCATCTATGAAAGCATTTATATCAATACTCAAGTAACAATTTGTATCATTATCTATATTCTCTTCAATCATATGGGTAACCTTGGGTTCTTCATTTATCTTGATAGCCTTATCACCAATATGGAATGTAGAAAAAGAGAAATCACACTGAAAACTTCTCCCCATAGTAGCACTCCATTTCCTCGACAATATCATACCAAATTAAGGAGGAATATCCACTGCTAGCACACTCATTGTAAGGTCATTGTCAAGACATGCAACCAACTTATAAGGTAATGCATTGATGGTTCCTATACTAATAACTTCTCTAGAATCTAAGGCACAACCTTTAAACTAAGAGACTCCATTATCTTAAAAGGCATAATAGTATTTGAGGCACCTGAAGCTATTGTACAATTCTTCATAGTTTTCCATTTATGATTAAACTCAAAAAGAAAGGTTCAATATTTTCAATGTAGGTTGCTATAGAATTATCAAGATACATTGTGGGGATTTGAGATACTACTCCTCCATCCTCCTTTTTTTGGGTTGGAGTTATACTTTTTCTCCTAAAGGTGACTTATCTTCAATGATATTATCCCCCACAATCCTTTCTAGCCATGCTAATGTTGGTATTAAGGTCAATTTGTCTATCAGTGACTTAACACTTGTCAGTTGGTTACATGGCTACTAAGCTCTATAGTTGCTACTGATAATATATCTCATATAGTAGTGTTAAACAAGTATACAATTGCTACCAAGATAAATAGTTATATTGTAGTTCATGTTCACCATCTGAGAAAGTTTAATATATCACCCGTGCGTAGCAGAATCTATTGAGCTATCCAGTAGAAGTGATGAATATCTTAGTGTAAATTGAGTTCTATAGTGTTAACCAAGTTCATGCTACTCAAAATGATTAGTATGGACCAAGATTCAACTTCAACTGAGTGCTAGAGTTTGACAATTATTGACAATGTTTTCTAAGTGTTGGATCATCACCGAGTTGACATCAGAACCCAAGTTATAGAAATGGGCCAACTTTGTTAGTTATAATGAATTTAGTATTGTAGCCAACTTGAAAAGGTAATTAAGTTGATTGGTATATATATGTAATGTATTATATCATATCAAAGGTAAGATAGAGAGCATGAGTGTGTGAAGAAGTAAGAAGAAGATGTGTGTGAGTTGAAGAAGGATACAAGAAAAATATGGTACAAAAAAGTTATCTATCATAGTCACGTGATCATTACAATTCAAGGAATATCATTTAGAAAATCAAATTTTTAGATCAGAGATCAGCCACTGATTCATTCTAATAGGCACATCAATCAAATCCTTTAACCAGGTGGACTTAACAGTCTTTTGCTAAATCTCCTAACAGAGTGCATAATTCAATATATGTTTGTAAATCCTTTACCAAGATGGACCTAATAGTCCTTATTTCTCCTAATAGGGCATATCACCAATAGTGGTCAATTGTAATCCTTAATAGCCCAAATTTATACCACAATACTAAAGCTTGTGGGTATCATCCCTACCCTAGGTTTACTTTCTATTTTGAAGGTTTTTGCATCACCATATCTTGTGTCAAAGTGTTATGAATGTTTTATTGCTTTCATTATTTCATGCATGTAATTAGATTAGAATAATATATGAAGGATTAATTGGTGAAGTGAGTTAAAGTTTTATTGGTTCTTGATTCACCCATCCCCTCTAAGTAACCTAGCCTACCTTATATTTCCAATAGCTAATGCCTTATTCTTATGTTCCTCTATTATAAACATTTTAGACAAAGGAACTTTCATAGTAATTTATGACAATATAGAGATGTTATCAACAAGAATATAAGGAGGAACTTCAACAAGCATACCTTTATTTTTTGTGTAGTTAATCAATAATGGTCTCAACTTTCTTACTAGCTTTTGCTTCAAAGTTCCCTTACTTCTACAACTTCTTTTCTTTTATCTACACTTTGGGCATGCACATTCCTTTTAGGTTCCCATATTTTGATTTTAACATATTTTACCTTTAGAATTAATGGGTCTTTGTCTTTGTCAGTATCAAACATTTTTTTGGGTAACATCCTTGATGATAATAATGGAATGGTTACCAACGTCATTAATTATTATCATATGCCTCATATTATAAGTACTCTGAACTTGAGCAACCATTTTTGTAGTTATTTTATCAATTTCCTCTTTAGATGGCTTGCTCAAATTAATATAACCCACATCTAATGCCATATAACATGCTCTATTGTCCACTTCTTCTTCATCATCAGAGAATATTTGTTTGTGATAAATTTTACACATTTCTCTAATTATTCACATCAAAGTTTGATTCTTCCATATCTGATTCATTTCCACACTCATAATAAGAACTCACCAAATTCTAAGCCACATCATCATGGCTCTCTTCACCAATAGCCTCCTCTAGCTCTGATTGCTAAGATGCAAAAGTTGATCGAGCAACTACACAATAGTTAGGAGAATGAGTAGATTGGAAAACCATACACCAAGACACTTCTTCTACAATATTTTAGTATTTCTCTGAAGTGGATCCAGTGTTTTTTTTTTATTAGTATCCCTTGCAACATTGTTAATAAGCTTTCCATCCTTCCATTGTTTGTTATAAGGAAACTTCACAACCTATTATGCCCATTAAAGTTGTTTTTAAATTGTGGTTTGTCACCTATGTTTGACTTGTTGACATTTGTGGTTGGAGGCTTCATGTTCTTCAATAAATTCAGCATAAGATCCATTTTACCCTCTTCGAGCTTCTTGTTAACTCCAGGCTTATTGCATTCCTTCTTATTACTCCAAGGATTAAACAACTTTGGATCATCTCTCCTCCCCAACTTCATCTCTCCTCCCCAACTTACTTGAGGTTCTTCTATTATTCTCAATATTTATAGCCACTCTAAAGGCATCCCTTTGTATTTTAGGGTACTTGCCCCTTAATATATAAGCCATCTTGGTGCCAAATGCATTGAAATATTGAGTTAGAAATATACTTTCATCCATCTTCACAACTTTAAGGAGCTTGTACATTCAGGTTTGGAACCTAACATTGAAATCAAATGTGGACTCATTTCAATTTTTATTAATATTGTTAAATTCATTCAACACAAAACCAACATTAGTATTATCACTATATTTCTCTTTCAAACATTTTTCCAAGTCATCCCATGAGATAATATTGTCATTAGGGTGTCTCCTAAACCAATTTCTAGCATCTTTGATAAGGGAATGTACAAATAATTTCATGACCAAATCCTAATGCTCCACTTCATAATAATTTAACATGTCAATGAAATTTTTAAGGTGTTCTTCACCACTGATAGCTTTATTACTAGAAGATTTGGTGACCTTATCTCTTAGCTCATTTAAAATAGGATTTTTATAACCAATTATTCCTATAAAATATATCTTCTTATATCATTTCATGTATACATTTTTCTTCTAAAATCCTAAGGTATTGATAGAACTAGGTCCAATAATGTGTGTCACTAAATTAGTTTTTTCTTGTTGTCCACTGTCTTGCTCACCTATCATGGTAGAGGAAGAAGTTGAGCCTATCTGAGAAATCCCTACATTACTTACTAAAGGACCACAATAAACACTAGAAGACATACCTTGTGAAGGTGCAACTTGTCTCGTGGTTAGGCCAGAGGCAAACTTTAGGAATTGAATCTTCTTCCTCATTTCAACAAATTGAGCTTTTTTTTCTACCTTTTCTAGTTCCTTAGCCAGATCTTCTAGTTCTTTCCTAGCCTTTTCCAAATCCAAATCAATCTTTTAGTACACAAAGTTGTTGTTCAACTTCCTACAAGCTTTCCTACTTGATGCTAGGAAACTCAACACAATTTTAGCCAATAAAGAAGATTGAAACTTAACTTTATTCAATCTCCACAGTTTAGCCTCTACATGACCTAGGTGGTTGTACCTTAACTTGTAATGAAATAATGATTTTGATTGCATACTTAAAAATACTCCTTAGTTGGCAAAAGTTCTCAAGGAGAAATTGATTATGATAACAAATGTTTGTAATAAAGGGGGAGGGTTTCAAAAAAAAAGTAGTAGCATATGAAAGAAAGTTGATACTAATTGTTTACCTTCCACAATGTTGTCCTCAACTTTCATATTTTGACATGTCCAGTGCCTTCCAAATTGGAGAAGAGAGACAACTTTAACAATTATTGAATTAATCTCATGTCTTGGAGGTAGACATGACACCATCAACTAATGAGCAGAAAAACTGAGAGATTTTAACAAACCTTGCATAGTTAAATTTAACTTCAAGATGAAGACCAATTACTCAAAACATACATAAGAATATGAGGTTTTTTTTTTTTTTTTTTTTTCAATAGTCTACCTCACTTTTGTTCTGCAAATAGTATAAATCTAAGAGAGATTTAAATTCAAAAAAATCAATTACCAATTCCCTATCTTTCATAAAAGAACATGATATATTATTAATTTAAAAAATGAGGTACAACTAGGTTGTAACAAGTTGCAATATCTAACTTATGCTATGTATCTTATATTCATAATGTTTCTTTTTCTTTTCCTATCTCTATCTCTCTATATATACATAAGGCCCTGGTATCCTTTCCTATAGAACATGAAAGGATGCAAAAAACTTTAGGTATGTTCATCCTAACTAACTAAAAACTAACTGCAACTCATTATGGATTAATTATAATAAAAAAGATATATCAAAAGAAATTTATAATTCTCTCATCATATTGAGAATTTCTTCCGAGCACTAGGCCACCTCCTTCTTTGACACTTCAACAAGCATATTCAAAGCTTCCCATTTTTCCTCTTCCATCAAGATCTCATGACAATCACTTTGGTACCAGGCATATGTTTTCAAAAAATCCCATGTAGCTACATACATGGTATTGATGACATCAAATTGGTCTTTTTTAGTTGGTGCCAACTCAAGTTGCATGATTGGGTGAGGTATTGCATTCTTGTTGTGTAATTGTATTGGTAAACTCATATCTTCTGCACTGCAAAACAAACATATAAAATTGCATAAGATTTTTTTCTATAAAAGAATAAACTTAAAAAAATGGCCTTATATCTATGATCAAGGTAGAATGCATTTAATAACCATATTTCCTTCAAATCCTTAGCATGAACCATCCTCAATTAATTTCATACTTGAGAGAAAACCAGAGAAATGAAATAAACTCTTGACATAACCTCTTCTACCAAATAATTATTTCTTTGTAATTATTGGAATTATAGAATGTGAGAGAACGGTTGGCATCAAAATCACAAAAATCTTCCTTATTGAATTTGAAAAATTGGAGCACAATTGAAAGTCCAATTCTGAAATCTTGAAATTAGAGAATCACAAAAGACTTAGTTCCAAAATCTCAAAATTGGAGAATCACAAAAGACTCAGTTTTGAAATTGCAAAACTAGAGTCTAAGAATCTCATATATCCCAAAATTGAAACAACTAAATGTTGTTTAGAGAAATGTCTCGATTTTCCAAAATTTGGTAAGAGTACATAAATTTTGGGGTTCCATCACAATATTTGACATAGTAAGGGTAGATTTAGATGTGGTCGTTGGTTCATTGATTTTACCACCCACAACCTTTTTCTTACCCTTGTCAACATCTTTGGTGGTAAGATCAGTCACATCTATTTTATTTCAACTTTCTCCAATAGGCTTATATGGATGGATCTTTGTCACAAAAATTCCTTCTTTTTCTTGTAAGATGTGTTCCTATTCTTGAAGCTTAGATCTAATTTCTCCTAGATCACCAAATAGATCTGAATGAAAAGAT
Source organism: Cupressus sempervirens (assembly GCA_028749045.1). Classification (NCBI taxonomy): domain Eukaryota; kingdom Viridiplantae; phylum Streptophyta; class Pinopsida; order Cupressales; family Cupressaceae; genus Cupressus; species Cupressus sempervirens. The sequence continues at coordinate 390,019,122 of CM053788.1, read as the reverse complement.
GAGGATCAATCTTCTAACTTCTTTTTTTTCTCTTGTAGCATTATCATCCTTCTAAGAAAGTTCTCTCTATGAGAGATTTCATTGTTATAATTTATTTCTCCTTATCCAAATGTATGCATTTTGTATCCTCCTCTTCAACTTTCTTTTGAAGGGTTTCCACTTCAGCTAGCAAATCATCAAGATTGATAGGAGTAGAATCTAACTATGTAGGGTTACTCAAATCAATGATATTTCTCCCAATAAAAGGAATCTTCCAAATATTACATCTAGTAGGCTTAGTAATTTTTGATTTCCAACACTAGTGTATTCCCTTAGAACCACTTGGTCTAAAAACAATGTCTCTAATGGATGAGACTGCCTTATCCTGATAGGCACCTCATCTTGAAGAGGAGTTGTGAAAATTTTTCCTATGAGCCTAGTATTTTTAGATCTAGATCTTAAAGATGAGAATTCAATTTCATCTATGGGTTGATATAGTGGGTGACTCTCAGCATTATCCCTAGGTTTCTAAGTGTGGCTAGATTCTCCCCTCTTCTTAGGCCAATTCCTTCTACTAGCCTATGGTAATTCTATGTGTAGTGGGACCTCTGTGTGTTCCTTTACATGAGCCCTTGCATTTTTTAATTTTTCAGCCATTTTACTTATAATATAGTTTTAGCACTAGTGTAAAGAAACCTTGATAGATTCACCACCCACTATGGTAAAATGAATTTAAGATGACAAACTCTAATAGGCTACAAGGCTAGACCACCTAGAACAAGCATACAAACAAAATCCCATAAAGAATACTATTCAGTTTAGGAAATAGGACAATATCACCCTAACACATTTCTTATATGGAAGAGAAGAACCACTATATCATACATCACAAGGCACATATCTGACACACATATTAAGCATTTGAACAATGCTCGCTTAATGTGTTCCCTAGCAGAGTCATCATTTTGTTTTCTCGTGATTTGATAAGGTTTCAAATATCTTTTGGGAATGCAAAAAACACATAGGAATCAACTAAAGATCATTATGAGTACTTCCATGCAAGGCCATAGGACCAACTAACAAGATTCTACACTCTTTTTCCCTTTGAATTATGCAAGCTTTAAATGGGTATACCTTGGAACTTATCATCACTTTCCATGATAACATTATTTACCATAAATTCCACTATAGCACACATTTTTCTTTAATTCTTCTAACTTATAGACAAATAAAAAGGATGAAAAATAACCAATTCTCCATACCTTAAAACTCTCTAAACCAAGTACAAGCTAACTTTCTAGCTCTAAAAATAGGACATGAAATATTTAAAAATTGATTTATATATTTTGATAATGTGTAGCCTTAAATGACTTGTCAAGAATCAATTCATGACCAATGCTTTATCCATTGGGGCTACCTACTCAAAAAATATGAAATGCCACATCAAATATATTCCCTAACTTTGTGAAAGAAAATCAATACTCAGTTTTAGATCTCATACTTATCAAAATCTCCTTATAATGTCTTCAATTCTCTCAAATCATATTAAGAATTTACTTAATCTATTTTCTCAACAGAAAAATATGAAATAAGATATAATTCAAAATGAATTATAACTAAGAACTCAATATCTTTGTCATTGAATCTTAGAAAATTAAAAATAACACAAGCAGAGACAAGATCCAAATTGGGCAATCATAAAATTTCTCCATTTGTATTAATTAACTTGAATTAATACATTCAAAGTGTCAAATCCTGTGAAATATGATGACTCAAAACAGACTCAACCACTATAACTGTATCTTTCTATTATATGAACAAGATTAGAAGATTTTACTACATAGTATTGGGCTGACTTAAAATATGAAAATAACCTTCATTTTCTCAAAATTTGGATCGACATGGGAGAGTAAAGACGTGTGTTAAAAAAATTAGTATACAATATATTTACAAAAGAGACAAAATGTCAACATTTGTGGTTTACAAATAAGTAAGAAAATCAAAAGATAGTAAAAGGAATTACAATCAGCAATCCAAATGTTTAGTAGCAGTATGTTGTCTATTGTGTGGGTGTATCTATAGTGGGTGAACCACAAAAGAAAGATACCCAATTATTGATAACTGGCTTCCCTCTTTTGACATCCACTATTTTTCTCCAGGCTATTGTCTAACTATCTGTTTCTACCTTATGGGTCACATCTTTATGTGGTTTTGCAACTTCTTGTGTTTCATCATGACCTAGAGCTTGATCATATTTCACCATTTCTTAGGTAACATCCTCTAGTTGTGATGTAACTTTTTCTATCTCTTCCTAACCTTAAGCTTGATCATCAACTACCGCCTAGGGTCTTCTATTTTGGGAATGAATTTTGTTCCCCATTCATTATAAATAATATAATTGGGCCAATTAAACTCTATAACCTCCTTTTCTTTCTTTGAAATACCTTTCCATCTAGCCTTCAACTATTTTATTTCAAAGTTTAGAGAACTGTAAAAAATCCTTTCTTCTACCATCTCCTCTACAATCTTTGTAAGTAAAGAATTATCATCATTGTTTATTATGTCATTCATTATGATATTAATAAAAGAACAAAATTCTTCATCCCACTCTCTATAATTATTTAGATTGTGTTCACTTTTGAAGGCCAAATGAAAAATGTCAAAACTTTTATTTTCATACTTGGAAAAATAAAATCTTACCATTATTTGTAATATCTCCCTATCTATATTGAATTCTACCAAGGTTTCTACATGATTATAAGGCTTTTCAATTAATTCCTCAACTTAGGACTTATCTATAACAATTACACATATATGACCCAAATCTTCTTCTCTACTGACCCATTTTTTCAAAACCTATCTTAGCATATCCTCACTTTCACTAAGAGATTCTTTGATAGCCACAAGTTTTGATATCCTATGGTAGAGAAATCTAGTATCAATATTTAATACAAAGTTTAAACTAGTATCTCTTACCTTTTCTTCATATCTATACATCACCTCTATTTGTGTTGTTTAAAGGTAACTTTTTTCTTCCTCAATTCCTTTATAAAATGGTTCTTCATCATATAATGGAGTTTGAGGGAACTAAATAATTGGGCCATTATGGTGTAGTGGAGCTGGTGAAGATGCAATCATTCTCTAAGAAGTTTCCCCTATCTTCATTTTCCTTAATTGTTGGCTCTCATATATAGCTTGTGTATTTGACATCTCAATGTTATTTCCTTTTTGTTCATCATAGGCTTCCAAAACTCTCATATATAAGATTTAATTCAATAATTTTATGCTTCCCTTTCCTAATAGTTGCCAAGGTAAAGTCTACAATTTCTTTGTTCATGTGGGAAGATTCTTCATATCAGTATCTATAAGTACTCTTGCCACCATTAAGCTCCCCATCTGATTTGTATCAAAATCTTCTTGCTGGCTAGACTTGTCTATTTTTTTGAAAGGACCATATCACCAAGCCTACATTATCTTCACTATACTTTACCCCTCTAGAGGCCTTTTTAATGTCTTCCTATATTCTATACCTTGTATTTATTTGTTTTCATATGGCATCAAACACCATAGCATCAAAAATGTCTCATTCAGGAAGGATCAACATGCTTTATTCCTTTATCATTATTCTACCTTCTTCTAGAGTTATTTTACTAAAATTTCTATCATTTCCTCTTTTATCGCATCTCTTATAATAGAGTCCTCTTTACTTGGTTTCTCTTATTTCCTCTTCCAACACTTACCCTTGAAATTTGACATGCTTGATCTCTAAGAAAATTGAACGAAAGCTCTCAACTTAACAAAATTATCATCCAAAAAAATGTTCACAAGCATGTTCTACCATGGGATATGATTCCTTACCTCTAAAGTCCTCTATTGTGAGGTCCATGGCTAGCACTAGAGGTTCTTGTAGCATCCCTTTGTCTAACTCAATATTAGTCACAATAATGTCACCTTGAACTCCCACTTGCCTCAAATGCTCAGTCACTACTTTTTCACTTTCAAAATGCATAGGGATCTTTGAAAGTGAGTATTATTCCATTCTAGATGAAGTACCTTCTTCTACTTTCTATTTTTTAGAGGTACCTTCAGTAGGAGGACTTTCTAATATGGGTCTCTTATAGGTTGGGTAGGAGGAGCACCTTTTGCATGAGGAGGTGGAGGTCTACCTTGTGTTTCATTTTCCTTAATAGCATCATCTCCAACCATGCTCACAATAGTGTATCTTGCTCAAGGCATATTGTCCAGGGTTCTTGGAAGGCATCATAGAAAATATTTGCATCAATTCTCTTTCCTTTCTAGGATGATCCTTCATCAAGGTATCTCTTTTCTCATTCATAACTTGAATGATTTCAGCAAAGTGTGTCATTAATTTCTTTAACTTATGACTTCATAACTTTTCATCTTTCAAAGGATCATACTTCCTTTTAAAATCATTAATAAAATCCATATCTTTCTTGTACACACTCAATTTCTCCTTTTTTATCTCCTTCTCTTGTAAGGAAAGCTCATTCCTAATGATATCTTTAGGGTAGTAGAATTCACAACTATGTCCTTTGGTTTTGGTTTTTGCCTTAAACTTTTCATAAAATCCCTAGGGATCTATGAACTTGGCATGAGATCTTGTCATGTCCTAAGGCTCTAGAACCTTGTCCAAGTGTTTCCATCCTACTTTGTGATAAAAAATTGATTTGAAATAGTGTAACTAGAGAAAACTATACCTCTTGACCTATTCATCAATTCTTCCTCCTCCAACCCTCCAATTTTTCATAAAAATTCTACAAGGCCAACCTTGAGGGAAACTTGATAGGGTAACACATGTGGGGTTCCCTAAAAACCATACACTAATAGTGTGAAAAATTGATAAGAGATCATGTCTCCCCAATTATGACTCACTTGTAGACCTGTAGAAAAATCTTTTAGTCTAATTAGTTCCACTGATGCCTTAGGAACTCTGGAGTTATCAAGAGATAACAAGGTCCTCATTTTGGAAGAAAAATTTAACAAAAATTGCATCCGCTCTATCCCATGACATATTTGTGGTCCAAAGATAGACAATAAATTTCTCCTTATCATGTTCTTTTACCAGCTTCATCTCCTTTTCAAAATAGGAAGCTCCCCTGAACAAGCACTTAAGAATAAGTATAGAATACCATGTGAATGGTTTGTCAACCTTTCCTTTATCAATTCCAATCAGGCCATTATGAATTTCCTCATAAAGATAAGAAGGAAAATAAAAAATCACATCCATACCATACTTTAGAATCTAAACCATCATGTACATTAATGGAATATGGACATAGTCTTTCTCATCCTCACCTAAAACTTTACACTGAGGCATAAATATAGCTTGGGCATGAGGATTGAAATATTTCTTTAGTAATAGTTTTGGAGTGGCTGGTGAAACCAAAGTTAAATGTCCAATCTTTGCAAAATGTTCCTTCAAGGGCTGAATTCTAAGATAAACCTTTTGAGCATCATACACTTCTTGCAATTTCTCAAAATCAATAGTATAATGGAGGAAAAAATGTGGTTGCAACATGAATACCTCACGAATCTTTTGTGTTGTGATCTTAAACAAATTGATTCCATTATCGTTTCTTACTAAACAAAGAGTAGGATCATATCTTTTTGCAAGGAGGGTTAGAAACACTAAATCCATAAAAATCCTTGGTACAATTAGTTTTCCTAGATCAAAATTCTATACATTATCATGCGGGGAACCTAGATTTCTCTGAGAAGACCATTTCTTAAAAAGCTCACAACCATTTATGGTTGTCTTAGCATCCCTAAGCTAGTTTCCATTATCATATAAACCCTTGGAAATTTGCAATCATGATGAATTGGGAATAAGCTTTCCACCCTTTGAAAAATCATTAGTAGACATATCTAGTTGTTCCAAAAATCCATCATGCATGCTTCTCTCTTGATAATTTGTCTTTATAGATATTTTTTTGAGGCAACATTTTCTAGGGCTTACAAAAATTCTTTTCTGATACTAAAACTTCTCCTTTCAGAGTAAATTCTAAAAACTTTAGGAAAGAAATCTTACTTTTTCTTAGTTCGCACTTGATGGAATTACTTCTGTGAAACCCTAGCTTTTCCTTCTACCATTTTCAATACTATATACTTTCTTGACATGCACTATTATTCAAAAAATAATCATACTTTAATTAGGTGCAAGAAACAAACTAACCTCATAAAACTCACATTAATTTTCAATTAATTCATCATCAATTCCATAGACAACAAGTCTAAAGAGAGTTGTAATCAATTTTGAAATTGATCCATTGATTTAATTGCAAATCAACGACTCCGTCTAATTCTATATGTGTTGAATCATCTTTCATAGGCTAGTGGGGAAGTCAAACCAATGGTGTAGTGACAGTTGTAAACCCTCTAAACACTGCAAGCCCCTACATAACTGTTGAATTTCCCATGACACATGGTAGATTGTCACTTTGTCACAAGGATTAAATAGTTTGTACTTTCTAATAATAACAATGCAACTACCATGGATTTTTTTTGATCTAACAATCATGGAGAAAAAAATAGATGCCTCAATTTGGGATGACATAGGAAATGTGGCCCAATGTCATATTGTCAATTTTGTTAAAAATATTGTACTTTTTATGATGATAAAATGACATCCATCAGATTAATATGCATGGTATGCTCTAAAATATTCCTCTAGTTTCTCCTAAGTGACTTCCACACTTGGCCCATGTTCAACATGTGTCATCTATTTATTTATCATAGAGTCCTTTCTTTTTACGTTAGACACCAACCTCAACAAGGACATGTATCTGATTGTTGCTTTGTTGCATTGGTTAACTACCTTGCAAATGTTTACAACAATAATGTGATAACTATTGGATTAATATGACTGGATGCTCATATTAAAAAAAGCCCACACCTATACACATGTCAAAATATGGTTTGGTCATTAGGTATCTACTTTATCCATATAACCAAACCACCACCATGGACACATGTTTCTAAGTATCTTTGTCACACTAGTTAAATATCTTGCAGGTTTCTAAAGTGACCATGAGACAACCATCATATTTATCAAGATTAGGTAGTCAAGATAAGATTTTACACATGTTTCTCTTGTCCCACTAGGACCACTAGGATTATAACACATAGTAACCGCTAAAATGCTGATGAAAACACTACATTCTTCTTTGCCTTTGGTCCCACCTAGGATGCATGTCAACACCTCACTTTGTCACTTTTGTTAACAAGTATGCACTTTTTCAAAGTGACTCTATGACAGTCATTAGATCTTATTTGATCCAATGATTATAAGAAAAGAAAACACCATGGGTCTGAGCATACCTCAAAAAATGACATGGTTCCACATGGGAACATTGAACAATAGAAAATTTTATTGGATTTAATGAATTATTATCTAGGAATACACACCCTCCATGTGATTTAGAGAAATAAAACTTAGGGAGGAACCAAGAAAGAAACAACTAACTCAGTAGGTAATGTAGAAAGGAACCTCCTTGCAAAGATGAGACCCATCTTTTAAGTTGTCCAAAAGGTAATTCAAAAACATAACAATGGCATGGTTTTAATGTCCTAGGGTATCTTTTGTAGCACTAGGTATTTTTGTCATTCCTAAAAAAGGGGCTAATAGGGTGTATTTTGTTTTAACAAAGTATGATATTGCACTTTTCACACTTTTTGTATTTTTCACAAAGCTCAGCATTATAAAGTTTGCAATGTGTACTCAAAAATCTGAATTACAAAGTAGGAGATTTGACTAGTAGAGAGACTAAACCATAAGAGAAATACAATACACACAAAATCCTCTATCTTCAAAATTTTCCATCATCAACCACAAAGTAAGAGTAGAGAAAACAAGAATAAAATGTTAGGGTAAATCCATCTCTTTCATAAATTTAGCATTGTTTGCTTCAAAGCGTAGAGAGTAATATTGGTTTTACCAAGTAGAATTTTTTTGGTTTTGGAATACGTTATTATCCTTTCATACTACTTCTCCTTGATTATTTTGTAGGATAGACTAATTTAATTGGAATTCGTAGTTAAGAAATTTCTAATTACAAAATATTGAGAGTCAAGGTCATTTTGAATATTGACCAGTCAATGATAATTTCTTGTTAGAGTAATTAGATATTTCATAATTAACTCTAGTTTTCTTAAGATAAAATTTAGGCATCTAATAATTAATTCTTTTATTAATTATTATGATGCAACCTAGGTTAGACCATTTTAAGGTTTTGATCTCCTTTATAAGGATGGTCTCTCTTTGTAATTAAAAACTAATTCACCTTTAATAATAGAAATCTTTCTTTTTACTCATCAAGAATGTCTCAGCTATGGATCTATGAATTTCAACCTCCATAGATTTTTCTTCTCTCTTTCTGTGACACATGGTTTCATGTAAGTGATTGGTGGGAGTTGTGGGGTTGATCTTTCATCAACTTCAACATGGTTTTTTCTGCTATCAAAGTTAGGGGTACATTTTTCACTCTAGGAGACATGTCTTGCAGGTGATTGTTGGGAGTTGTGGGGTTGATCTTTCATCAACTTCAACATGGTTTTTTGTGCTATCAAAGTTAGGGGTACATTTTTTACTCTAGGAGACATATCTTGAGCATTTGATCTCCGATTTGAAAATTCTTTATATCATTGGAAAGGTCTTTCCAACCTCTTTCCACTAATGCTATTTGTTTTTCTATATTCTACTCTATGAATATTACGTTTAGTCTTTTTCATATTTGCATTCTAGTGGATATCTTGGTTGTTTCAAGTCTAAGGATTGATTTCATTACTTTAGATGATTCATCTTGACTTGTACTATCTAGTGTATTAGTCTTATGTCTCTTGACATCATTTGTATGAATTATTGAAACCACACTAAGATAAAGTGCATCATTGCATCTGTATCTTCATTTTAGTAGTTTTTTCATGTTTTGTCTTCTGATTCGAGCAGTGTCATCTAAGGACACTCATGTAGATTATTGTACTCTTGGTATTCAATGTATCTTGTGCCTAATTGTAAATGTGCTACTCATGATTAAAGTGTCATGGGGGGTTGATGTTTTCCCTTTGTTTTCCATCTTCCCTTATCTAGTGAGTTTCCTTTCTATGACATTAGCCACATGACATGTATGGGATTAATCACCTCAGTACACACATATGTACTCTTTTGTGCATCTTGATTGTGGTTCCTTGACATGCAATTCTTTTAGACCACATTTTGAGTTTCTTATCATCTGACCCTTGTCTACATTAGGGGGGTTCTTCTATTGTTTCTCATGCTTCCTTGGTTTGATGGAGTGAGCTATGTATTCAGTTTTTGTTCCTATGTACTAGGCAAATGCAGTGGCTAGGTACCTATGCATTTTGGTGAGATGGATTATTTACCATATAGACACTCTTATTTTTGTTCCTACTTTGGTTATAGCCTTTCATGTTTTATTGATTAACTCTTTAGGCTTTGGCATTTTATTCCATTTGTATCTTCGAGTTCAATTTTTTCCCTTTATGTGCATCCTAATTCAATGCAAATTATAGTCTTCTCTACCTAGTCAAGTTCTATTTTAGTGTATGTTCTTTAGATTAGCAGTTACTTTTGATAGAGTTTTGTAGCTTCTACACACTTCAATGGTGTTCTTCATGATCATCCTTTTATTCCTATCTTTTGGAACATTCTTTCTTTTTGGAGTAGGGTTTTTCCCAACTAGTTTTCTCTATTTCTCCTCTTTTTAGATATTTGGTTGTTATTTGGTACCTCATTAGGCTTTGTTTTCCAGAACCAAAATCTACTTTCTATAGTAGTTTCTAGGTTTTTAGCTACTCCCTATGTTTATCGTAAGGGGGATGTTAGAGAAATTAGATATTTTCTAATTAACTCTAGTTTGCTTAAGCTAAACTTTAGGCATCTAGTAATTAATTTTTTTATTAATTATTATGATGCAACAAAGGTTAGACCATTTTAGGGTTTTGATCTCCTTTATAAGGATGATCTCTCTTTTTAATTAAAAACTATTTCACCTTTGATAATAGAAATCTTTCTTTTTTCTCATCAAGAATGTCTCATCTATGGATCTGTGAATTTCAACCTTCACAATTTTTTCTTCTCTCTTTCTGTGATAGGTGTTTCCATACATGTGATTCTTGGGAGTTGTGGGGTTGATCTTTCATTAACTTAAAAATTTCTAATAACAATTAAACTTTAAATAATCATATATAGATAGGAATAAATAAAATATTCTAAAAAATCAACAAACCAGTTAATGGAATACCATCATATACTGAACCTATTGAACAAGTTTCCAAAGGCTATAGAACCTATCTAAGGACATGAGAGGGAAAGAATATTGTAGGAGTGCTTTACCACCCTACCATGAAGCTATTAAGCTTTCCCAAAATCTTTCTTGACATGAAAGATACCCAGCCCAACAATGAGGAAGTGTAAATAGGTAAAACTAAGAGTAGTAATGGAATGTGTGGTTAAATAAAATCATGTTCTAAACCATTCACTAATAACATGGATAGAAAAATCAAGGTATGAAAGAAAATCATCAATATTCCTTGATCAAGATGTATAGATCTATTTTCTATAACATTCAAATTTCCACTATGCAATACCAATATGTAGGCATACAATTAAATATGCTTGCTAAAAAGCATAAATACTTAATGGATACATTCAGTCTATGCCATTAAGTTGTTGATATAAGGTTGTTTTGAAGTGAAAACCCTTTTATGGAACAATCATTATTTTTTCAATGATGTCAAACCTGCTACTTGTTGGTGAGATAATTTATTTTTGGTCTAAAAGCTATCATTTAGTTGATTGATGAAGAGGACTTGAAAAGAGGAGATAACAATAGCACCTAGAGAAAGGTTGAGTTATTTGGTACATAAAAGAAGCCCTAAGACCAAGTAAAGAATTGATAGTATAGTGAATTGTCTATCTACTTATAGTCTAAAATGAAGGATTACTCAAATTAAGACTAGAAGAAGATCAAGTATGAAAAGTGTTTGCCAAGCCTTGCCGAGTAGTCAATGCAAGACAAGAAAAAATCAATGGAAGTCGAGTGAAAAATAATCCTTGCCAAGAAAAGATGAAAATCAATGCAAGCCGAGTGATTTTTAGTATATGCTGAGTAAATTTTAGTTGATTCTAAGCATTAATAAACTTTATTGTTTGTAGAGTAAACTAGTGTTGGCTAAGTAAAAGAATAGTATAGAAGCCAAGTGATAACATCTTGATGCCGAGTGCTAGTATGCATGTTAAATTGTAGATTTTATGAATCTGAGATGACTACTTTGTTTTCTTGAATTTTGTGAAACATGTGGAAGATAACGATGATGAGCTAGTGGTATAGAATTCAAGGTTAACCATTTTGAGGTGAATTCAAGGAAGATTGTAGAAGAATTTTCTAGAGGAACCAAATGGAAAAGTGGGTAGATTCATTTTATCCTACCTAATCCTACCTAACCCTAAAATGGATGACTATGGTTAAGTGGGAAAAGATCTTAATTCTTTATTTATAGAGAGAGTTGGTCAAAAGAAAAGGATGTCATGAGCAACAACCTAAAGAAGACAAGGATTTTAGGGTATTGCTTCATTCAATGGCTGAATAAAAGAGACTATAATTGGCATGCAAAGCAAGAAGGCTTAAGAGTATGAATACTTGACAGGTAAACAAGCTATCTGAGGTGAAGTGTGTGAAAGCCAAGTAGAATGGAGGACTGAAATAGAGATCTATAATCTACAAGTGAGTTGTAATTTGTTATCAGATTAAGCCTTACTATTACTTTCTAATCATTGTATTAGTCTATGCTAAATCCTTTGGATTAAGGTTAACTTAACAATCATTTGTAAATCCTTTAACTGGGTGACTTTCCAAGTGAATGGTCTAAAGTTCTCTAACAAGGCTCACTCCTAATAAGGTGATTGAAATCCTCTAACCAGGTAACATTTAATATTTTGTATTTAAACTTTAACACAGTTAGCCTTTCACAGGGCATCACTTTAGAAGAGTGAGAATTAGTAGAATGTCACTAGTAATTTTTTCCAATTTGGGTTTCCACAAAAAATCCTTGTGTCAAATATGTTATTGAATCTATTATGTTTCATGTTTACATTTTTGTAAAGTTGTTTTGACCTAGGACAATAACCTAAAAAATTTAAGTATTGTATGATCTAATGGATGGATGCATAATAAGGTTTTATGGATATGGATCAACTAAGCATTGAAAAGTTTTATTTGTACATCTGGACCTTGGATAACTAATTCACCGCCCCCCCACCCTCCTCAATTATTCTAAATAATTCCAACATGGCATCATTTCTAACATACTAATATATAAAATGTAATTTTTTTTATAAATCAAGCAAGAGAAAGAATGAAAAAACAAGTTAAGTTGCATCTTAAATAGTTTATCAAAACTTGACTATCCAAAAGAGAAAAGCATTACCAATATACTCACATATGGATTGAAGGTGCCAAATAAAACACACATCTTTTAGTCTAATCTACCCTTCCCTAATTTATCCATAATCATCACCCTTCCATTATTCATCTTCCTCACAAAGAAACATTAATCACATACAGTTAACCTTTTAAAGAGTAAAGAAAAATATATTCTAATCTCTCTAATGTATAAGGAAATATAACTCTTTCATTCAATAGTCCATCAATCATCACATTATTTCTCCTCAAAAGAAAGAGAAGAAAACCAAACATTAAGAAAAATAGGACATAATTCCCCATTTTTATAGAAGACAAATAATACCTTTCACCATTCAAATATTGTAATATAAACAATTCACAAGTGTATAGAGTTTCTTCACATTTCATCTAATCACAATTAAGATCCATAGGAGGTATACTTAACTCAAGAACCTTATGATGCTTATAGGCTTGATATGAGAAAAAAAGATGATTAGGTCAAGAAGGAAATGAATTAGGTTATGAAGGCCAAAAGAATTCAAGTGTAGTACAATCTTTGGGCCTAGAAGTATGATATAAACTATGATTAACCATTTTCACTTCTTCATCATGAAAATATTTGAGACATTTATGAATAGGTGAAGCAACAACATGCATGGCATTTAACCATGACAAACCAAGCTTAACTTGAAACTGGTCAAAAGTAGGAACAATAACAAAGGTAATGTTCACAATTTTTCCACAAAGTTCAACCAATGATGGATAAAGAAAACCATTACAAGTTTGAATCCACACATCCAGTGTATCATAAAAATTGCATTGCAATCTTTTCATAAAATGGTTTCTTCAGTAATATATAACATTGACTAAGGAGGTAGGATCAACAAGACAACCATGAGTAGGTATCTAAGAAATCCTAGCAACAATATAAAGGGGACCATCAAGAGCTTTAATAGTCTTAGAATCATCAAAAGTCATCAAAAGTTCCCGAGGTCCTTTATTGTTAGCTTGTTGTCAAGGTTTAGGTTGAGGATTCAATTTAGTCTTCAGTTTCAATTGATGTTGAGCTAAAACCTGAGATTGAAGAGAAGGTTGAGACTGAGGTAGAGATTCATATTGAACAATATGCTTCACTTGATTAACAACATGATTAAGATCATCTATCTTAGAATCATACAAAATATCCATAGAAGATGGCTAAGAAATAGTATTAATATCATGTTGAGGTAAAGGATTCATATAGATTTGTAGATTTTTATTAGGAGAAGAAACAAAATTAGTCCCACTACCATCAAAATTATCAACAAATAAAGCATTAGAGTTAATTAAATCTTCAACCTCATTTTTTAAAGAATAACAATTCTCAGTATCATGACCATTATGGCGATGATATTGACAAAAAGCTTTAGAACCAAAAGATTTAGATGTCATCATAGTAGGTAAAAGAGGTTGAATAGGAGGTAAAGTAATCATATTAGCAATTAACAACCTATTCATAATAGAATGAAAAAATTCAGAAAGAGGAGTAAATGTACAATTTAATTGAAAAGTAGTGTATGCAGAAGGGGCATTGTGAGACACAAAAACAACTTGATCAACAACTATATTTTCTTGTTTTTTTTCTTGACATAGTTGTTAAATTTTTTAACTTTATTTGGATTAGGAGTAGCATCACTTTTATCAATAGGAACAAGAGTATTGGAGTAGTGCTCTCAAATTGACTTGCTTGTAATTGATAATGATGAGGAGCTGCACAAAGTTGTTGAAAAGAAGTAAATTTAGTAAGAATAATCTCATCTCTAATATCCTTTTGCAAATTTGAAATAAACATACATTGAATATCAATATCAGGAATAGGATAGGAAATTTGAGCATATAAATGCTTAAATCTACCAATAAATTTAGTCATTTTTTCTTTAGAATTTTGTTTAAAATGTATCAAATCAATCAGACACTTGCAGGCCCATGTTGTTTTTAAATTGTTGAATAAAGTAATTAGCAAGTTTTGGAAATGAATTAATAGAATAAGGAGTCAAGGAACAAAACCATTGTAAGGCCTTGTCATGAAAAGTTTGAGCAAAAAACTTGGCTAAAAGCCCATGATCATGAGCATAATCAGTGCAAAGGATTTTAAATGTTTTATTATGATGAACATGGTCTCCCTTACTATTGTAATTCTTAAGACAAGGCATATTAGCTTGCTAAGGAATAGGAGTACGAATGTTATTTTGAGACAAAGGACTTCACATGTCACAAGTACGAATGCTAAACTTGTTTTGAGTCAAGGTAGCAAGTTGTTGTTATAAAGATTATGTTGTTTAAGACAAACTAATAATTGTTGAATCATTAGAAGAAATAGGAGAAATAGAGACATTAGAAACACTAGCTAAAGTGTATGAAGCTATAGGAATGGACAACATAACTGGAGGAACACTAGGAACTATAGTTGGTAGAGGATTGGAATGAGTAAAAGGAACATTGTGATAAGAAGGTTGTGATATAGGAAGGGAAATATGAGGAACACTCATAGAGGGAACCATTACAATCACCAAAGAAGGAGTATAAGTAGGCACACTAGGTAAAGGAATAGATGAAGGTTCTACACTAGTGACAGGAGGAAAAAAAACCCTAAATATTGAGCTTCTTAAGATAAAAGTTTAACATTGGAATGCACAAGGAGAGTAATACCATAAAAAAGGTTAATACCTTGGTCACTATCAAGGAGAAATTTCTTAAGAGCCTCTAAATCTTGAATAGAATCTTAATTATGGTTTTCTTGAATAAGCCAATTACCCATTTTATCAAGTTCAGTTGAAAGTTTTTGGGCTTGTTCGAGAGGAACTCTTAAAACATCATCCCCATCATGAGATGAGTGAGAAGAATTTTTCTCCATAATAGGATTAGAATCAAGAAGAATCAAATTCTCATTTAAGATCCTAATGAAAGGAGAAGAAGACTCTGGCTCAAAGACACCCATAAGTCTACGACTTCATTTAACTAGAAGATTTTAAGTAGGACTAGAAGTAATAAAGCTCATAAGCCAATGCAATACAAATGAACTAAACTAAGAAAATATAAAGTAGAAATATTTTTGAATTTTGAAAGAGATTTTGCAATTTTTTGTATTTTAGAATTTTAAAATGTAAGAGCATAAACTAAATCTAATATTAATGCAATAAAATACCTAACAAATATGAAATGAAATATAACACCACAAAACATAATAGGGCATCTAATTCCACACAAAAAAGGGTAAGCATGTTAGGTTCACCAAAATAAATAAGAAAAAAATAAGACCTATCCTTAACCCAAATTCTCAAAAGGAATGATCCAAATTGATTAATAAAAAGGAAGTGATCAATGCAAAAATGGGTCAAGCAATGGAGAATATGAAGAAAGGAGATCCTATAATCTTGGTATGAAAAACTATGTACTTGAAATCTGGAATAAATAGAAGATAAATACTAACCTTAAAGTAGGAAGAGTCTAGAAAATGTTGATTTCTAATGTCTCTGTTTAGTTTCAAAGAATTTTGCAACTTGTTCTAAACTAGAAATGTTGAGATGGAGAAAACCTAAAAGTAATTTTTCCTTCTAAGATTAGGTCAAACTTGACGCAGATAAAGGGGCTCAATCTTACCCTAGGGAACAATTGTACCCTGAAAAGTTGACCTTGACCTACACTACTCCAACAAAATCTATGTTTGTGGATCTTGCAAGTTTGACAAATATGGTATCTAAATCTTCACTTTAATTCATTGTTCCACACCTGTATCTGCAAGAAAAAAAATGTTTTGTTATTTGGATGGTGGGTTTTCCTTGGTAAACCCTAGATTGGAATAAACCTTTAAATCTAATTGAAATTTCAATATGAATAAATAAAGTAAATGGAACTATTCATCTTACTTATATTGAAATCCTTGTGGAGGATTTGAATCCTTGAATCCACAAGTACGGATGCTCCAAATGAATGTAGAAATATATGCAGGATGTCTCAAATCAATGGAATTAGATCTTCAATGCCAATATTGAATGGATCTTTTCATAGGAAAAGCCTTGGATGATTGTAGATGGAGAAATCCTCAACAAGAAGGTTCCATAGAGATTGAATCCTTCAATAGCTAACAATGGATCTCCTTGATGAATTGGATGCTCGAACACTTGAATGCTTGAATTATTAATAGATATTAGATCTTCACTTTATACTAGGTGAATTCTCTCATGAAAAGTGGATAATAACCTTCCTCATAGATAGTGGATGTCAAAATGAGGGAAGAAGGCTTCCTTATATAGAGATCTAGGGCACAAACTTCTAGACAAGGCTGACATGGGAGCATTAAATCCTAATTAACCTTAACCCCTAGAAATAGACCTAGATTAATTATAATTTAAGATCCTACCATTCCAAAACCCAAAATAGATGACCTAGAAGCAAGAAAATGAAACTTTCTAAAGTCTGATATTTTGAAACCTTCAAAAATTGAAAATTGGACTTGGGGTCAAGGATGAGGTTGACCCTACCCTAGGTTAGAGTTGAGGTCATCCATGACCTAGGTCAAGGTCGAGGTTGACCTTAACCTAAAAGGTTTTCCTTGACCTAGAAATTTAAAGTCCTTAATTTCATTGAAAAAGTTGTTAGAAATAGGTTGGATATAGAAAGAGAGAGAGAGAAAAGAACAATTGGGGAAAAATAACTAGATCCATGAAAAGACATATTTAAGGCACTTAACATGACCCCAAACCACTTACTTTGAGGGCTAAATGCTCTTAACATAGAAGTTCTTCCATTTTAAGATAATATAGAAGTCATACGACAATGGAAGGTAATGAAACTTGAAGTAGTTCATCGTTGTACTCTTGTATATATTTTGAATGTCTTAAGCATATGTTGAATCACCATTTATCTTTGTTTTCTTATTGTAGAACATGAATTCTTTTGTTCTTGTAAGGGTTTATTCTTGGTAGGTGTGAGATGTTTTAAATTTCAAATTTAGTTTGTAAAGTGTGTGAGAATAAATGATCATTTCATGCTTATAATGATATTGCCTACTAAAAAAAATTATTTCGAATCAATGATCCTTAATATTACAAGAAGATAAATAGAGGGCAATTTAGGTCTACTTCAAGATAAGAAATGTTCATGTGTTTGGAGGAGGTAAGAGAATTGTTGCTCTATTAGACATGTAATTTATTCTTACATATTGTTGTAGGGGAAGTTCCAACTTTACAATTCTGTGCAATATAAAGGAGGGGTGAACAAGCCAAGGTTAAGAACCATACTTTCTCTTTTATGGATTGAAGTATAATAGTCTCAACTTTAGGAATGTTAGAAAAATAGCCATATAATTAATTCCTAAATTATTTGTTTCTACTCCACATGTAAAATATAACATTATTTTAAAGAAGTATAATGCCATGTCTATCTTCAGTTTTGATATGAATATTTTCTCTTTTGCTTTTATAGCCTGAAAAAAGATTTTATCTACATTTATTTTTATTTATTTTATTTATATCAGTATGTATTAGGATTTCAAATTAACATCTTTTGTATACTTTAAATAAATTCTTAATATTAAAATATTAGTATATTAGCTATGTATTAGTGTTTAAGGTGTGAATATCTTGATCTCTTGAGGAGAACTTTATTGTCATCATATATGTTTTTTGATATTTTCTTATTATCTATTATTGAAATTTTTGTATCATTGACATTTTAAATTGGAAATATTAGATAAAATTAAATAAATATCATATTGTTTCTTCAGTGTTGGTTCCCATGGACACTTTTTCCTCTTATCATACAAAGTGCACTTGATAAAAAAATTCCAATTCAACACATGATTTAGTGTTTAATTTTATCAATACAAAATCATATTTTCAGCTTTATAATAAAGGCTTATATTATTTGATCAATAAACTCTTTCCATTAGGAAATATAGATAGTGCAATCAACATTGGATTGAAGAAATGTGTGGCTAAACTCTCCCAAAAAGGATTTGATTTTATTCAACATTTACTATGCTCAAACAACAACATACTACCACTAGAAAGTAGATTAAACTATCTTTTCTTTAGCACAAGTAACTTAAAAATTTAAAAAATGTGCTATTCAACGATAAACCCAACAACTAGGTGGTAAAAAAACACATTTTTATAGTATCATTAATTAAAATAAGTTTTGTACCATATAGGGCACATACTATAAATCAACCAAGCCTATAAAGCACAATACAATGATGTGAGATTATGCACCTATGAGAAATCTACAAGTAATATGCTTGTTTTGATAGTGGGACATGTGGTGTCTCACTTGTTTGGAGCAAAATATTTATATATACTATTGATATTAACATAAAACCACATTCCCTCTGCACTTTTAGCTCTACAATTTTTTTGCATTTTCCCACTCTCCAAGTTTTGAATTTTGATGAGTGGGGATGGCCCCCCAGAGACAAACTAGATCCTAGGGATTTTCCTAGATCTGCAACTTGTTCTAACCTCGTTTGGGAGTTTCTAGGGTGGAGTGGATCCCGACCATCCTTTGGGTGACACTATGGAGGCTACTATTCTGGTGGATGGTCAAGAGAAAGTTGTGAGCCCTTTAATGAATCAAGGTTGGAAGGACCTAGTCTAAGGAGAGAAGATGACCCATGTACCCCTAGAATACCTCAAGGTGATTAGTGGAGATGAGGGGTTAGAAATTATTATCCTAGACAACTTGGTTGACAGTGTGTCTGCCAATCTAAAATTGTGCTTGGTTGGCAAGTTTTTGGCCTTTCGCTCATCGATTAAGATGGTTAGGAATTGGGTAAGTCAGAAGTGGAAGGTGAAAGGGTGTGTAGTTGTTTCAACAATGTCTAGGGGGGTATTCTACTTTTATGGTGGTAGAAGACATGACTATGGTTCTTTTTGGGTTTTGGTACTATAGTAACCATAATCTGATAGTGGCTAAATTACACCCTCCTTTGGACCTAACAAAGGAATTGAATAGGTTGGCCCCTATCTAGGTTAGACTCTCAGGACTCCCTCTAGAGTTTTGGGATGAAAGAGTCCTCAAGTTGATAGGGAACTCCTTTGGATACTATGTGGTGACAAACATGGTTACCCTTCAAAAATCTAGACTGGTTTTTGCAAGGTTTAGTATGAATGTAACAATTGGTGCTACACTTCCTGAGTCCTTTGTGCTAAGCTCTAAATGGGAGAAGAAGGTGCATCCCATTTTTTATGAGAATGTTGGACTCTTCTACCAAATTTTTTCAACATTTGGACACTTGTTTGTTGATTGTAAAAAGAATTTATAGGAAGGAAGATGAGAAAGTGAGAGAAAAGGAAATAGAGGAAGTACCAAAGGATAAGGAGGGAGAGACAGAAGCAAAGGTGATGACAACTTGTCAGGAGGGGCTTAAGGTGGTGGTTTTTGCACCCTCTAACATGGATATAATTAGAGTGATAGAACTAGCTAAGGTATCTCTGATGATTCCTGATCTAGGTGGACCTTCAACAATGGTGGAGGAAGGTGAGATTGTTGATATTGATGGTGAAGATCTCCCCTTTTTACAAGGTATTGAAGATCTTGTAAGAACCCCCATGAGAAACATGGTGATTGAGGAGTTGTATAAAGGGGGAGGATAAATGTAAAGAGATTATAGAAGATAAGGGGAAGGACCTGGAAGTGAAAAAAGTGGCCTAAGTAATTAGTTGGAGTGATGAAGTTCCCCTAGCTACAAAGTTGATAGAAAAAACCACCACCTTTGCTTCCCCACTGGGGGAAGAGGAGGGGAAATAGAAAACTCAAAGGAGGAAAACCAAAATTTCAAAGAAACATAAAGGTGGGAAGGATTTGAAGTTAGATGTGGGAAAATTAGGGAAACAAAATAGAAGAATGAA
This sequence comes from Cupressus sempervirens, assembly GCA_028749045.1. Classification (NCBI taxonomy): domain Eukaryota; kingdom Viridiplantae; phylum Streptophyta; class Pinopsida; order Cupressales; family Cupressaceae; genus Cupressus; species Cupressus sempervirens. The sequence continues at coordinate 389,998,817 of CM053788.1, read as the reverse complement.
ACAGATGGAAAGGGAGGTGGTTAGTGGTAGGAAACCTACCCTAGAGGCTATGACCAAGGGTAGAAAATGATTATTCTATCTTGGAATATAAAGGGGTTGAATAGCCCTTAGAAGTAGTTTGCACTTAAGCAAAGGCTATCTCATACAAGGATTGATATCCTTCTGATTGAGGAAGTTAAAATGACCATGACTAACCTAGAAAGTATTGCGAGTTATTTTTGGTTGGGGGCCAATTTTTTCTTTTGTGAAGCGAAAGGAGTGTCAGGAGGTGTGGCTATCTTTTGGAATCTTGGTGTTGGTAAGTGGAATTTTGTACATTGCTCTAAAAACTACCTTATTATTGAGCATAAGAAAGATGATAAGACTTGGAATGTCATTAATGCATATTCCCCAAACTCAAGACATGGAAGAGGTCAGCCCTAGGAGGAACTGTCTAAATTCTTGTCCCATTCTAGGAACACTTTCTGCATGGGTGACTTTAATACCCTATTGTATTCCTTTGAGAATGTTGGAGGAGTAGTGGATTTTAGTAATAGTATGAAGGATTTGGTTGAGTTCATAAAAAAAAATGACTTGATGGATATGGGAATGTGTGGTGTCAAGTTTACTTGGTCAAATAAAAGAAAGGGGGTTGACCTTATTCAAGTCAAATTGGATAGAATCTTGGTCTTGGCTGGCTGGGATGGGCTAACCTTTACTACTCTCATGGGATTACCCAAAAAGGTCTTGAATCATGCCCCTATCATTTTTAATTGGAAGGATGTGGTGCAGGGGGCCCAAGACCTTTTAGATATGAAATAATGTGGCAATCTCATCTAGACTTTGTTCTCAGGTGGAGGAGTGGTGGGGTATAAGAGTGGAAGGAATTACAATGTTCAGACTCTCAGCCAAACTTGACAATGTGAGGGGTGTAATACCCCAAAATTGGCACATTGCCATATTAACCAACTTTGGTTTATTCAACTATTCCTAAGTCCTATTTTACTAGGCAATTCTAATTCTAATAATTGCTACTTGACCTAAGTGTCAAATGTAGAAAACCATAATTTGCACTAATCATATTATTTATTTAATTCCTAAATATTGACTCAAATTAGCTACACAAACCTATTGATTTAATTTAATTGAATTATAAGTGTTTTAATTTAATTAAATTAAAATTACCTCTTTAGCTAATATACAAAGGAATTAAATACATTTAATTTAATAAGACATCTCCTCTTTTTAATTATTGAATTTTATTATTCAATTAGTTAAAGTTATCCATTTATGAGGTCATATTCTATTTTATTAAATTAGATATTCACTCAATAAAAGGAACCAATCAGCTCCTTTTATCATCAAAAAGAACTCAGTTAACTACTTTTATCACTCAAAAAGGACCTAGTTAACTCCTTTTATCACTCAAAGGCAACTAGTTAAATCCCTTTTTAGGAGGAAGTTACCTTTATGACTAGCTCTCACATTCAATCTTGACCGTACATTTCAGTTAATCTTGACCATTGATCACCTCTTGGATTCTATAAAAGAAGCTCTCCATTCCTCATTATAGAGGGTGATTTTTGGAATTTGCTTGAAACTTATGCTAAAAATTTTACTCACTTTTCTCACATTTGCATAGCTTTATTTCTTTCATTGTAATAGCATTTAGATTTTAAATATGCATCCATTTAGCATACTATGCTTCTTCATTTCTTAGATTAATAATTGCATCTCTCATCTAGATTAATTGCACTTTCATTTAGCTGCATAAATCCTTCATTCTATAGGTCTGGTTGCTTGCTTCTCATTCTGAAAACAAAGACATAATCCTTCTAGTTAGAAGGCAATAGGTCACTCTATTAGACTTTTCGAATAAACAATACAATGTTTATTTCAAGATGATCTCACAGGTAATGACCATGTTGAAGTGTATGTGAGGATTAGAGGCCCCAAATTTCACATATACAAGGATAAATGTTTGACCTTGGAAAAAATTCACTTTGGAGATATCTTTAAGAAAAAGAGGGAGATGTAATGGAAGCTAGAGGAGATACAAAAGGAAATGGGGGAGGACTTGGCTTCATAGGACATGATTCTAGAAGAGGAAAACTACATGAGGGTGTGGAAGGACACAATGATCAAAGAGAAAACCTACTAGAAGAAAAGATTGAGAATCTTATGGATAAATTTGGGAGATAGAAATACCATATTGTTTCCATACATTATTCTCCATCCATAATCAGAGAAACACTATTGATGCTATGATGGATGATAACAATATAAAGCTAACAAAAATGGAAGAGATAGGGACCTAGGCTAGTAGTTACTTCAAATATTCTTATATGGAGGAGTAAAGGGCCTTTAATAGGGAGGATAGGCAATGGTTGATTTATTCCATGCCCAATGTGATCTTAGTAGAGGAGAATGAGGAGCTTACACAACTAGTCAGTGAGGAGGAAGTTCACTGAGCCATTTTCTCGATGAAATCTTACAAGTCCTTAGACCTTGATGGTTTCCCCCTAGCCTTCTTTCAACACTTTTGGGAGTTCATAAAAGTTGTTCTAATTATAGTTTTGCATGATTTCTTCAAGACTAGGAAGTTACTCAAGAGACTTAATTAAATGTTCATAGTTTTGGTTCTCAAAATTAAGGACTCGAGGCCTATTAGCCTATGTCATAACATGTATAAGATCTTCTCCAAGATAATGGTAAACTATCTAAAGCTGCTACTACATAAATTTATTGGGAAAACTTAGAATAGGTTTGTCCCAAGACATCATATACTTGATGCTATTATAGCTACTCATGAGGAGCTTCACTCTTTGGAGAAGAGTGGTAATCCAAGTATGGCTTTAAAGTTAGATATATCAAAAGATTACGACAGGACTCATTGTACTTTCCTATATGAGGTCATGGAAAAATTTGGTTTTAGCTAGGGAGTTATAAAATTTATTAAATTGATGGTTGAGACTGTTAATTACTCAGTGCTAGTGAATGGTTTTCCATGAGGAAATTTCAGTGGTGAAAGAGGTCTTAGATAGAGGGACCCTAATTCCCCTTATATGTTCATCATGGTTGTGGAAGTGCTAGGAAGAGCATCCCTAGGGAAGGTTGAAGGAGGGGAGATCAAGGGCATCAAACCTACTAACTCACTTTTGATGGAAGTAATACAATAGTTCATAGATGATACTTTCCGAAGTGGAGACTCTTTAGTAGTGGAAGTAAGAGCTTAGAAACAAGTCTTGAAAATATATGTAGTTAATGTGGGATAGAAAATTAATTTGGATAAAAGTAAGGTTTTCTTCTTCAACACTAATTTGGATATCTAGAGGATGGTGATAAATATTCTGGGTTGTAACACTACCTCCCTCCTTGATATGTACATGGGGCTTTCTTTGATTGTCAAAGAGGTAAGCAATCATTTTTAGAATACCATCCTAGAAAAGATGCAAAAGAAGTTGATTGGGTGGAAAGGTAAAACATTAATTAGTGTGGGTAAGCTTCAATTTATGACTTCATCCCTTCAATGGATACTGGTCTACTTCCTCTCCTTGTTCAAAACCACTCAGGTATTGGAAGAGAATCTAGAGAAAATTCAAAGAAACTTCCTTTGGTCAGGGGGGGAGAGAAGAATAGATTAAGTCTGGTGAGTTGGGATACTATGTCTAGACCAAAAAATAGAGTTTTAGGTATTAGAAAGATTTAGAACTTGGATAATACTCTACTTACTAAGGTTGGTTGGAAATTGTTGAAGGAGGAGGTTAACTATGTAAGATCCTAAAAGCTAAATATCCAAGAAATTTCAATTTTATCCATTGCATTTGGAGATATGACCTTCCTACGGGTTCTAGAATTTGGGGTAACATTAAATTAAAGAATAGAAGTTTACTTAGGTAAGGTATGAGGTGGATGGTATGAGATGGTAATTAGATTAAATTTTGGGAGGATACTTAACTTGTTGGGAAATCCCCGGTCTGAACAAAGTATGGTAGGCTAAGGGACTACCTCCAATTGCAATAAGGAAGTATAATGAGGAATTTCTTTGGACCAAGAAGGAGGTGGAAAAAGATTCAAGTGCAATAGGGTCCCCTAGATGCTGGAAATCTGGTGGAGGAACTGGAAGAGATCCTCAAGGATTGTAGAATCCTGAGGGTAAATTAGAATGATACCTTTATCTAGAAGGTGACCATGCCTAGGGAGTTTTTAGTTGGTTCTTCCTATAGGATGATTTTTGAGAAAGAAATGGAATCTAAATGTTGGAGGAGAATATGGTTTAGCTATCTAATCCTGAAGGTAAATATCTTCTGATGGGTTTCCATGCATGGAAAAATTCTTATCATTGATAACGTAAGAAAAAGAGGATTCTAATTACCTAATAGATTCTACCTATGTGAAAGGGAGAAAGAGAACATCCCTCATCTATTCTTAAATTGTAGCTATGCTATTAATATATAGGGTACGATGTTACAAAAACTTAAAATTGTTTGGGTGTTTGATAAGGGAATAGACCAATTTTATTAGAATTGGCATTGCCCATTCCTCCACCTCCTCCTTATCCAAATGTGGAAAGTGATCCCTCCCACGTCTATTGGGGCATTTAGAAGGAGAGAAATAATAGAGCTTTGAGAAATGAAGAGAGGAGTGAGGAGATTGTTATAGATATTATATTCAAGTTGATAGTGGAGAAAATGAAGAATTTTAAATGGAGGAAACTAGTATTTTACCCTAATATGATTGAATAGAGGATTTCCAAGAACTAGAAACTTGAAAAAGGATTCATGCAGGTTGACAATTCTAAGCAACTTGCTAGAAAAAGAATGAGATGGATAACCCCCTAAGGAGAATCGGATCAAACTTAATTTTGATGGCACTACAAGAAAGGAGGGGGCGGCTGGTGGGGGTATGGTTAGAGATAGCAAGGGTAGAATGCTTTTGGCTTATGTTGGTAATCTAGGTAAAGTCTCGAATAATGTTGCAGAAGCCATGGTGCTCTTTTGGGGTTTGAATTTGGTTATCGATGTGGGATGGGAGAATGTGGAGATATAAGGTGATTCAAAAATTATTATTAAAATAGTGCAAGGCATCATGAAAGAGCGATGGCTGATCAAAAGGGTGATACAAGATATAAGACATTTATTACTCATCCCAAAAAGACTGGAATTGAAGCATATTTTTTAAGAAGGAAATGGGGTAGCAGATGAGATGGCAGTGTTAGGTCTAAGTGTGCATGGCCTAATTACTAGAGGGATTTTAGAGTGTTGCAAAATTTGATAAGACTTTTAGTGAATAAGGATATTATTCCATGATGAAGTACAACTGGAGAGAGTTTTTGTATCCTAGTGACAACTTAGTGATGAGCAAACTAATGGGGTCGATTCACTATGGATAGATGGTAGGGAATGATGAAATGGGTACTTACAATAATAAATTTGCATGGTTTGAAAGGGAAAGTATATTGAAGGATGATATGGGTGTATTTTTAATGATTTTCTTGTGCATATCATCGTACTTGGTGCTGAGTAAAAACTCAAATTTTTAAAGGTTTTGTGTTATTGGGAATGATGGAAAAGAATGAATTTGGGGTAATAGCAGTTGGCACATGATAAGAAAGCCAAGATGTGACATGGGAATTCATGAGAGAAAAGGCCTTTATGATTACTTAGAGAAACCCATTTTTTTCATTAGTGTGATTGGATTAATATGTGCCTCTGGTTTATAGTTTTGAAAGAAGAGATAATTCTAGTGAAGGCTGTTGATATGGGGGGAGATATTTTATGTATTAAGCCTATGATGATCGAGGAAAGTGCTCGTAAGCCACTAATTTGATACATGCTTAAAGAAGGTGGTTTAATCCCATTAATGGAGGTGGCAACCTCTATCTCTATAGTGGCCTATCTATATCTATGGAAATGTTGAGATCCTTGAATGGCTTTGATGAGAACTATTCCCAACAATTTGTTAACTCCTAGGAGAATAGGAAAGTTACTATTAATGGTATTACATTCTAGATTTTGGAGGAAATTATCTCCTTGGTGACGGGCATGTGATGAAAAGGAGAAAGTGATAGAAGGTGACAAGGGTTGTAGATAAAACCAACTTAAATCACTTCTTTCTAGAGGGAAAAGAACCCATTTGCCACCATGAAGAGTTCTTGTAGGAGAAACTTCCAGAGCCTTGGAATGAAGTTTTCTTAGTTTTGATGAAGTATTTAACACTTGAAGGGAGGTATGGTATTTGTTACTATTATCATTTTACTCTTATAAATCACTTCTATCATTGTGATTATATTTCTCTTTCATTCTTCTTGTTACATGATTTAGAGGATATAGTTTTTGATGTTAAGGAGAAGATGAAAAAAAGGGTTAATTATACTATCCTCCATCAAGGGTTGATTTTCCATCTTTATCAATTCTACCTAGCTCTATTACCCCCTAGGATTGTGGAGGTTGACATCTTGGATCTCAACAACCCTTGCCCCCACCATAGTCCTCTAAGAGTTACTAGCCCTAGAGCCCCTACCCCACATCTTTCACCTAGTGGGTCCCTAAAGGAGAGGAGGATTCCCCCTAGTAAAAAGATAAAATTGGAGATAGGGAAGGAGAAGGTGTTGGAAGACTTAGAGGATGAGGTGAGAGGTGGTACATGAAGATTTGGAAGAATTTTTAAAACTAACGCTAAAAGGAAATTGAGATTTATGACCTCACAGGAAGAGGACTCACATTTTGAGGAAATGACCCGCCCCATCCTTCTTAAAGGGAAGGATGAAAAGAAGCCTAATTAGGTCTTGCTCTCCTTGGTTTCTTATGTTCTACAGTTTCCTAGTTATTGAACTTTATATGGTTTAAGGTGGTTCTACCTTTGTTTATAAACTTTTATAGTTTAAGTAAACAAATCCTGGCAATGGTAATTTGTTGCTTGGCAAAAAAAATTTAATGATCCTTCAGGTAGTTTTTTTCCTTAGATTAGCAGCATGGTAGCCTCTTTTTCCACTAATGATAAAAATTTTAATTTTGTGATAAAAAATTTTAAAAATTTGATAGGGTTATTTTTATATTTTTTCCTCTCACAATTTAACCCTAGAAAATTTGCATGGTCTCCATCATTTTGATCCCTAACCCTAAGCCATTTGAATAAGCGGGTATTTATTTTTTCAAATTCATTATTTCTTATGATGTTATGATGGAGAGTTGGTAGAATATCGTAAGCAAGGGTGTGCACCTTTTCCAATCTCACGATTAAGGTTGTGTCATGTTATCATGAGAAAATTTTTGAGTTTCCCCGATCATACGATATCCTTTGTGTCATATGATCGTATAATGTTTTAAGTGTTGGAAAATTGTCTTCTATGATGTTACGATTCATATGCTATCGTAGGATCTCCAAGAAAAAATTGAAGGGTTGCGACATTATGATTAAAGGTTTATCGTGGTATCATGAGAAGTGAAAAGTGGTAGTTATGAGCTTATGCTAAGGTGTTCATCATCAGATCGTGAAGTGAAAGATGGAGGTCTATGATCCCACGATGTTGGCGTATGGTCGAGAAAGTTTCATTTGAAGGCTAAGATGCTATGACAATTGGTTTGTCATGTGATTGTAGAGGAAAAATGAATGCCTTGTGATGACATGATACTTTTTCATCATAGGACTATGAAAATATTAAAGGCGAATAGAAAGATGAGCTATCAGATAGGTGTCTACTCCTAATTGGATAGAGCTAATGTATGAATGCTAGGTGTGTATGTTGTCAGAGTTAGTGGGACAAGAAAAGGTTTAAATAGAGTAGGAAACAATGGTCTTTGATCTTATGATGAATTTTTTGTCATGAGATCTCAAGGTTGTGAAAAGGGATCTTCGATCTTGTTATTAGGGCATGATCGTAAGATCGCACAAGAAAAATGGTAAACCACCGATATTATGATATAAAATTTTCAAGGGTTTGGTATAGCATTGTAGAAGCAAAGAGGATCATTCATGATGTTATGAAAGGGTGAGCTTAACTATGATTGTATGATCGTAGGGTAAATGAAAGTGACTCATGATGCTATGAAGCTACTTGTTGTATGATCGTGGAAGGAGAGAAGATTGATATCGATGCTGCAACAAATGGGATGTTGTAAGATCGTAAGGGATTTTTGCCATTGTATCCAACTATTCAACAGGGGTTTATAAAAGGGTGCTCATAAGATCGAAAAGTCATTTTGGCAATTGTGCAATGTTACGAAAGGCCTTCTTAGCTACCTTTGTCATAATATTGTAAGATTTAATTTTGATAGGAACATAATGACAAAAAATGGACAATTGGCTTCTCGACCAATAAGATTTGAATCCAATACAAAAAGTGCATAGTTGGATATTAATGGTGATGCTCCATAAAGTTGATAGAATAGATTGATATCGTATTTCAAGCATGCTAAAATTAATGCAAGATAAATAGTAGTCTATGCATATCAACTTATAGAGATTTCCTCTTCTCATATTCACAATTCGTCATTTACAAAGAAGGAGAGTTCCAAACATTCCCTGTGTTTTTTGCTCATTCTGAATTGTTGTTTCCAAAACTTATTAAGAATAGAGAAATATCTTTTCTAGGTGTTTTATCTGCAAATTTTCAAGATGTCTAACCTTGAAGTAGAGGAGATTTAGGCTTCACAAATGGCAATTTCAAAGACTTCAACTTCTAAGGGAGGCAAAACCAGACAAAGAAAACCTAGCAGATTTGCAGAGGATTGGATAAAAATTTTCTCGAGTTCTGCTAATGCAAATTTACAGATGATAATGCCTATTTCAACCCATATGCTAGATGTAGAGATGTCATATGTCCTGATGTTACTGGTTCTGAGCTTTTCAATTTCTTCTATTGTAATAGGGAGAAGAAAATTCTTGTATATAATCCATGGAAGAAGAACCTTGCTAAATTGATTTTCCTAGAAGTTTTTGTGGATGTAGATTTGATGAAGGCCCTATTTCAATGTTATAACCAAACCACTAAGTCTTTTCATAGGAAGGATGGAACAGTTCTTTGTACTTTGGATGGAGAGTCTTTCATTGAGGCCTTTGGATTAACTGGTGCTATGGGTCAACCTATAGATTTAAAGGATTTACAAAGGAGATTTGAGGCAAACCCTAATGCCTTCATAGGAGCCTCATTACTGCAGCATATCCCTAGGGATTTGAAGAAAGTGGGTGACTACGCAAAGAAGATTCAAAATAAAATGCCATTGGACAAATTCAAAAGTTATTTTGTCAAAATTGTATATGGTTCCCATAAGGTGGTAGGAAAAGATGGGTCTGATGAGGTCTGGGGAGTAGAATATGTAATTGCAAGGGATGTATAGGATTCTTACCATGCCTATGAATATGACTATGTTAGTCATATTTTGGATATAATGAAGGAGAACATTGCTAGGGCTTAGACTAGAAATATGAGAGAATTCACTTTCCCCTACTACTCACTACTGATGCATTTAATCCTCTATAAGAACATGGGATACATCAGTTCTGACTTCATTGATCAAAATTTTGACTTGAATGGAGATCTACCTATACAGCTATGGACATGGGTATGGGATAGTACTTACCATTTTTCTAATTCTATGTCATTTTTCAATAATTTTAGTGCTATAATAATGAAAATGTTGGACCCAGGGTACTTTAGAGCACCTAAGATTTTGAAAGGTCTTTTAAGACCAGTCCTACTACCTGAGGGGAAAAGAATAGATCATAACTGGGGGGATATTTTCTTGTTTCCCACTTTTTCTTTAATGAGAGTCTATGGTTGTGCCTAGCCACCCCATATATTGCCAAAATTCATTCTTCCTAGGCTTGGAATAATTGAGTTCATTTGGCAATTGTTCATGGTAAATAGAGAATACCTGGGGCCAAGGGTACATAGGGGAACCTTTTTGTGTAGATGCTTTAAGATTGGTGATTTCACCATTGGTAAAGAGGCCCTAGACTCAATCCACTCCTATCTAAACCATTATAATTTATGCATAGGCCCCTACAGAATGTATGACTCTGAGGTTGGATGAGAGAAACACTCAAAGAGATGAGAAATTATATCTTGCCAAATTCCAAGGAGCTACCCCATGAAGACATCATCCTGAATATAGTAGCAAAAGGGGAGGTAGCTGATAAGCTTGCAAAGCTTGATGATTTGTTGAGGGTAGAGGGAGAATTGAAGAGAATTGATTCTACATTTACAAGATTCTAAATGGATATCCCTTACCCACAAATAATTAGGAAGATGGTCATGGACCATGCTGAGATTATGACCAAATTGCTTGAAGGTCCAATAGGGGAAGAGGATAGGGTTTGTCCTGATAGCCCTGAACTTGATGTGACTCTTGAAGTAGGAGAGGATGATGCACCTTAGGCATCATGGATGGACAAAGAAAATATGAGGCAAAAGATTGTTCAAATCCCTCCACAGGTCAAACAAAGGACCCTGTAGATTTTACCAGGACATGAGACAAAATTATTTACAAAACAAGGCTAATGCAACAAAGAACACCCTCATAGACCTGGAATTAGTTACAGCCAAATTAGATGATAGGATCATTCAAACTCATTCATTAAGTCTATAACACCCCGCCAAGGGATCCAAAAGAATTAACCTAAAGTTTTACTAAGTTTGCTAAATATTTTTTTTTTTTAAATAAGAAAGTATAACATACACATCAAACACATAGTAGCGGAAGCAATAACATTTAATCATTAACAAACATACATAATAGGTTACATTCCTTAAGGATCCCAAGACGTTGAGTCACATTTAAATTTAATTAATTCTAAGTCTAACAACTACCACATCCACATGAAAGAATAATAATAAAGTCCAATGTCCATAATATACATTTGTTCTGAATGCCTCTTGGCAAATTAATTCAAAATGCTCAATCATCCACTGTACATGTCACAGGGTATGAAAGGCTTAAAAGAATATACATATGTAAAAATAAAGATACATCATCCTCAAATCCATGATACAAAGTACAGTAAAATAAATGAAATCATCCACCACACATGATACATCCATACATCCATAATGATAAAACATCCATCATAAAATCTAACCATCCATCATAATGATCCAAGAACATAGTGAAGGTAAATGCCAACCAAGAAAGCTCTAGCCACGGTGACTACGGACAGATCTCAATGGTAAGAGTAAAAGCACTACCACCTGACCGCGTGGAATCTAAATGGTCCACTCCCACCGCACCAAGGAGATAGTCTCAAGTCCCATACAAGGTATCAAAAAACAAAACACAAGTACTCTCTAAGTTTAGGAAATCCTAAAAGTACACTATCTCAAAGGTTCTAACATAGATCGACATCTAGACCCAGAGGCACACAATGACACGTAGGGAACCTACTATGCAAGAAGGAAAGTGTCATCGCAAAAGTCACGTTGAGAGTTACTTGAGCAATCCCTTAGGAATCTTGGGTCCCTTGTGATCTTGCGGCCACTAGTATCCTCTCGTACTGATGAGGCATACTACAGAATGCAAGGTTGCAACCAAGCGTTCTCTCTACCCCATCCTAGTCTATACTAGCACTCAAGGCATGGGAGAGAACATACAGTTATCTTATTAGGTTCATTTAAGTTAGTATTTAGGTGAGATGTTTTCACTTATTAAAAAAACTTACAATGAGTTACTCTGGCAACCACTTAGGGGCCCGGCCCCCATCGCAAGCCACTTCCTGACACTACACATAGATAACCCACCCTAGGCTCATGAAATCACAAATCACAAATATCACCTCAGCCCTATACAAGCGACTGGAAAGCATCAAATGATAATCATAATGATCATAATAGTTCTCTATCAGCAACTGAAGGCATCAATGATAAGTCAATATCCAATGGTTCTCCAATGAGCAACCAACAAGTATCCCAATAATAGATCACAATACTAATCGAAGACTCCAAAATGGTCAAGTCAAAACATGTCACAACATGATATCATCAAGAACAAATCACTTTAAAACACCTCAGCTTCACACAAGGAAATTGGAAAGCAATAACAACCAGTAAAGATATCCATAATAGAGCATAGCATCACATTACCAAGGTTAGGTATAAAGATCAAGAAAAACTCACCATAACATCAATCACACAACCCTTGAGCCTCTGGTAACAACCTAAGACTAGTCAACATCTAATCAACCCCAAAACATAGATAACATAAACAAAACAATACAGTTCATAGTTTGGGTTGATTTCAAAATACATAATAGGGTTAGTAGTAAAGTTCAGTTTGTGTTTCAATGTACATTCCAAGTGTATGAGATTCTCCGCTTAATTTACAAGTCAACCCATTAATTTATTGGCTCAAAAATACATATAAAGTTACCCATATTATTTAAGTTATAAAATTAACAATTATTGATTTTTAATCAAATAATTACATTTTTAGTAAAATCAATATTATTATGATTAATAACTAAATTTACAACTTCATTAAATACTTTCGTTATTAGTAATCCTTAATTAAATCAAATTTAATTAAATTAACTAATAATTTATTTAACTATTTTTCATTAATTAATAATTTATTTAATTATTAATTAATAATATAACTTAATGATAAAATTTGATTTAATAATAATATAAATTTATTAATAAATTTTTTAATAATTAATATTATAAATTTAATATTATTTAAAATTCAATAAAATGAATACGATTTATAACAAACGTAATAAAGAAAATGAATTAAAAAAAAAAGAAAGCCTTTTTAAAAAGGCTTTCGACCTCTGTGTCGTAGTACCTGCTATCGCAAGGCCTGCGACAACCGAGTACAAAGTACCCTACCATTGTAGTACCTGTGATGCATGTACTGGTCGCAAATAGCAACAGGGGGTGGGGCATGGGGTAAATCCCCCCCCCATACTTATAAATATAAAGTTATATATATTAATAAACATTCGTATTTCAATCTACAATTTTCATTTTTAAATTTAAAATTCAACCCTTCCCCAATTAAATCCATATTTCTTTAATCTATCAAACAAGGATGTTTGATCACTCTTCTAATTTTTATGTATGTCGAATATATTGACAAGCATTCAATAATTTACAATATTGAAATATTTAAGCTTTCATCACAGAGAATTCAGATATACAGTCCACAGGCATGAAGAAGACAGGAAAGGATAATTGCGTAATTAATCAATGATCAAAACACAAGATCCTACCTAAGCTTGATGCTATTATGCAATCTCCAAAAACTGTAAGAGAATTCGCTCCTCTTCAATAACCTTCTTCTAAAAATCTTTCTTAGAATTTGCCTTTTGAAATTCGCTTCCAAAAGTTGTCTCCCAAAATTTCTGTCTCCCAAATTCACTATCCAAATTTTGTGTCCCTCAAAAATGAACCCCAAAGTTGTGATAAGGAGTTTTCTCCTCAAATTGGGGCACTAATTGTGCGTTCACCTGAGAGGACTCCTTGCTCAACTGAGTTAACTCTAAAATTAACTTTATTTATCTTTCTTTATCTTGCATTAATCTTTTCATGCACATTAAGTTGAATTATTAAGTAACTTTATTTAATATTCCACTTGACTTCTATTTTAATCTTTATTACTTTTAAACTCATGCTCACTTTATGAAATTAAAAATAACATTATTATTTCCACTTATTTTATCTTTTATTTTCAACTCATGCTCGCATCATGCTATCTAGAAACTTTAATAATTTAATATCTTTCAACTTATAATTTATTTTAGAAACTTAATTGATAAAATATTTAATTAACTTAAATAACAATACTATTTAGCATTTATTTAAAAATGAACTCTAAATATATTATTATTAAAGTAAATAAATATTATCACGTTCTAAATTTATGCTTACAATTTTAATCTCCAATTTAATTCTTCTTATTTAATTAATTTCTCAATTAATTAAATATTAAAGATTATCATATTAATTTTCCATTAAATTAAATTATTAATTAATCTTTTTAATTGGACTTAATTAATAGAAAATACATCAAGGACTCATAAAGCAACATACAAAAACCCATCATAGAAAAACACATACTAAATCAAACAAAAGGGTTATAATCACGAAATTACATCATTTGATGCATTCGAAGGGTACTTGACTCAAATACTTGTCCTAATTTTAAATTAGGACAATGGCTTAAAGGTTTAGGATTTGGACTTAAGATTTATCTACCGTCTCTTACCATTGAGATAATGCGATAGGGTACGCTCATCCTGGCAATTCAGGGAAGTCAATACCTGGTACCTGCAACCGACATAAATCCACGCATGTATAGACACAATATATTAAGCTAAATAGGCAATGGTAGGAAGTGGTGCATCGTGTAGATCTCGACTAGCAGGTGACTATGACTCCCTTCCTTAACCACATTAGAAATGCCATACATAAAGAAAACAAACACGCACACCATACATATGCAGTATGGGGTAAGTATCCATAAGAAAACACATGTGATAATAACCCATCTAACTAATCATCATCAATAATTGAAAACACTGAATAATTTGTTGGAATATTCAAATAGGAAGAATACTTATGAGAGGGAGGGGTGAATCAGAAGTATCACACTTTAACCAATAAAATTTTTAGGTGGAAGTAAATTGCATGCATGTAAATACATCAAGTAAACATGAAACTAAGACATGCATCAACAACACATAACACTAGAATTTGGTAACCTAGAAACCCTCCAGGAATAAGAAGGTAAAACTGGGGTGGGTATGATACCCACAAAAATTACTGCTGCAATATTGTTCAACCACTTATGATGGTCTGCCCTGTTAAAAGCTTTACACTATGTCAATAGTGACCTGGTTAGAGGATTTACAAACACTTTACATGAAGTGTCACCCTGTTAAAGGATTTAATCACCTATTTAAAGGATCTACGAAATAGCTGTTAAGCTAACCTATCACCATAGGAATTTCATTCTAATACAGTTGCTAGAAAGTATTAGGTACAATGAACCTGATAGATTACAATCCTTGATTGTTGAATACAGACACTTGTTCTGCTTTCTTTGATCTTGATCCTTTGTGATCTAATAACCCTTGTTCTGAAAGTAGATTTCCTTATAAACCCTTGTATCTCTACTCGTATATTTTACAATGAAAATTTGTCTTCCTTATAAAGACATTTGAGGATTTAGGGTTAGGTATGGATCTTCGATCCATATTCAATCTCTATTTTCCGCTCATTGTTTGCATTTCTTTCATTGGTTGCATGCAGATTGCATAGGAAAGATAAAAGATTTGATCTTATCATTTAATCCTTTGAGATTTACCTTATGTCAGCTACAAAAATTGTTTGCATCATAGTTTGTGCAATTTTACAAACTCTTATGCTGATATTCTGAGTTACTCAACTCCTGAAGCATTACTTGATGCTTGGCACATGCTGTTTCTTGGATAACTCGACACCTAAACAAAACTAGCTTACTTGGCACTTGTTTTATTTCTATATTACTCAACATCATCTATGACTCGGCACTTGAATATCACTCGGCACTTTATTCTGCTCGGTACTTTATTTTGCTCAGCACTTAAAGTCATTCGGCACTTGAACTTTACTCGGCACCTAATCTTCACTCGGCATCTGAAAACTACTCGACATGTGAAGATCACTCGACACCTGAAGTCTTTCCTAACTTGGCTCATGTTGTGGCTTGGCATTCATGGTGTACTCGGCTCCAATATAGAAAGTAGGTAAGTGTATTGGCACTCAAGTGTCAAAAACCATTATGAAGTTAACATAATCATGAAATATAGAGTACCAAGTAATCTCATCATATAATAAACTAAATCTGAAACAATATCTAAAAATCTGAAAGTAATGCTACTAAACATCAAGTATAAAACTGGCCTAAAAGAGTTTGGCAATGATAATTGAAATGCGACTTAGGGGTAGGCACTACAAAGTCCAATGAATTCAAAAGTTTTTTTATATAAAATTAAACAAAGTGAGCTTGTTCTGAACATGAAACCTGATGGATTTGATGAGCAAAGGATGGAATTAATTGAGAATTTGTAGGCCTATGATTTTGAAAGTGAAGTAATAAATTTAGAGGAGGCCAAAGATCTTGTGCCGAGGAGTGGTACTGGTGCCTGGATGGGACTTGGAGCAAGCATTTATTCTTGATTAGATCAGGAGGTAGGAAAGTGCCATTTCCTATGAGGCAATTGGTGTAGATGGATTGAAGAGAGGGACTGGTTTCAACATTAATACCAAATCTCTAGTAGTCTAGAGCATGGCCCCTACTTCTAGCAAGCCAAAATTGATGGATGTACAAAGCATAAAATAGGGTAATATGATTGTATGGACTTTATAGGGCACCTCTAGCATAGAAATATCCAAGGCACTAAAACTTTCTCATTCATGAATGAAGTTAAGGTGGAGGAAATTGAAACAAGACTAGCCTAGTCCATACATGATTACATTGATGTTAGAAAGCTCTATAAGAATGAGCTTAGGTGCAACCATGTATATAAGGAGAATTTTTTTGAGACTGAAGCCAAAATCTAGGGACTTGAAGATGAAATCACATCTCTCAAAGAAAAACTAACACAAGCAGAATAGAGGATGGCTCTAGCTCAGAGAGAAGAGGGATAAGGAACATTAATGTCAATCAAGGACACTGTTGAGGCCCTGCTTCAAAAAAAAGACATAGAGGAGGATGAGTCATCACAGCCAAGAAGGATGAGTATTGATACTCAATCAACTCATCAAGGAGGAGATGTGAGGATAGAGATCCTTAAGAATATGATGAGCCATAGGGTTGATGTTTTGAAGAACATACCATAATAGGCTCACAATTTATATATTACTTTCAAAATGTTGATCAGTTTTGCAATGAAGCACTTTCATGGTTAACAACTACTTTTGGCCTATGGGGTCCTTATATTCAATTTTTGGATAGAATAATTGTATTGATGGCTAAAAAGCCAGACTTGCTAGACAAGATTTTCATTGTAAAGGAGAGCCTAGAAATAGTAAGAGAATTTTGTGGCTTCTTTACTGGTAAACTGCAAGTCATACAAGGAAAATTGAAAATTTTATCTAAGGGAGTGGAGCCTTGTATACCATCAATACTAGATGCTACCAATGTAGTAAGATAGTGGTAGGAGTGATCATCTTCTTTTGATAACATTTTGACCAAAGAGACTACAACAACAATTTTTGAAGATATGTCTGATTCCCCATTCCATGCTTTAGTTGATTCTCTTTTCAAGGTAGAAATAAATTTATTGTTTAATCAAAGGAAATCATGGATGCTAGGTGGACCAAGGCCACTCAAGATTTACAAGAAGTAAAGAACACCGACTGGCCCACTAAAAGGGAGATTTATGTTTGGGAAGTAGTAGGTGAAATAAAGGCTCTATTGATAGGAGGTAGTTGAAATATTTTGCAAAAAAGGTAGATAAAGTACATGAGAAGAAAAGATCAAAGATTCAACATTAATTTTTTTTGCTTCCTCAACTACTTATCTTTTTGATTGATATTTTGAAAGAATGTTCTATGTATTTATTATGTACATCTTCCAAAAGTTTGGTGTATCCATTAAAATTTTGACGTATGTCCTCCTCTCATTTGTAGCTTGTTGCAATCCTATATATGGATTCCCAAGATAAGAAGTAGAGGTCAGTCATCTATAGAATTTTTATATGTGTCATGTATTATTTTGTAGTCCATCCAATTTGTTCTATAATAATCTGAATGAGTTCACATGTATGCATACTTGAATACAAAAGGAATATTTGGGACAAATGGTTTATTCTTTGTGTCTTACTATGAGTTTTATTTGCAGTGCTAAGATTTAAATTGAAGGACTTATCCTTAAATATCATTATTTTTGAAATTTAATCTATTTTTCATATATCTATAGCTTTGGGACTAAATAGACAAGTTTATTTTCAGTTTAATGCAATTCAAAAGGTTTTATGTCTCTTATTAATTGATGTTGATTCAAAGAATTGGATAATTACTTTCTATAATTGATAAGGTTTAGGGTTTATGGAAAGGATGAGAATCAAAATGAAACTAAAATTTTAATGTTGACATTTTCAATCACAAGTTGATTAAAAAGGTCTAAAATTGCTAATCTTTGACTCTATATCCCATTGGATAAAACACTAGTCCATTCTAAAGTTCAAGAGTACATTGTTGATTCACCTTTTTACATAACAATCACTTCAACAAATCAATTTACTTTCATGCATTGAAGAGCTAGAAGTGTAGGTCATGGTTTATTTGTTGTGCTTTCTTTAAATTATAATTGGCTATTGTAGTTGGAAGGTTTGTCAGCAAATCATAGAAGATATTGACCATTTCTACTATAGAGGGTAGTCTTGCAAAGAAAAGTAACAAGTTAATAAGATAAGTCCCTTAGGTTTGCCCATCTTGGCTTAGCAGAGCCTAAAGTGAAGTGAGTCCTATTGACTCTATTAATGTTTGGCCCAGAATTGAGATTTAGCCTTCTTGAATATAGGATTTAGCTACATCCTTAGGCTTGTCCTTATCTTTATTTCCTGGTATCAGGTTTAAATCCACCCGATATATTCTTTACAAGAAGGAACTCCAACACAGCGGTAGGGGGTAATTTTTTCATGTGTTAATATGTTGCTTGTTTGCCATTTTATCTTTTGTAAGGGTCAGTCCCCTTGTTTTGGCTACTTTTTAATTCAAAAACACTAATAATCTACATGACTTTCCACTTAAGTCATATATCTCTAACATGATCCTGATAATTTAATTTTACCTATACAACACATTATAATTAAAAATAGCTTAACATTTCTATATTTAATAAGAAATATTTATGTCTAAATTTAAATAGACTTTTTACAATCATATTTCTTATGATGTATAAAATTATTTCTATGAAAAACTATTCATAAATTAATTTGTTAAGAAAATTATAAATCAAAAAGTTTTACAATTTGCTACATTTTTCTATAATTAAATTAACTAATCTATATTAAGGTGAAATCCTTCCAAGCTTGGCAAAGTCCCACCAAAAGACCTTGGCAAAGGAATATTCAATATTCGTCCATATTACAAAGTCATATACATATGCATTATTAATCCATAATATTAAATGTCTAATATTATCTCTATTTTTAATTATACCAATCCAAAAATAATTATAATTAAGGGAATACAAAAAAATATTATATTATTCAACTAAATTTCATAATTATAAATATGTAATCTTTAACCAAAAAAAAAAAATCTATCCCCACTAATTATGGATAAAATACTTTTGTAAAAATAATTTTAATTCATTTTTAAAATTAGTACTTTTCTTTAGGGTTTAATTTTATTATTTCTGGGCATGATGTGGATGTGGCACCTACAAATTCACAAAATTAAACCACATATATTCTCTTGCCAACTTAAGTCAATCTAATGATTTATCTTCTTCTTCGTACCACAATGGGCAAAGACTCTTGCTCCCATAGAGTTCTTGTTTTAGAAAATTAAAAATAAAATCACTCAAACATTAAATTTACACAATAGTTAAAAATAAAAGGAAAACAATTAATAACTAATTTTTCTAATTACAAGGTCTTTTCATAATATAGATATATTAAAGGAGAATAAAATAAAGAGTTAAACCTATCAAGTGTGAAAATTAGATTTTCATTTTTTCATGTCAGTGATTACAAAATATTAAATTAAAGATTATTTTAGGGTTTTTGAAGATTATTTTTTCTCATGGTTTAGGGTTTTCAACAACTACAATTACACTCAATTTAGATTAGATTTAAACTTGACTTCATTTACCAAAATATGTTGACTTCGTGGACCATTTTTTCTCAATTTTGGGGGGAAAATATTTTCCCTAGCTCTAATCATTGATTAATTGGGTACACTTAGGCATTTTGCATATTATGCTTTTATGATTGATATTGTTGATTGCATAGGGAAATATTTAGTTAATTTTTCAAGGCGAAAGTCACCAAATAGTTGTCTAAGTGTGAGTAAGGGTAAGATCAAATATTAGCCACATCTATGAAGTACCTAAGATTAAAATGAATATTCTAAAAGATTATTTTTTTCATTTATATTCATATTTTTGGTTACATAGGCAAATATTTAGTTAACTCTTCAAGAGGGTAGTCACCAAATAATTATTTACATTTGAGATCAAATTCTAGCTAAGCTTATGAAGTAGCTAAGACCAAAACTTATTAGACTTTTGAAGAGGGTAGTCAACAAACAGTTTTATGAGTCTAAGATCAAATATAAGATAAGTCTACAAAGTAACTGAGACAAAAATTTATCAAACAATAATCTAGCTACTATTAGGAATTCATATAAAGTGGAATATGTTAGAGTTGGAACTATTTTAAAGTGATTCAAGACTTTGATTGTGATTGAGGTAAGGTGTTTTCTAGGGTTGTTTTAATATTTGAGAAATCTTATCAAATAATATAACACAATTATAGTGATTTATATTCTATAATTGAAATGGGAAAGTCCTTAATATGGAGTAATAGATAATAAAAAATGGGAGTCTATTTGGTGGAGCTTGGTACATAAGGACAAGCATTTGGCTCTACAAGATTGCTCAACAAGATTATGGGCCAAAAAACAATAATGAGAAGTAAGAGGTTGGCAAGTAATAACATTACTTATTATGACAATTATATTAGGTAGAATCTAGTACATAAGAATATGCATTTAGCTCCATTACAATGTTTCTCAACAAGATTATGAGCCTCAAAAGGCATAAGAGTAATGTATGGTATTATCACTGATGGTCAACTTATGAATCAGGAGTTCCTCAAAACTAAATTTGTCATTTCTTGTGAAAATTTAGAACCTTCTTCATCCTCAAAACTACTTGCCTCTCATTACCATTCTCTATACCCTATGGTTCCAATGACTCAAGATTCTTATCCCTTCACTGGCCCAATAATATCCCTCTTCCTACCATCAAATCTAAGGGTTTTTACTCTTTGCTTGTTAATAATTGTGACACCTTTGTCAATTTTAACCATTTTTGGTCCCTTAACCTTTCTCATACTTAGTGAAAATATTATGTGGATAACTTATGGGGTAGTCATATTGTTCAAAACAAAAAACTCTCCTTTTGAAAGCCCCTGTTGCAAAAAATCCCTATCAAGCAACCTAATGGAGAATTTAACATATGCCTTTTTTAAGGATATCTAAAACATTTTCTATTATCTTAAAATGGAAGTACTTCATTTTCATACCTTTTAGCCCTGCTTGGTGGGGATTTGGTCTCTCTTGGTTCTTCCAATATTTCTTAAATTTATAGGTTATCTCTTATTTCTATGTATGGCCTTTAAGTTGCTATTTTATCACCTTTTCAATCATATATTCTAATAGTTTCATTTTTTCCTAAATCATTTTTCATTTTTCCCTAGACCTCATTGTCCCCTTTCCTTGGGACAACCTTAGGTATAGGTCAACTAGTTCAACCTCTACCTAGAGATATTTTGATCATGTGGGTCAATGTGTCTTAAGTGTTTAAATTCTTTTATTCTTATCCTCGGCTAACTTTCTTTGTTTTTATCCTAAAAGATAATATATAAGGAGGCATATGCATTTCATTTCATCCACCATCAATCCAAAATAATTCATACATGCACATGATTAAGAACTAGTAGACTTCAAGAAAGTCTTTTCAAGGCATCCATCAAGCATTCTTCAAGCATTCTTGAAGATCTAGTATTTCTTTATTGCATCAAGCTTCTTTTTTCAAGGTGGTAGTGGGGTTTGGCTTCTAAGGAAGAGATCTTCCATTCATTCATGTTCTTCATCAAGGAATGCCACAAACATTTCCATTCATGAGGTTTTGACTTCCATGGTTTCGTTTGATTTCTTTGAGTCAAGGATATTATATTTAATTCTAGTACATGATTGCACTTTCCTTATCCTTGTTTACATTTCAATATCAAGGTTGATTCCTCAATCTAGGGCTTGACTAGACAATCTCTCATTAAGAAAAAGGAAAACTCATTTTCCATGTGCAAAGGAATAGGTTATACAATTGTGAATTTTGATCCAAAAAATATTAGTCAAGGGCTACAAGAAAATCTTGGCTTGACCTCTTTTTTGGTGCTACGGGAACATGTCCATCATCTCATAAAGCTATTGGAATTGACATATACATGGAGACCAATAAATTTTTAATTTTTTGTCATGATCATAGATTTGAAATCAAATTCTTGGACACAATTTTAGATCCATAGTTTTTGGAGTAGAAAAGCACTTTCCCTTTCATATTTCAAGGTTATATTTATACCCTTTCTTTTCATATTTTAATAGAACTTTTACTTTTATATTGTAATATGTCACTCCCTAATAGGTATAAGTGACACTTCCCTATCTAGGGAAATGCATTTACACACATATCTCTATGAATAATGAAATCTTTTCCATCCACAGAAACCACAGACATATTTACACATTGTGGTGATACCAAGGAATTGATCCATGGGTGTACACACATATATACATACACATGTATGTAAAAGTTTTTGATGGGAGAACAATTATCAACTACCAAGCACACAAACCCTATTGGACAAGGTATCTCTCTCTCTCTCTCTCTCTCTCTCTCTCTCTCTCTCTCTCGTGTGTGCGCGCACACTCTTGTAGGATATAAAATGAGGGATATCATCCTTTGTGGTGCTCTTGTATTTTCTATGTGATCTTTTATGCTTTAATATCCTTTTAAATTTAATATTAGTGAGTGAGACATTTATTTAGTCAAGAACTCTTTCACTAATTGATTTAGGTTTGAGTAAACCCTTTTTGAGTCTTTTGATTTTGTTGTTGTTTTTCTTTTTTTTTTCTTTTTTTCCCATACTCTTATGTATGTAAATGGAGTTAGGATCCTAGGTCAAGGGCTTATGCCCTTGAGCTTGATGATTGTTATGTCTCATTGTGATTGTGTATCTTCATCTCTTCTTTCTTTACCAAAAGTGTGACTTGCCTCACTCCCACTAAAGTGGGGGCTCAATGCACCATCTTAAAATGGAATCACTTCATTTT
Organism: Cupressus sempervirens; assembly: GCA_028749045.1. NCBI lineage: Eukaryota > Viridiplantae > Streptophyta > Pinopsida > Cupressales > Cupressaceae > Cupressus > Cupressus sempervirens. Next base: position 389,975,794 of record CM053788.1, on the reverse strand, counting down.
GAGACCTTTAATCCCTCAGCATGGTTTTGGTCTCTCTTTCTTCTTTCAATTGTTCTTAAATTTCTAGCTCATCTCTCATTTCTTTGCATGGCCCTTAAGTTGTTATTTTATCACCTTTTTGGTCATATCTTTAGACAATTTTTTTTTTGCTAAATCTTTCTACACTTTCTCATAGACCTAGTTAACCTATACTCAAAGGGATTTTGATCCTAGGGTCTGATGGGTCTTAGGTGTTTAAATTATTGTATTCTGGTCCTTGGTTGGCTTCTTTTATTTTGTATCCCAAAAACTAGTATATAAGGAGGCTTGGATATTTTATTTTTATCCACCATTAATTCAAAAGCAATTATACATGCACATGATCAAGAATTGGTAGACTTTATGAAATTATTTTCAAGGAATCTATCAGGCATTCTCAAGATCTAGTATTTCCTTCTCACATAAAGCTTCTTCCTTCAAGGTGGTAGTGGTGTTTGGCTCCAAAGGAAGCAATCTTCCATTCATCCAAGTTCTTCATCAAGGCATATCATAAAGATTTGTGTTTAAATTGTTGTATTCTAGTCTTCGGTTGGCTTTTATTATTTTCTATCCCAAAAACTAGTATATAAGGAGGCTTGGATGTTTTATTTTTATCCACCATTAATTCAAAATCAGTCATACATGCACATGATCAGGAATTAATAGACTTTATGAAATTATTTTCAAGGAATCTACCAAGCATTCTCAAGATCTAGTATTTCCTTCTCACATCAAGATTCTTCCTTCAAGGTGGTAGTGGTGTTTGGCTCCAAAGGAAGAGATCTTTCATTCATCCAAGTTCTTCATCAAGGAATGTCACAAAGATTTTCATTCATGAGGTTTTTACTTCCATGGTTTCCTTTTGGTGCCTTGAGTCAAGGCTATTACATTTTCATGCATAATTACATACTAAATTCAATTGCATCTACAAAGGTAATTATATCTCTTATTATTGATTTAGTTCTACTATATGCTATCCTTTTCCTTATCATTATTTAAATTTTAATTTCAAGGTTGATTCCTAAATATAGGGCTTGACCAAGGGAAGATTTGATCCAAAAAATAAAATAAAATTGTGTATAGAAATAGGTTATCAGATCCAAAAACTATTAGCCGAGAACTACAAGAAAAATATTGGTCAACTTTGTTTTGGTGTTCTTGGAACATATTCATCATCCTCTAAACCTACTAATAGACATCACCCAAATTGACCTGTACCTAAAGATCTAGGAATTTTGGGTTTTCTGGGTTTTCTATCATAATCATAGATCTGTAGTTAGATTCTCAATCACAATTTTAGATCTACAGTTTTTGAAGAAAAAAAACTTTCACTTGTATATTTCAAGGTCAAATTTATACTCTTCCTTTTATCTCTTATCATAGATGTATTTTCATATTTTAATTGGGTCCATTATTGCTCCTAGATCTATTTAGGTTCAATCTACATTCAAATTACACATTTTGAGTTAGCCAACATTGTATGAAAGAGGACTTGCTTACATATTTCTTTAGTATAATTTGTGTTTTATATTGACATCCCTTCATCTTATTTGGTTATTTCTAATCTAACTTGAGCTATATTCATATTTATGTTTGGAAGCCCCTCTTTTTCTTGTATTGAATGTTAGTGGCAAGAAGAAATCTTATATTTACATATCTTATTAACCTATTCTATTTATTCACTAAACATATTCATGCATATATATTTTTTGATTGCATGGTTGCCAAAAAGATTGAAATGTTTGGATTATTGAGCATATTAACAATCTTGTTTTTGATATAGAACTTGACTATATTTTGGGTCTTAAAAAAGAATTCAATGCATTTCTTTATGTTTTATCAGTTGAGTAATTGTGGGCTGATAAGTAGAAGATATTTTTCACGACAAGTCAAGTTGTGATATTGCTATTAGGGTTAACTATTTATTTTTTGAGTCAAAGTCATTGACCCATATTTTATGAGTAGTGATTCAGAAAAATCCATCTCTTGTGAGAATAAATGGAACACTTAGCACTAATTAGATCTAGTTGATTCTCATATGAGTGAAGCACTAGGACTTCTTGGGAAGTTGCAATGCTTAATATTTTTGAGTGTCACCTAGATCTAATGAGTGCTAATTATTCCATTTATTCTCATGAGAGAAATTGGGTTAATCACTACTCATGAAACATGGGTCAATGAGTTTGACTCTAAAACTAGACAGTTAAATCCTTATAGAAATATCACAATATTGTGGGTTATTCAAAAAATTGAGAATAACATGTTTAATGGTAAACCAAGATACCTCATTGAGTTTACAAGGTGAATCAATTTTTTTGATTTTTTTTTAGGTAATTGTCACTTTGAGGCTTGCTAGGAGAATTTTTTAAAGACTTCTACTAGATGGGGCAATCAACATATATCAGAAAGAGATATCAAATCAGTACATGTGGTCTAGACTAACTCTAGAGAGGAACCTTTTGGTTTTTGATTTAACATATTTTAAATTAATACCAAGGAAACAACAAATAACAAAATACCTAGGGTTTATCTACTTCCCATGCTTGGTATTTCCTATTTGGGCTTGGACCAACTTAACAAAGCACTTATGGTTTCTACACTTTAGGCTCTACTAAACCAAGGTGGGTCAACCTAAGGACTTGACACTATTATGAATAAGGCTCTGCAATACAAACCCTTCATAATAGATTTGGCCTTGAAACTTCTTGAAATTGCAAAATAAATGACAAGTCAATAATATCCAATAATGAGCTTGATAGATTCATGCAACAAGTAATGACCAACTTTACATTCCATTATGACAACAATTCTTAATTATTTTGATTTATAATAATGTGTTCATGCTAAGATAAGATTGACATTGCTTGATTTCTTCAACTAAAAGACAATGCCTTAATCTGTCAAAACATAGTCATATTAGTTAATATTAATAGATCTATTTAATTGACTTGCAATTAAATGTATCAACTATTGACCTCCAAATTCTATACTTGGCATATCCCTTTCATACCCTAAATGACTCTATCATTCCATAGAAGCATTTACTTAATTATTTGAACTAAAAGAATCTCTAAAATGATATACAAATCATTAAATTATATTTGAATAAAATAAATAAAATTCATTGATTCTCACAATCACAAAAGCATGAAAATGGAGACATAATTTTGAGACATAGATACCCTACAACACTTTCTTGTATTAATCTCTTTGAGAATGGTACATAGTTCTAATATGATATTTATGACAAAGATATAAGAATAAAACCAAACTTCTATTAATTTCAAACTTCTATAGAAAATAAGATAAATACATCAATGCTCAACACAAAATCTAGGACCAACTCAAATGATATATCTCATCAGTAAGTGAGAATTCGAACCACTCTTCCCAATCTTGGAAATTCTTATATAGAATAAGGATTGAAATAATATTTGTATTGGGAAGACACATGTCAAAAAATGACATCAAAAACAAGTGGCAAAGAAGACAAAAATTGTTACAAAATTCTTTGCACTTTGAGTAATTTTGGAAGTAATTGAAAACTCACAGTTTTCATCTTCTTGTTTAGGTACAGTCTTTGTTTATACTATAGGCGTATCCACAAAAAGTACCTACAAAAATAAGATACCATGTTATGATTCATGTCTATCCTCTATTTTTTCTATGTTTCCTTCATCATTTTTCCTCTAACTACTTCATTGGGTAGAGCCTTGATCTCTCCAACTAGCTCCCACACATCTATCTCTCTTTTGGTAGACCAGTTAGTGCCTCTAACAATCTCTAAGTCATTCAAAAAATTGTTCCACCTTGCATCTGTGATGGTATTTGATTCTATTATAAACTCTTTCATATCTACCTAAATTTTAAATGAAGAATCAACCAAATCATAACACAAGTTATAATCCACATCCCCATCAGAAATATTTTCCACTTTCTCTAATGTCATGATATGATCAAATGATATTGATCACTCTTGTCAGTCTTTCAATTTATTTCACTTTCAAAAAATTTAGGAATAAACATATCAATGCCTTCATTCATCACCTTCACCTTACCTTGGATTACTTTTGACTTGGTTCCAAGGAAGCCAGTCGGTTCTTTCACCATTTCTAGGGCTTATGTGACTGTGAAGATTTTGATAGGCAATTCAAGCTTCTTAGCCATAAAAATAATCGACTTATCAAAGAGAGGAATAAATGGGCTCCATTGATTAAATATATGAGAGAGTCATGTTAGAGCTTCCTTGCACACATACTCTATGCTTTGCAAAGAGATAAAAACATTGTGGACATGATGTGACACTCTTTTGAAAAAAATTATCCTATGATGTAGCATTTCCTTTAGTGCATCCACCTTCAGTGGGTTATCTTGGTTAGGAGCCTCAGTATCCATTATAACAATTGCCTACTTAGTTCCAATTTCTTCGTCCTTTGCCATGGGAGCAATTTTCTCAGTGGCTTCTTTTGTTTCATTAACCCTCATCTCAAATTTTCTTTCCTCCATTTCCTTGAGTTGTTGCTTTAGGGTGGAAATTTCATTTTCTAGCCCTTTTACCTTCTCTTCTAACTCTTCCACCCTTTTTTCAAATACATAACTCTTTTTTATTTCTTCCTCATATGATTTTTTGGTGTCAATATATTCTCTAAATGTTTTGGCAAGTTGTTCTTTAATTTGCCCCACCTTAGCCTTATTCATGAAATAGAAGTACTTCAAAGAACTTGAAATTTCATTTCTAGTAGTAGAGTCCAAGGTCCATATGATGGCACTACCTTGGGCTATGTCTTGAACATCCATAAGACTAGGCTTATTTGTCTCAGGAGAAAACTCCACACAGGTAGTGTCTTGTTGTCTATGTTGAAACTTGAACCCCTTTGTAGGCCTTGTACACCAAAGGATTCATAATAAATTTCTTTATCTTATCTTCTAATTTGTTCTAGCATAGATGTTGTTTCCAAATCCCATCCTAGCACTAACAACATACCAATCCTCTGCGCAATGTCTCTAGCCTCATTTACTATCATGTTCTCACTGTCTAGGTCATAGGCCAAGAGCTTTTCTATAAGATCCTTTGGTTTTTCCTCACTCTCCCAAGATTTCACTATTAGAGTTAATTCACTCTATTTGACTTTCTACAGAAAACTTTTGAACTCTTAAGGCTTGATAAATTCATCATCTTGTAAAAAGAAATCAGCTTGGATAATCATGTCATCCATCCTTGTCATAGTTAACTATAAATCTATCAAGGAGCTCTCTTCTACTTTTACTCTTTCTTTTATGAAACTCTATCACATATAAGGAAAGTACTAGCTCTCACTAGGGATCAGTTGCAATGTCCTTTCTTTTATCTTTTTAGTCATATGAACAATCTTCTGTATCTTGTTTCCCTTTGCCACCTAGGAAGATGTCTCAAGTGGATCTTCTTCTTCCTCCAATTCTACATCTATATTTAGAGAGTTTGGATTCACTCTGTCTTCTTCTCCTAAATCTTGTGATGATTATGACATTATATGATAGTAATTTTTAAACATTTTCTCAAGCCTAAATGGGTAGGTAACCTCTGAGAAAAAACCCTCGAAGTTAGGGTCTTTTTTCTTCATCTCCTTCTCTACTCTCTGAAAATCTTCAAACTTCCTCACCCTATCTTCTATATCACTCTAAATTAGATTTTTTCTAATTATATCTTCCTAAGGTAGTTCTTTATTATTAGGGAGATTGTAATTCCTTGTTTCTTTTAAAGCATTTATGACCACACTTTAAGGGTCATAAATTATGTATGGTGTAAAAGACATATTGTAGTGTCTCAAATATTTATGAATATGATCAATTGATTCTTTTCCAATTGTAAAATCATAAATCTTGAAACATCTACAAAATTTTTTTCCTTTATGTATCTTAGGGCCTAAGTACTCCCTATCCATCATAATAAACTACCATAAAAAATCCATTATCCCCAACCTAGTAGGTATGTACTTTGGTAGTATGTGTGGAGGTTGGGGATATGCTTAGACTCTCATAACTAAAACATATTGAAATAAAATGACATCCCCACATTTATGGTCTAATTTAGCATCATCTTTTAACCATATAGGCCTCAATATTCTCCTTGCAATTTTAGGGATTCTATCTAGTAGGGCACCCAACATTCTCATGACAACAGAGCTAAAATTATTTTAAAATGAAATAAAACTAGAATAAGGGTAATATATGTCCCATACCTAAGTCCTTGGTTGCACTAGAAAGTCTCCATCAAGGTCTAATATATGATCAATGAAATCAATATTGAAGTAGCCAATATTCTTGTATAAGATGAGATGCATCAATAGTGAATAGTGATGGAATTTGATATTTCCAAATTCCCCCCTCTAGGCAGCAGCAATCTATTATTGCATCTTTTAAATGATATACTTCACATAATCATATTCAATTTTTTTTAATGGATCTTGAATTTTAAAAGCCATAAGGTAGGGTCCACCATAGACCATATCTAATCCATCACTCCCCAATGCCTTGTGTAGACCATAGATTGTATTTTACATATTATTTTGTAATTTTTCAACTTGCAACATCTTATCCATTTTCTTAGGAATTTCTCCTACTAATTGTAGCTTTTATGAAATGTGATGAACCATCACCCTACCATTATAAAATTTGAAATTCCTCTCAATTTTTTCCTGAAAGTCATGGATGTCCACCTCTACACTCATTTTCTCTTCAAGTCCTAAGCCTCAATGAAGGATGCATTATCCAATGTGCATTATATGCTCCCATCCTACTTATGGAAAGACTTGTTCGTAGGGTTGTATGATGTTATTAGGGATTTCAATAGGTCTACAGCCATGTACACCTTGGGAAAAATAAGTTTTGTCAAGTTCCTCCTCCATGGGTTTGAGGCTGGTGGCTTCTTGAATCTGTTACTATAGGAAAAAATAAACAATTCATACCCATCTGTATCTGGGAAAATGGCATCTCTAAAATACATGTATGGATCAGTGAAACTATGATCATTCATAGAAATTGCATTTGATGATCCTAGTAGGATCTAAGCCCACTTATCTACATACTTATTCAGCTTCCTCTATCTTGTTTTGCATATTTTTGAAGATGATGCTTGAACTATTTCCACCTCTTTATATTGTGCTTTGTCACCTCCTTTTTCTAACATCTTTTCTTTGCAAATAAGCTCTAAAATCTAAAACTCTCAAGAAATATTTCAACAACCTGAAAGCTTAAACACTCTATAACTCAATAATCTTTTCTAACTTTAGCAACTGGTATCTTTTTTGGTTCCAGAGAATGTCTTTATGCAAGAATATACCTCATCAACTTCATTTTTTTCATTGAATGCCTACACGGATGAGGATTCAAATTTTATAATTGGAGTGCCAATTCAAACTTTTGGTGATGTTTACAACTAGCTTAGCATTCTTATTTTATGCCAAAATTTCTGATTGGTTAGAATTCCTTGTCTTTTTTCATATTTTATGAGATCACTTTATGCATTTTTGTCTTTTAGGGTTACAATTTTATGCTCCACTAGATTTTCTCTTCATCGTAACTACGTGAACTTAACTCTGAGAATCCTTTTCTCTTATGCTCAACATCTTATTGGACAATTGGGAGATTTAGGTGTCAAAATCCCTTTTAGCCATGAACTTACACTTAACTATTAGCAACCTTTGTCATAGCATCGTACCCTTTTGAAAATATACCTCCACTCTTACACTCACCTTCAACCATAACTTCAAGAATAATTAGAATGGACCTTACGATCCTATGCCTAGCCCTTAATCATAGCATCAAATCAACCCTTGTAACCTATTTCTAACCATACACTTTCCTTCATAATGTAAGTTTGGGAGACCTACTACTTAAATGGAAAATCTTCTACATACTTATGCTTAAGACCAAAGCTTATCTTTGGGTGACCTTTACAACATGACTTGTGCTTTCAAAAAAAAAATTGAGCATATCATTGTGACTTACTTTAATATATACACACTTTGACTTATGATGCTATGCTTGACCTTTAGGCCATAAGATCTGGAGAAATTTTTATCCTCACAAAATAAACCTATGATCTTACGTTCATAACCCTAGGCATAAGATTGGAACATGCTTTCACCTTAACCAAAACCCTCTTATGATGATATGCTTGAGCCTCTAGACGTAGGGTCAGAATACTTAAAATTATCCTATACAATGCTATGATCACACTTTATTGTGTGATCGAGAATGGATATGGAATATTCTCATTATGATTTATGAACTCCCACTAGGTCATAAGACTTAGGGAAAATAGGATGTCAAACCTTGGATAAATTTTTTTGACTAAGTGCATGACATTATTAAATATTTCAATATAACCTTGAGTTATAAAGCATGATTTAGAAGCCTTACCCAACCTAGAGCATGTGTCAAACAATTTAGTGTTTCTCTACTAGAACCTCTACAATAAAAACATGGAAACCCTAATTTCATTCATTCACCTAATTTTTACAAAAAAAATTCAAACTTTTAGGAAAGGTAAAAATACTAGCCATCAGACCCAATTGGACATAGTCCTTTAAATTTCATTGCATGAATGAGGAATCATGAACAACATGTGAAGAGGGATAATGATTGACCACTGCATGTAGAAATACCTCATGTTTTTTTTCTACCCATTGTCATTATACCCCTAGTGGCCTTACCAAATGCAACAACAACTACATCCCTATTGGAGCAATAAATCCTCCTATTCTAGTTGTGAAAAGGCTTGCACATCCTTATGAACTGAGAATCGAATAAGATAGCATACTCAAGTGGGCAGAAGGCCAAACATGATGGATTTCTTGGATAAAGATGAGAGGAAATGACATGCACAAACTTGATCAATTCTATATATACTTTAGTTTTCTTTTATATGATACTAATGGATCATATTATGATATTTGATATTTATTTTTTTAGATCTAAAGTAAATTTGATATCATGATCTAGTATTTTTAATGATTAGAAATCTTGCTAAGACCTAAATAAACCTGGCCAGTTTTTGGAAAAAAAAATTGACAACTCAAAAATAGCATAATTAATTTAAATAAATTTTTTTTTTTTTTGCAAAATTAAATGAGAAGATGCATCCAATGAGTTAATTAATGAGAATACAAAATAAACAAGTTGAGTAAAGGTATATTTTAACATAAAGTGGGTACAAGATCATATTCTCATGAGGAATGTTGTTGGACAAAAGAAAAATAGTAATTTTTTTTGTAAAACTAAAAGTAAATACATCATTACAATTATATCTCCATCTTTCCAAATCTAGCAAAACCTAAGCAAGAGGTATAACTAGAGGTTCTGGTCCTAGAAGCCTTTACTGGGCATGAATGTGTTGTTATATGGAGCCTTATCAAACTTAGATTATTTTTTCCTTTTTAGTGCATCTTATGTTAGAATAAAAACACTACTAAGACATGGGGGTGGTAAATTAGTGGTATGAAAAAAATTACAACATGAGAAAAATATTGAATTTATATCATAAAATAGATTTAAAAAAATCAATCTTATCTTTTATTAAGACTTTGAAGAAATTAATTTTAGAGCTACAACTCTAGGAAGTACCAACACTCTTAAAATTTAGGATCTACAATTCCAAGGAACACTCATCCCTAACTCCTGAAGCACCCACTGAACAAGTACAAAGAAGTGCCCACTTCCCTTGTACAAATAGAGAATAATTTTAATTAGATGATCACCCTATTACCATAGAAAAAACTTTGAGTGGTATATTTATGATATAAAAATTAGGCTTTACAATTTACAAAAATAACACTTTCAAATCACAATTGTTACAAAAGTCTCATCATCTTACAACAAAATCTACATTTCATCATTTCAACTTTTACCACTGAGTGTTTCTTATCACTACAAAAAATCTAATCAAATAATAATCCATGATACTATCTCAAAAAATGATCATATAGAGTTCCAAGTTGCTATCTCAAATCTTATGAAACAAAATTCCAAGTTATTGTCTCAAATCTGATCAAAGACATTTGACATAAGTCTTTACTAACTAGATCAATCTTTTTTTGCATCTTTACTACTTGATAAAACTTCCTAAACCTGCTATAAAATTTCATCCAAATAATGTTTTGAGATAAAGTTTGCTCTTTACAGAGAAGAATAAATTAAAAACTAATTTCAAAAATAACCCAATATAAACTGTACCTTACATTCTATGAAATAAAAAGACTTTTGAACTATCTTCTCTCTTTGATCAATTACTTTTCCTCTTTTTCTTCATTTTTAATCATTTGAGCATTTTCAATTTTCAATGCAGAAGTATCCAACTTTGTGTCTCACTCAAAAATCTTTCCCATTTCACAAGCACTAACCTTTTTTATTGAAAAATATTTCTTGTTATATCATTTTTTGACAATTGATGCATATTCTCTTGATCAGTGTCATTTTCTTTGATAGATCATATCCATTAGATTTTTTTATTCATTTCGAGCTTGAAACTATCCATTCTATGTTCTTATTTGTTTTAACATAAAACATAAACTAATGAGGTTGTCAAAATTGTGGAGTGCAAGGAAAATCTTGGAGGCAAAAAATCCAAAAGTGTAATTTCTAAAAAGGGAATGTGCTATGTTAGGGTTTCACATGCAGGACAAATTTTCCTCTAAATTCATGTCTAGTTTTGCACCTATCATACCACATTTATTATGGGAGAATTAGGGGTTTTTATTATGGCTCCGACCAACTTTAGCCCAGTTGTTAATATTGGTGTTGGAGTTGTTGAGATGGATGCTCATGGAACCTCCACAATAAAACACCCTCACAAGTTTTTTTTGAAAGTGTTTTGTGTGGTAAGACCTCCCCTAATATTGTTCTTAACATTCAAGATTTTGATAATGCACATGATTGGTTAGAGAAGAATATTTTGACTGGATATTTTATGGGTATAACTCCTAAAAGCATGCTTAAAGAACGGTTTTCCAAGTCCTAAACTCCCCATGGGGTATAGCTTTAGGGAATTCAAAGCCTCACCAAGGGCTTTTTCCTATTTTGATTTGCTAACCCCTCCCAAATTGACATGGTTTTTAACCACGAGCCTTGGATGGGTTGGTCCTCACTGCTAGTTTTTCAAAAATGGTGCTACAACCTCTTTGTCTCAAATGATAAGAAGATGAAGGGACATGTTTGGATCAAGTTTTTGGGTCTCCCCATGCCCTATTGGTCTTTTATCTAGACCATTGCTCAAACTCTAGGTAAGGTTGTTTGCATGGAACTTATAAAAAAATCAACGGTCATTACCAAAGAAGGGTTTGTGTTGAAGTAGGCACCTCTTGTGACCTTAAATAAAAAATTCATAGCCAAGTTGGACTTCACCTAGAAGGTACTTTATTTGAACCTATTGAACACCTTTTATCAGTGTCAATTGGCTAACCACAAGATCAAGGATTTCCTACTTGTTGTGCCTTGCAAGTCAGCTCCTAGCAAGGATTCACAGGCCAAACCTATCAAGAATGGAAAGAAAGATGAGTGGATAACTATTGTTTGCAAAAATAAAACATCCTTTATGCTGAAGCAACCATCATATTCCTCCACTTAGCCTTCAGTGCAAATTGTTCATGTTACTACAGTTTTTGCACCAATTACATCAGTAGTACAATCACCCATTTCAAACCCTACTTCTCAGGGGATCAAGGTTTCTATGGGATTTTCTTGACCTACTTGGGTCCACACTCCATGGGAATCCTCCATGATATTTTTTGACCCTTTTCAAATTTCTCATAGCTTAGATGGTTGCATAGATCACCCAGATGATGGTTCTAAAAAGTAAAGAATCATCTATGGGGGAGATTTTTCTCCCACCTTCACCACTAATTCCTTATTGCACACCATTTTCTCCTCTATTTAGGATGAGGATGACATGTGAGAGTTATTATCATGAATTTTCTCTCATGGAAGGGATCTCACAAAATTTCCTCACAAATATTATGTAAGATACACTAGATATTTGCTTGGTATTCTTGATATTTTGTATCTCAGGAAGTTAAAATTTTAGGGTTTTTTAATTCAATGTTGCTTGTCTTTTTATTTGGCTAGATAATGCTATTTTCTCTTCCTAGAATGAATTTTATTGAGGTGGTGTAGTTACTCTTCTCTAACCTAGTTTAATTTCTTTAGTTATTTCTCATGGCTCTAAACCGATGCACAAGATTGCATGGATTTTTTTGTCTTTAAATAATCATTCCTTTGGCATACTTAATGTTTATTCTCCCAATGATGCTATGGAAAGATCACAACTATGGTGTTGGATGGTGGATTCTTTGTTACCTGTCAGTTGGATTGTATATGGGGACTTCAATATGGTTGAGATGGCCTCTAACAAAGATGGTATTTTACCTTTTCAATGGACAACTAGGGAAAGACAATCCCAGTAATACATGCATAATAAATTAGGCCTTTTTTATCCCAATGCCCATCATCACCATTCTGGTGGGATTTGGGATACTTGGTCTAATTTTAGAGTTGAATCTAATATGATTTTTAAAAGGCTTAATCATACGACAAGTATTGCACAATCATTTTTCTCTTTTTTTGAGGATAGAGAATTACTTGTTATTCCTCTATTGGATGTGACTTTTTCAGACCACTTTCACATGCTTTTTACTATTATCTAGCAAATAGCTTAACAATGTCATTCCAAAATGCAATTTTTCCTCAATACTTTATTATTAAGTCACGATCCCACTATGGGTCACATTTTGTATTTCTGGAATTTAGATCCTCGGTCCCACACCCACACTAGTTGGATTAAATGGGGGAATGGTGTCATCTCTCATGCAACTATATTTCTTTGCATCTACAATAGTCAACTTACTCGATACCACAAGTATTCCTATGACACATCCACTAAAGACATGTGTGTGGCCTTTGAAGCCCTGACCATGGATTCATTTGATTCAAATTTCCAACTTTGGCTTGCTAATATCTACCATCAAAAGTAAGTTGCTACCAGAGGTGTTTAGATCAAGGCTCATCTTCAATATCTTGAGATCAAAGACCAAGCCTCAAAAGAATTTTTTCAAGCTCTCAGAGCTTGTTATACCTCTATTGGGATAAAAAACTAAGGAAGGCCAAAAGATATTCTCTGACCTATCATATATTCTTCAATCCTTTGTATGCCATTATGAGAAGTTTTTCACCATGCATGATAACTCTACAGAAAGGGACCAATCTTTGAAGGAATGAATTATTTCTACTCCTAATTAGCTTTTGGTTGAGTAGTGTGCCTTCTATGAGAAAATTCTCACCTTAGTGACCTTAAGGAAGTTGTCTTCTCTATGGAAGATGACAAGTCCCCTAGGTGTGATGGTTTTCCTTCTGAATTTTACAAAGCTTTATGGGATTCCATTGGTCCAAATTTACATAAAGTCTACCTTGAATATTTTTATTCTAAATCACTAGGAAGCCTTATTAACAAAAGAAATATCAAATTAATACCTAAAGCCAGTGATCCTAAAGATATCTAGAACTAGAGACCTATCACTTTGATGAATTTCTCCTATAAAATTATAGCTAAATCCCTAGCTCTCAAAATCTCCCATATTTTTCCTTTGATTGTTTTCCCTAAGTGGACTAGTTTCATCAAATCAAGATACATCCTTGACAACATTATTATTGATTGTGAGGGTATGGAATGGGCCCACTAATCTAAGTAGCAAGCTCTCTTTATCAAGATTGATTTTTCCAAGGTTTATGATTGCATTGAATGCCTTTTCATCCTTGCTATACTTCAAGCCTTAGGATTTGGCCCAATTTTTTTCCAATTAGTGGACATGCTCTTTAGGGATGCTTCTACTTACATTACCACTAGTGGTAGGAAATCTTAGGCCTTTGGGCTCTTCAAGATCATCTGTCTAGGATGTCCTCTAGCTTTTTCTTTTTATGTTCTTTTTGTTGAAGGGTTTGGGTATCTTCTCACTAATGCCATTTCCTCTGGTTGTGTTAGAGGCATTGCTCTACCTGATTCTCCTACTCATCTTGTTAATGGGAATTTTTTTGATGATTTCTTCCTCACTCTTATTGAGGATGAGGAAAATATCCCAAATGCTCTCCAATTTTTTCATACCTTTTGTTTGGCCTTTGGGTCTATCATTCAATAGCACAAAAGTATGTGTTATAGGTAGTCTTTTCTCCCTATTTTTCCTTGGCTTATGTAATATTAGTGGAAATGGATTCAAGATGGTGAGATCTTCCACTTTTTGGGTATCCCTTTTTCCTTCCAAGATTTGGTTGTTGACCTTTGGAATGTCATGTTTGCCAAGATTTCTAAAAGGATAGATTATTGGCTCACCAAACCCCTTTCTTTGGCTGCTCAGTTCTAGATTTGTTCTAAAGTTTTGGCTGCTACCCATGTTTACTATTCCAATTGTTAGACTCATTTCAAGGCCTCTTATTTAAATCTTAAGAAACTTCTTAGGTATTTCCTCTAGACCTTAGGTTTTGAGAATTGTGGATTTCATAGAGTTGCTTGGGAGTATTATTGTTTACTCAAGGAGTCTAGAGGCCTTGGCCTCATTTCCATGTTGAAATAGGGAATAATTTTATGCTATAAATGGGTTATTCAAGCCCTCACTAGAGATGAAGCCTGGAAAATTCTTCTCGAGCATTGCATTTCCTCTAATTTCCTAGTCAATAGAACTATGGAGAAGGGGATTAGATTTTAAACCATTCTTATCACTTTAGAGCATGTACAAATCTAGGGCACATTTATTGTCAAGAGCATATGGAGAGCTTGGGAGGTTGTCAAGCCTTGGCTTCATTTTGCTAGAGATGGTTTCAAAGACGAGCTTTCCATGAATCAACACAATCTTTGGTGGTCCCCCTTGTTTTCCATTCAAGGCATGCCTCTTACCAAGATTCAAGGTGTTAGTGCCCTACATTTTTCCAAATGTGGCATTAGGACTCCTAAAGATTTATTTTCCAAATTTATAACGAGTCTTAGATCATGGGAGGATATGCAAGTCCAATTTTATCTAGCTCATCTAGATCACTAGACTTTTAATTTACTAGTCTCTACTTTACCCTCCCATATACTTCAGAAGATGGATATCTAGCTTGTCAAGCCTTGGTGGAAGGACTAGAAGTGGTATTTGTATACTGCTCTTGTCAATTACAAGCCCAACATGGGATACCTTTGGTTGGTGACTCACTTGCCTATGTTTGAGACTCTCAACCAATGTTGGCACCTCTAGTCTTCACACCAAAATTGGAGATACAAATCTAATACTATTTGGAATGTTATCATTGAGCCAAAGATTGCACACATTGCTTCTTGTGTCCTCTCCAAAGGATTGCCTATGGGTCCTTGGCTTAAGCATTTGGGTGTTCCTGACCAATGTCCTTTTTGTGGGCAACCAAATTCTTTCTTTCATATCTTTTCATTATATTGTAGAGATCAACAATGTTGGCTTTGGATACATGATTTATTAAAGCATTTTAGGCCCGGGCCCTTTTCTTGGTATATGGTTCTACTGGGTGGTTCCCCCTAAATCCCTTTCAAGTATATCCAAATTTGGAATACTTTCAAGATGGAGATTCTTTTCACTCTTTGGAAGGATAGGAGTATGGTTCTATTCGCTCATAACTTTATTTATATAAATGTATCTACGTACATTAAAGATTGCATATGTAATAATGTGATGATGTAGATTCAAGTACAAGCCAAAAAGGTAGCTCTTGAGGTGGCCCACCTATAGGAGCTCTTTAATTACTGGGGAAATGTAACTTGTATGATCACCTGAGCACCATCGGATTCTACTTCGACAAATTGGATCCCACTCTTTGGTTTTCACCAGGGTCGTATCTCCTCAGCCCATCACTCACAAATGTCATGTGCCTAGGTTTCCTGCCACTCTCCCAGTGGAAGTTGCGATGTTTTTTTCCACCACTCTACCTCTCCATGGTAGGTTTTTGGTTGGACCTTGGTTTCTCTTCTTATTGCTCCTAATAATGGTTTTGGCAATTTCACTTTTGCATGGAATGAGAAGAAGAAAGAGAGAAATATGCTACTATTGATGATGGGTGGGCTCCTCCTAAGCCACCCTCTAACCCCGCTAATGTAATGGGTTCTCATAATTTTTAGGATCCACTTCCATTAGCTCACATTGCTTTAGCCACTTGAGGGCATTTTATATTTTTTTTTAATGAATAGTTGTGAACTCTCATGGGGTGATCTTGTATCCCCTAACCCTTTTGTTGGAATATGTAATGTTAGTATCTAATTAATACAGAAGGTACTATTCATAAAAAAACTAATGATGTTCTTAATTAGTTTCTTTTTTTAGACTCAATGCTTTAAAATAAAAAAAATCCAAATTGATTCATAACAAATCTCTTTCAAACTGGTATCACATTCAAATCATTTTCCAAAATGGTCATAGTCTTAAATGCATGCTTCAAATGGGTTTATTTTAACCAAAAAATGAATGGATTGGTATTTTCATAACGCAATATCATTTGAGGTTCTTCTTAAAAAAATTCCATCGATAATGATATGGTTTGTGCCTTAAAAAAAATACAAACACATCCATGCCAAGATTGACACCAAATTGATAAGAACAAAACCGTCAACCTCTTCCCTTTAGTTTAAGATTTTTTATCAATTTTGTTACAAAGTTTTAGTTCAACATAATTGGATAAATAGACCTTTTTAAAAGAATAAGTCGATATCATTTAAAAAAGAAATGAAGTATAGTATTTCTAAAGACAATGTTATATATATCAACTTTGTCAAGACAATATCTTTATTTCATTCTTTTAAATACTCATTTCTTATTTACTTAGTGTTATGGATCGGTGGATCAGTTATGATAAATTTAGAATATTAATGTTCATACTTATACCTTCTTCCTAAGAGATGATAATATTATTAGCTTTGATACCAAAATACTATTAAAAAAAAAATCATAATTGCTTTGACATGAATTGGAAATAGTTATTTTAGTTGTGTAAACCAAAAAACACTCATTTAGTTCTTCATAACAAAAATGAGAGTTATGATTGTTGTATTAATACAAAGTACCTTTCATAGTAAAATGAAAGAATTTACTTTGTAAAACCTTTTGTTCCTCCTTTTAACAATTTTCTAGGTCCATGAATGCACTTATTCTCTTATTACTCTCGTCCTTAAGTTTTTGTCCATTTCTAATGCCCCTTTTTGCATTCCCAAAACCCTAGAATGCATCTTGAGGTTAAAATTCCACAAAGTTAAAGTTGAGGTTTTCCCTAACCCTCCACTCAAGGAAAATCATGCCCTGACCCCTTGGTATGGGATGAGATTGTCCTTTACCCAAGGGATTTCCCTTGATTTTAGGGCCCAATTTTAGGGTTTGCAAATTGGTTACCGACCCAATATAGTTGTCCCTTTCAATTTTATTTCTAAAATGATTTAAAAGGAGCCTACTCACTTCATTTTTTCATTCATGACACACATATAAGATAAATTATAACATTGATTATTTTTAACAGCTAATCTGTCGACATCTATTCCATGTTCATTTGAGAGAAAGTTTCAATCAAGGCATCATCGTGTTGGTGTATTTATCTAGAGTAAGTTTTCCCTTTTTCACCTTAGGGTTCCTTTGTTCATTTTTTTAATGTCTTTTGTTGTATTTTTATTGAAAAAATCCTAGTTGCAATGGTTTTAATGTTGAAACCCCAGGTCAAATTTGAAGATCCCTTAAGTCCTTATATTCCTTCATTACCTTTTTTGTTTCACTTAAAGAAGGGTTGCCCATTGTCATGTTGTGTTATTAAACCTAGGGATTATTATTATTATTATTTTCTTTCATGCTCACAATTTTAATTAATTATTAAACCACAGTCTTAAATTCTTTTATTTTTTGGTCTAAGCACACGAGATGGTGAGACCTCAAATCAATGGCAACCATTTCTTGGCAAATTCTAACATCTCTTTTAGCAAGAACATGTGATTTATCCATGTGGGTGATTTTGGGGTAAGATACCTTTCTTTTGAACCAATAGACAAAACAAATCAATAGCCACTACTTATCCAAGTGTTCCTCCCTGAATGGTGACAAAATGTGATGGCAATGTGTGTCCAAAAGATGGGCCCATATGCTTCCAAATATAAAGATATGCATCAATGGTCCTCATTAACTTGCAACTCCTAGCTATATATTTAGTGATAAAGTGGGATGTTTCCATGTGGACTAAGACTCAAGCTTAAGTTGTTCAAGGGGACCAGTTCCAATGAGGACTTACTACTTTTTGATTGGTCCATGTGTGTCCATGTCAACTAGTATGAATGGTCAGAAGTATAAGTTATGCAATCAAGACATTGAAATGTTTCCTTGTGGATGTGTGGGTCCAATTTACCTTTTATAACACGATGTGTCTTCTTGTTTAAAATTAATGGCTATGGCATTCTCTCAAACTCTAACAAAAGGTATAGCAAGTAAGAAATATCTTGACACATGTCCTAAATGATAAGAAGGATTTCCAATGGGACCTAGGGAGTTAGTAGGGACCTAACATATGATTGGCCCACATGGATAGTGTTATCAAGTCTAATCACATAAGCTCTTACAATCATATTTCTAAAGAAGATCGGAAGGCCCACATTGTCTTGCAAGGGATTTATTTTCCTATGGTGATGAAGCAGGATGCCTCTACATGTCTTGCTTTCACCAAAGTGATACATTTCCACTTAAAAATATAATCGTACATGAGAGGTAAATTGATAGTGGGGACTTAATTTCCTAGTAAAGATCAATCATCCATGTGTTTAGAAGAAGAAGGTAGATCAATGATTTGCATGTTATTGTGAGGGTTTAGCAGTTGTATGGTGATGTAACATGGTATTTCTACATGTCTTGCCAACTCAAAATGTAGAATTTTCAAAGGAGTTTGCATAATCAATTTTTTGATCCCTCATTAGTTGGAAATGGGTCCAAAAGGGTGAGTCAGATGGTCAACAAAAATGAAAAGGAGATCTCAGTCATCCTATGTAATCTAGAAGATGATCGAAAGATCGAAAGTGGATTTTGAAACTAAGTACAGAGCTAAGAAGAGAACCTTTTTTAGCCTATAAAAATGATAGTTATTTCACACAAATTCATGGTTTTAATGCTACTACAATGAATTTACGAATTGTCACCTCATTCTAAATTATCGACGTGCGAGATTTGCAAGATGCAAAAATTCAAGCTTGAGGTTTTTTTTGAAGTCACATTTGTAGTGCTCTAGAATTCACAAAATAAACAAGTTTCTATTTTTCTCTTCTTGTGCTCTAAGTTGAGGAATTATACATTCTAAGATTTGCATTGTTCCAAAAAAGTTGTAGTTTACATTTTCAAACCATAGATAAACCCTAGTTGTGTTAATTCTTTGTTGCAAGAAACATGCCTTCGAAGAAGTACTCTAAGAAGTTCAATTATGAGGATAGAATACTCCAAGATGATTTTTTGAACAACTACCCATGTCAAAAGAGGGTAGATAAGAAATTGAAGCATGGAAAACTTTAAAGAATGAAGTATGCCTTGGCTTAAAAGATAAATATGGAAATGTCTATAATACAAACATGTCAACCAAAGGTTTAAAAATTTTTAGGTGGTGGTATGGTCAAGCCAATACAGGGAGCCCTCTTAGTAATGTTTGGCAATGTGATTTAGGTAAATTAGTAATACCCATAGTTTTCCTTGATGTTGACCTACTTTTTGAATTGGTAGGTAAGTATGACCTCTTGTCATACATAATCAGAGACACAAAAAAATGGGGAAGTCTTATTGAGGGTTGATGTTGAATCTATCAGAATAGTTTTTGGTTTACACCCCACCCCAGATATAACTAATGAAATAGATTTAAAATGTTTGAAGAAGCCTTTGACCAAGCCAAGGTAGATATGCAATAGAAATTGATAGTTTCCTTCCTAGAAGAAGTAGATGGTATTAAAATGACACCTCTAGCTATATCACATACCATAGGTAATTGTGAGAATTACAATTATACTAGGTAAACACCCATACTACACTTTACCAAGTATTAGGGTTAACAAATAGGAGGGAATTTACTAAAACTACAATGTGGATGTGTCTTGGGATCCTGAAGTATGGGAATGCAGTAATTTATGATTTCTACAAATGTTTGGAAATAAATATTAATCAAGGATTGACAAATTTGAAGAAAGTGGAATCCACATATTTTAGATGGTACTCATTACTTGTCCATGTGATTCTTTTCCACAATAAGGATTATTTTTCATAGTACATGGATCTTGAGCTTGAAAGGGATGATGAAACATTACCTGTCTAGCTATGGTCAACTATCCTATCTATGGATTGGGAAGATTCTAGCTTTGTGTTATTTGAAAATTAATTTGGAACTTCTTTGAGAAGAAGAATGTTGTTAGTCGTTAATGATTTTCCTCATCCTTTGAAAACTTCCTTGAGGCCTATTGATTTTAACTCAAAAACAAAGATGTGCCACCAATGGGGAGACATTTATTTCTACCCTTATACCATAGTCATTAGAATATATGGATTCCTAGGAAGGCCTTTTGTGCTCCCTAAGTATGTCTGATTGAGAATTGGTTTTCTTAAGGCCATGAGACATATTGTCATGCTCCAGGATACCAATTTCCCCCCAAAAAAAGGCATGAAAAGGAACTTTCTTTCTTAACCTTAAAACTTTTCCCCATTTTGAAATCATCAAAGATGGGAGGAATAATTTAGTTCAATTTCTTAAACTATACAACCTAGAAGTTAGCTCAAAAAGGATGAATGATATAGAAGTTAGCACAAAATGAACAAGGCACCTAGGGCCAAGCATGAGTTCAACTTTCCAAAAGACATAATTAGAAATGATGAAGACTTGAAGTCTCAAAAAAGAAAAAGAAATATTAGATTACTTACCAAGAGACATTAAAGGATCCAAGTTATGATCCACTTTCAAATAGTAAGATCTTAAAAAAAAAGTTGAGAATACTTTTGGATGATTTCATGAGTATATATGATAGTATGACTAAGAAGTTGGGAAGAAGAAAAAAAAACAAAAGTAACTTTTGTTGATGATGTGGAAAGTCTAAATGTGTTATTGCAATTTTTTGATATAGTTCCTAAAGAAAGAAGAGGATAGAAAAGGATAAGAGAGGAATCACAAACCCATGATGAGTAGTGAGAAAAGAATATTGGGACTCCATATGGTTTAATATTGTATCAAAGGAGGAGAATGGGAGAAGGTCCACTAATCCAAGGATAGTTGAGATACAAGGTATGGAAGAAATAGCACCAAAAGATCCAACAAGGAGATCCCCATCTCTAGAATATCCAAGACCACCTCCTATAGCCTCACCAGATGAAAGGTATGGTGATGATATACCTAAAGAAAATGAGAAAGAGACTGATGAAAAAGAGACTAGAAGGGATGCAAAGAGCATTAAAGGTATAAAGAAATTTGGGGAATTGAATCTTTCTTATGGAGATGATGATGATGAAGAAGAAGATTACATATGTGTTCCTAAAGAAGATATGGTAATAAAATGTCTTCAAGATTCTATAGCACCAATTTTTGATATTACTACACAAGAGATAAAAGGACTATTCCTAAGGGAAATGAGAACAAAGTCTTGTAAGGTGGACGTAGTTGATGATGATTTTTTTTAATTAGTCCCCTTCAAGAAGCTACTATGGCAATAGTACAGTGAGGATTGCCTCAAAATGGCCAAAGAGAAAAGAATACAAAGGCTAGATGATGATCCTAATGACCTTTCTCAAGAAGTTGAACATGAAATAATGATCAAATTTAAAGATAAATTGTTAAAGAATTAGAAGTCTAGTTGTTGCCAAATCTCAATATTACTGATGTGATTGCATTTGACTCAATCATGAAAGACATGAGATAAAAGAGACCTAAGAGGGAAGATGAAAGATCTACCTCTGGGATGCACTATAGTGAATATTTAGTTATTTTAGCTACTTGGTCTCTCTCATCCTCTTCTTATGGTCAATGTGTTGATAAAGATAGTGGAGTTGAGAGAATGTGGTTTTGCAAAGAGTTAAAGAAACTAAACTTTCCCACTCCACAAAGAATCTGCAAGAAAATGTAGCCTATGTTTACAATGTTTTAGAAGGGAAATAGAAGAATGAATGGCCATAGGAAAGATATAACCATGTGTATGAGGCCTATAAATAGAGAACAAAAGAAAATGTCAATTTTCAAAACTAGGTTAGTGTGTTGGACAAAAGGATAGTTGAGCTTGAGGCAGCTAAGAACTCTGGTATGGATTAGCCACCTAGTACAGGAGAAGCTACCTCATCAAGGAAATTGAGCATAGTACCTATTGTCCCAACAGTTGTATTAGCACATTCCAAAGAAGCCTCTTCAAAGAAAAGAAAGAGTGATGGTACTCTTATAAAAGAGGTTGTAGATCTACAAATGCAATTAGAGAGAAAACATAATGATTTTGATTACAACAAAGAAGTTAGGACTGCATTGATGTTTTTGTTTGAGAAGATTAATTCTAAATTGTATAGGATTCATGAAGTATGTAAATTCTTTATCTAGTCATTAGCAAAATAGAGAATTATTGGAGGTTGGTTAAGCCAACATATTAGAAATGGATAGGTGGGATTCAAAAGATCAAGTAGATTGAGTTATGTATAAGAGTAGACCCTAATCCTCCCCTAAGTGCCATGGCCACAAAAATAATTGTTAAATCACTTAGGAAATTTTCTATCTTGCTAGACTATATTGAAAGCAAGATGGTGGAATTAAAGGACCTAATAGAAGGTTTCAAAGAAACTTTGGTGCCACCCATTTTGGACAGAGATAAAAATATCAAAGATTTTTCCACTTGGAGAATAGGGGCTACTACCATAGTAAATTACATGGTAAGCAAGATAGCAAAGAATATAGACATGACACTTTTTCAAAAATGTATGTCCAATTTGGTTAACTTAGGAATATTTTATGAGAATTTTGAGAAAGAAGTCACCCAGGCCATGGTTAAATATATTCCATACAGGTAGGTGGAAGATTAGATCTTGGAGCATACATGGCTAGCAGATGATGAATCTAAGTAGTGGGTTAGAAATTACATTCCATTTGATGATTCAAATCATGAAGATTCTACACCTCAAAATCAACAAGTGAAGGAATGTTTTGAATAAGATAGAAGATAATTGGTCATTTGATTACAAACTGTCACATCATTGTTAAAAGGTTAACCTTGTTGATGGTTTGTAACAAATTGAAATGTCACATCAAATGATGACATGTGTCCTAATCTCTATGCCTAAAGCTTGTTACAACTCAACTATATTAGTGAGTTCCCAAGGCTAGAGATAGGTTCAATTTTTGATAGAATGAAAGTGTATTATCATCTTTTGAGTTGGTCCAAGAATATTGTATAGGATTGTTCTTTGTTTCTTGTTCAAAAAAGGAAATATAGGAACATGTTATGTTGAGCTTGTTGGAGAGTCATGTTGTTATGGAATCTTACATTTCATTGTATTATTTCAAGTCAATTAATAAAAATGTAGAAGTATTATGAGTTTCTCAATTTAACTCTTGTCTATATTTTTATTATTCTTTAATATTCTAAGATTTGATAACAAAGTCTATTGATTTTAATTTGTAATTTGTAGTACCCTGCCAGGGAACCCATAAAAAATTAATCTAAACTTTCACTAAGTTTCTCAAACATTTTTTTTAAAGATAATAAACAACAACAGATATAATACAGTGGAAGCAATAATCACATACATAAACAAAATCCATAAAATAGATTACATCTCTTAAGGGTCCCATGATGTTGAATTACATTTAAGTTTAATTAATACTAAATTTGATACCTAACAAATCCACATCAAATAATAACTACAAGTATGAATCCATTTAAATAATATACAATTATATTGAATGCCACATGACAAAAATTAGAATGCATAATCATCCATTGTACAAGTCACATGGTATGAAAATCTCAAAGAATATACATCATAAAACAAATTGCATCAGCTTGTAAGATCTCAAAAATAAAATACAATGCAATAGAGTATAACCATCCATCATAGTGCACAAGACCAGAATAAAAGGAAACATAGCATAAAGAACTCTAGCAATAGTATCAAACTGTTAGATCTCAATGATATAAGTAAAATGCACTACCACCCAACCTCATGAAACCTAAATGGTCCACTCCCACTATGCTAAGGAGATAATCTCAAGTCCCATTCAAATATTAATCTACAAGTCATAACCAACATCTAGGTCAAGAAAATCTTAATAGAAATCTATCTCAAAGGGTAGCAAGGCACTAGTATCATCTAATCCCAAAGGCAACAAAGATACGTAGGAAATATACTGTGCAAGTGGGCAAGTGTCATTGCATGAGCCAACTCTAAGGTTACCCTAGAAACCTCTCTAGACTCTAGCCCCCTAGTGTCTCTATGTGGCACCAGTATCCTTTCGTATAGACAAGGCATACTAATGAAGCAAGTTTGCAACCACGCATCCTTTCTACTCCCATCCTAGCCTATACTAGCACTCAAGGCATGGGAGAGGAAAAAAAATGATTCTTATTCATTCATTTTACTCTCATTTAATGAAATGTTATCACTTATGAAAACAACTTACAATGGGTTACCTAGGTAGCCTCTTTAAGGATCCAGCCTCCATTGCAAGCCACTTTCCAACATACAAATAGATTACCTACCCTGGCCACTCCCATCCTAGCCTTTCCAAGAAACTAGAAAGCACCCAAAGATAAATCACAATAATCACCTCAACCCCATACAAGCAACTAGAAAGCACTAGAAGATAGCAGATCGAAAACTCAAAGGTTATAGCAAGAAAGTCACAATAATCACTGATCAAATCTCATTATAGAAAAGATGTGACACATCACCATGGTTGAGTATAAAATATCATATATAACATCATCATGATATCACCAAAATAGTAACTCTTAGCCTCTAGCAGACATCTAAAACTGGTCAACACTCTAAGTCAACCCCAAACCCAACACAAAAGAAAACATAAAATTAGCAGTGCAGTTTCATAGATTTTATTTAGTTTTGAAAACATATAATTTTTATTTAACATTAGGTTCAAGTTTATGTTTCATTATAAGTTTTTGACTTAATAAATTTAAAAAATTTTCCCTTCTAACTGAATCCATTTTTCCTTCTAAATCGAAATACACAGTTTACCACTAACTTATAAAATAAATGCCTTTATTAAATATTGTAAAATGATTTAAATAATAATTATTAAATTATTGAGTAGAATAATGTAGGAATATTTATTTCAAAAATGGAAAAATTCAGTAATCATGCGAAAAAAGCAGAGTAGGTATGTGGCAATCAAAACAAAAATACACCCTAAAACAGAGCACTTTGTAGATAACGAGAACAAGTCTAAGGAAAAGTATTGTTCCAGATAGTCCTCCATAGGCACCCAAGATTTACCACATTTAGAATATATGGTGAAGACTCTGAATAAGTTTTCCATCTTGGAAAATTTGGAGGGAAAAAAAAGAGATAGAACTGGCATCTTTGTGAATCAATTCTGCAACAAGAAGTGTTAAATGGAAGGAGTCCCATGTCAAAGATTTCTCAGGCTAAATCCGTTCATGTCACATTAGAATTAATTGGTAACTTTCTTCCGTAGCCAATTTTCACTATAGATATTTTGGATAATCAATTTAGGGTCTTTAATCTTACAAAGTATGCCCACCCCAACCTCTATAAGTTGCCTCAACTTCTATCAGAGTTTTATAGGATAACATTTGCTCCTTGTCATTCTAATTGGTCTAGATCTATTATATCTCATGATAATTATTTGTACCCTATATTTCTCCACACTGGCAATCCATGAAAAGGGTTTATAGGAATTCATCAAACCCTAAGGGGAAGCTAGATTCTAAGGCTAATCTAGTTTGCAAAGATAATTCCATCATTATTCACAATGAAGAATTTCAAGCCGCATGGTGTGAATGCAAAAAAGTTGGAATTTTTGCTGTGTGGAATGGCCCTAATGAAGACTTATTCTTTCTCTCAAATTGGTTAGAAGAAAAATGTCGTGACCAAGTAAGTATCTCTTAGTTTTTGGGTAAAACCCTATATTTGCATTGTATCAATGAGTCTATTAAAAAAGAAGTTATCAATGTATCTAAATACTTCTTCAATGGTCATGTTGTTAAATTTGTAGAATGTAGTCCAAATTTTAAGATAAAGGGGATAGATTTTAGGTGCCCAATATGGTTTAATATTCAATCTTTACTGCCTAAGTTGAATCAGATTGAGACACTCAGATCAATAGGTCTACTATAGGAGAGCTCATAAGGATAGATGCCTCCTTTTAGTATTACAATAATGTGAAATTGTTGATTAGAACAAAGTTTAATCAATCACTTCATATACATAGAAAATTGATAACAAAAAAGGCATCTTACAATTTAAATTTGCAAACATTCGAAGGGGATATTTTAGAAATTATAAAGTTAGAGGACAACAAGAAAATAGGTTTTAAAAATATACCTCTCACTTTAGACTTTCAGAGTATGTTTCCTATGACAAGCATCTAGAAAAAGAATTTGGGAAATAGATCCTTGGATACGATTATATCTTCATAGTTTTATGGAAAGAATGAGATTCAAACTGATCTTCATTGCACTAAAAGGATTACTTATGAAAAGAATAAGAAAAGTCCAAAACCTAATGTAAGAATCAAATCTATCATAGTGGTTGATCACAAAGAGAGCCCTGAATTGATACAAAAGAATGATGTATCAACTAAACAGAGATCTAAAAAGAAGTAGAAAGCTTTGAAGAGAAATTTAGGGTAGAGTATAACACCAAATGAAGGGGAAGACATGACAAACAATGAGAAAAAGGTAGAATGGATTCAAGAATAGTCTACTACTAGTGTAAGGGGATTAAATTCATCAAGTCCCATTGATATTTAACAGCAGGACATAAATACCTCTCACAGTAGAACCCCAAATAATCAGTTAAGTCTAATAGGTGAGGAAGAACTAGACAAAGAGGTATCAGCATCAACACAAAATAAGGTAGCATGGGTTCTTGAAAAAGATAATATAGAGAAGTTAGAGAATTCCTTGCTTTTCAAATCAAATGTAGATAGAGATGAAATTCACATATTCTTGAAGGAAGATATACATATGGATTAGTCTTATCCATGGATCATAGAAGACAGAGATACAACTCCCAGCGAAGAAGTTGCTATCAGACCTTCCAAGTTTTGGTAGACTCCATCTGTCATTGTAAGTTCACCTTTTACTCTAGATGGTCATCAAATAGATAATAATTGCAATGCAAAAAGAATAGATAGCTCCCTGTCAAAAGAAGTATAGAATTTTTTAAATAAGGATATCGTTATGGATCTAGTATTGAAAACCTTAAAATTAGAAGATGAGGATCTTGATCAATTAATTGATGAGTTAGTCTAGGTATTCAGCTTTGAGAATATTGATAATAGTAAAGAGACTCGGAAGGAGGAATTAATTCAAAGAATCCTTAAATTAGGGGGTAACAAATATACAGCTAAAGATTTAAGAAGAGATCTACTAAACATAGAGATTGAGGATAATATCATGGGTTAGACTCATATATGTGGAAATGTAATGATAACAGACCATAAAGATAAAGGGATTGGAAAAGATAACATGGAAGGTTTAAATGGGGAAGATGGAGACCAGCCAAGTATAATTAATTAGATCATAAGAGAACTCAAAACTGAAGAATTGGAAGGGAAAAGTGGCAATAGGACTTTTGCTATTCAAAATGTAGGAAATGATCTAGAGTACCTCAGGATCTAGATGAATCAAGAAGGTCTAAGCTCACTTAAATATGGTAGAGTGAAAGGTAAAAGAGGTAGAAAATCATTAAAGGAACTTAGGGAAGCAGATGGACTTAGCAGAGAATAGCAAAAGATAGATCAGCTAATAAATAATGGGAAGGGGAAGTGTCTTCCCAAGGAATCATGAAGATCACCACATGGAATGCTAGGGGCTTCAATGCCCCTAGCCAAAAAAGGTTACTAAATTAGAAATCATTTTAGTATAGGAAACAATGTTAAATAAGGCAAAAGGTACAAAATTAATTAAGATGTTAGGTCTTTGGGGCTCCATCTTTCAAGAGTCAGTAGGTGCATTAGGGGGTCTAGGTTTAATTTGGAATCCTAGGAAGGTATCCATCAATTGTCTAAAATATAGTAATAATTGGATTAATGTTAGTGTTTAGAGTCTAAAATCAAATTTGTAATTTATTTTAATTAATGTATACGGCCCAAATAGTCATATGGGGAAAAAAGGAATATGGGATGAAATTAGCTCTTTCATTAATAACTTCAAGGATAGATCCTTTCTGGTAGGAGGTGATTTTAATACTATTCTAAACCTAGAGGAAAAAGTAGGTGGTATTCAACATCTCTCGCAATCGTCTTTAGATTTTAAAGCATGGATTGATCAGCATAATATGATAGACATTCCAATCAATAATGGAAATTTCACATGGAATAATAGAAGGAAAGATTTTGCATTCATCGCTAAGAAATTAGATAGGTTTTTTATCATAGGCAATATAGATGATTATAATTTAAATTTTCAATCTTCCATTCTACCTATTACTGGGTCTGATCACTATCTAGTCCAATTCAAATTTAGTAAGCCATCAAAACCTACTAGGAATACATTTAAATGTGAAAAGATGTGGTTCCAAGATCCTAATTTCATTAAGAATATTAGGGATTGGTGGGTGCAAGATATGTTTGAAGGCTCCAAGATGTTTATCTTCATTTCTAAATTGAAAATGTTAAAAGAAAGGATCCTAAGATGGAATAAAGAACATTTCAATAATATCTTTAAAGAAAAAAGGGATATAGAAGATAAATTAAGAAATATGAACCTAGAAATAATTAAGAAAGCCATGAACAATGAAAGCTTTTTGTTAGAAAAAGAACTTCTCGCTAGACAGGAGGGCATATTATCCAAAGAAGAAATATTTTGGAGATAGAAATCATGAGAAAAATGGCTAGATGAGGGAGATCAGAATATGAAATTCTTTCAGAATTCTACTCTATATAGTAGATCAAAGAGTAAAATAACTAGTATTAAAAATCTCTTGGGTATACGAACTGAGAAACCAAAAGCAATTGCGGGTACCTTGGTAGCCCATTTTTAGAATATATTAAATAATTATGAAGGGTCAAATAGAGAGGACCAAGCAAAACTACTTAGATTTATCCCAAAATTAATTTCATCCAAGGATAATAAGGTTTTAAACAGATTGATCACTTTGGGACCTTTAGGCCTTCTTCTTTCAAAAGTGTTGGGATATTATTGGGGAAGATCTGTGGAAAGCCATTGAAGCTTCAAGGAATGGTGGAGCTATACTATTGGAAATTAACTACTCCTTTCTCCCTCTGATCCCTAAAAAGAATGAGTTTGAGACTCCTGGGAACTTCTGGCCTATTGCACTATGCAATATGATTTATAAAATCTTTTCTAAGATTCTAGCAAATAGGCTTAAGGGTTTTCTTCCAAAGTTAATTTCTGAAGAACAAATAGGTCTTAGCTCTGGTAGATCCATTCTTGATTGCATTCTTACAATTCAAGAAACTATTCATTCTTCTTCAAAAAATAAAGATGCATGCATGTTTATGAAATTAGACATACAAAAAGCATATGATATGGTTGATTGGCATTTTCTCTGTAAGGTCCTTCAAGCCTTTGGATTCTCTCAACAATGGATTAATCTCATTTTTAAATTCATTTCTGCTCCCAAAATTTATATTCTTATCAGTGGGATACCCAAAGATTTTTTTGAAATATCAAGGGGTTTAAGACAAGGAGACCCATTATCTCCTTCCATCTTTATCATTATGGCAGAAGCCTTTGGGAGAGCTGCATAATATACCTATCATAATCAAAAAATCTCCAGTATTATTGTTGCTAGAAACATGCCTAACATTATGCATCAACAATATGCAGATGATATGATTATGCCTAGCAAGAGTATAGTTTCAGAGGCTTTGGGACTTAAGGACATCAGTAAGTCATATATGGACACTTTAGGTCAAAAAGCGAATGAACTCAAATCTGAGATATATTTTTCAAATACTAAAATAGAAATGGAAGATCAAATTTGTAAGATAATGGGTTATAAAAAAGGTCAATTTTCATGCAATTATCTGGGTATTTCTTTAGAGAAGGGTTTGAAATCTAGTAAGGTTTGGCATAATAATTTTGACAAGCTAGACGCGAGGATTGGTAGTTGGAAAGATAAATGGCTCTCAAGGGTAGGAAAGACTACTAAAATTAGATCTATATTATCTACCATTCTGACCTTTCCTATATCCTGTCTTCCCCTCTCTAAGAGTTCACTCTTGAAATTTGAAGCCAAACTTAGAAATTTTCTTTGGAAAGATTATGAAGAAGATAAAAAATGGGTTCTTATCAAATGGAAGAATATATGTAAACCTAAGGATATGGGGGGGGGGGGGGGGGGGGGGGTTAGGGATCAAGAATCTTCAATGGAAAAATGAAGCTTTGGGCACTAAATTAATTTGGCTTCTTTATAAAGAAAGAGACCATAAGTGGGCTAAAATATTTTACAACAAATATCTTAATCTGGATGACCCTTTGTCAATATTTAGAATGATAAATCTTCCTAGAGGGTCAAAGAGCTAGACTTTTATGAGGAAATTTCAGCATTTAGTTTTGTAAGTTTCTCACCTGGGATGTGGGTTTGGGTGATGAAGCCTTATTTTGGGAAGACTCCTAGGATGGACTCCCTTTGATTACTTCTTGTCCCTTCCCTAAGGCTCTCAAAGATAAATTGGTCTCATTATGGGGTGTTAAAGTCAGTAATTACAGGACTAAAATTTCTTCGAAAGGTACCTATCGATGGGTTTGGAGATCTTTGAAAGGGTTAGGGATAGACCCTTTGACTATTAAGGCTTATGAGAAGATTTTGTTAGATAGGAAAATTAAGCAATCAGAAAGGAAAGATGAACTTATTTGGGCTACATCAAATGATGGAAGGTATATATAGTGTGAAAAATGGATTCAAAGCTTTGGTCCACTCACAATGTTGGAATAAAGTCAAAATACCTCTCAAGCTCTATTGGGATGTTGCGTGTCTCTCTAAGGCAGGTTTCCTTTTATGGCTTGCATTCCAAAATAAAATCTTGATAGCTGATAGATTATCCAAATTTGGTGTTATTGGTCCATCTTGGTGTGTGTTATGAAAACGTAATAGCAAGGATATGGATCGTCTTTTATATAGATGTCCTTTTGCCTAGGCCTATTGGGAATGGCTTAAGCTCGGGTTAGGGTGGTCAACACCAATGCCAAAATCTTTCCTAGATTTCCTTAAAGCATGGCCTACAAACATGGTAAAAGGAGTCTATAATAAACTTTGGAATATATGCCCCTCTATTGTGTCATGGGAAATTTGGAAGGAGAGAAACCAATGCATTTTCTATAAAATTGAAATGAAATTAGAAGAGTTGTTATTAAAAATTGAGGCTAGCATAGTGGAAGTAATGAATTCCCATTTCAAAAAATCCATGAAAGAAGAAGGATCTTTCTCTATTTGGGATGGTCTCATGAAGAAGAATTGGACCAACTTGATTAATATGCCTCTTGTATATCTCAAGAAAAGCAAGGAGGCTAGGGATAGGTGCAAATGGGCACCTCCTCCATATGGATGGTATAAACTCAATTTTGATGGAGCAACTAGAGGTAATCCTGGTGCGGTAAGATCATTAATGATGATACTGATAATTGGGTAGTGAAGAAAGCTATGTGCATCTTCCCTACCTCTAATAACTTGACAGAAATTGAAGCCTTGGAAAAAGGTTTGTAGTTGTCTCATGAATTAGGATTGACTAGGGTCATCATAGAAGGTGACTCTTAGATTATCCTAAATGCAATTAGGAAGTGCATTACCCCTAATTGGGTCTAGAATTCAAAATTAGGAAAAGTTCTCATTCTTCTAGACCAGTTCATGGATATTCAAATTTGTCATATTTTCTGAGAAGGTAATTAGAAAGTGGACTATTTGGCAAAGAAAGGAGCTGACGAGGTTAATCTTTAGGTATATAATGATGTATAGTTCATATTTCATCTTAGTGAGTTCTTCCTCATAGGTCTATTTATTCGCTTTCTTTATTCAGGTATATTTTCTACTATTTTATTTTCTTTTTAGCTAATTGTTATTTTAATCAGCCTTGGTATGGGGAGGTGCCTCTTTTGTTTTGTTTTTATATTCTTTCTTTATTGGTGTTATGGGTTTAGTATATGAGCCAATCATATTCTTTTTTTGCCTATCATTAGGAGTGGTGGCTTCCTTTATACATTTTAATCTTTGTGATGCAATTTTGTGGTTTCAGCATTTTCATTATGGTATTTTCCTATGATTAGGCTTGGTATCATCAGCAAGATATGAGGTCATGATAGCCTGGACTTCTAGAGTGTTTCTCCATGGTTGGGGGTTTGTATTATTTAGATCTCTTTGTTGCATGGCAGATTTTTCATATTATTATTAATTTTCTTATCTTAATTATAGTGGTTTATGTGTTATGATCAGTAGATTAATTAATTCTTTCGTTGTTAGCTTAACTTTACATTTTTCAATCTCTATTTAGCTTTGTAATCAGCTGATATTGATTGAAGATTTACAACTTAGGATAATTTGGTGACTTCGAAAAGTAGCCTTAATTAATATAGTTATTATTTGTCACTAGCCATGTTAGTTGAGTAGACTACAGAGATGGTTGTATGCTTTTACCATATTGGAAAGAATATCAGTACAAGGTGATTGTATA
The DNA here is from genome assembly GCA_028749045.1 of Cupressus sempervirens. Lineage (NCBI taxonomy): Eukaryota > Viridiplantae > Streptophyta > Pinopsida > Cupressales > Cupressaceae > Cupressus > Cupressus sempervirens. The sequence continues at coordinate 389,942,902 of CM053788.1, read as the reverse complement.
CCTATTTAAAGCAACATAGCAGCTCCTGACAAAGCATAAGTTCCAAGTAAATAATTATGTAATTAATCTAGGGTCCCTCCCCTATAGGCTGTAAACCAAATTTGATGTTGATAAGTAGGAGATAATTTCCATAGCAAGTCAAATTGTGATGTGAATATCAGGATTTAACTGTGTGATTTTGAGTCAAACTTGATGACCCGTGTTTCATGAGTAGTGATTCAACATGAATCCATCTCTCATGAGAATAAATGGAACATTTAGCACTCATTGGATCTAGGTGATGCTCACAAGGGTGAAGCACCGGGACTTCCCAGGAGGTCACCCATCCCAGTACTACTCCAGCCTGAGCGCGCTTAACTATAGAGTTTCCTCCATAGTTAAACCCAAAGCTTGCAACCCCATTTGAAAAACCTTCACCAAGTATTGTGCCTTATGAACCATTCATTAGAAAGACCCTTAAGCTCATCAATTGATAAGTAGGAGATAATTTCCACATCAAGTCAAATTGTGATGTGAATATTAGGATTTAACTGTGTGATTTTGAGTCAAAATCGATGACCAATGTTTCATGAGTAGTGATTCAACATGAATCCATCCATCTCTCATGAGAATAAATGGAACATTTAGCACTCATTGGATCTAGGTGATGCTCACAAGGGTGAAGCATCGGGACTTCCCGGGAGGTCACCCATCCTAGTACTACTCCAACTTGAGCGCGCTTAACTACAGAGTTTCCACCATAGTTAAACCCAAAGCTTGCAACCCCATTTGCAAAACTTTCACCAAGTGTTGTGCCTTATGAACCATTCATTAGAAAGCACCTTAAGCTCATCAATTGATAAGTAGGAGATAATTTCCACAGCAAGTCAAATTGTGATGTGAATATCAGGATTTAACTGTGTGATTTTGAGTCAAACTCGATGACTAGTGTTTCATGAGTAGTGATTCAACATGAATCCATCTCTCATGAGAATAAATGGAACATTTAGCACTCATTGGATCTAGGTGATGCTCACAAGGGTGAAGCATCGGGACTTCCCGGGAGGTCACCCATCCCAATACTACTCTAGCTTGAGCGCGCTAAACTACAGAGTTTCCTCCATAGTTAAACCCAAAGCTTGCAACCCCATTTGTAAAACCTTCACCAAGTGTTGTGCCTTATGAACCATTCATTAGAAAGCCCCTTAAGCTCATCAATTGATAAGTAGGAGAGATGGATTCATGTTGAATCACTACTCATGAAACACGAGTCATCGAGTTTGACTCAAAATTGCATAGTTAAATCTTGATATTCACATCACAATTTGACTTACTGTGGAAATTATCTGCTACTTATCAATTGATGAGCTTAAGGGGATTTCTAATGAATGGTTCATAAGGCACAACACTTGGTGAAGGTTTTGCAAATGGGGTTACAAGCTTTGGGTTTAACTATGGAGGAAACTCTGTAGTTAAGCACGCTCAGGCTGGAGTAGTACTGGGATGGGTGACCTCTTGGGAAGTCCCGGTGCTTCACCCTTGTGAGCATCACCTAGATCCAATGAGTGCTAAATGTTCCATTTATTCTCATGAGAGATGGATTCATGTTGAATCACTACTCATGAAGCACGAGTCATCGAGTTTGACTCAAAATCACACAGTTAAATGCTGATATTCACATCACAATTTAACTTGATATGGAAATTATCTCCTACTTATCAATTGATGAGCTTAAGGAGCTTTCTAATGAATGGTTCATAAGGCACAACACTTGATGAAGGTTTTGCAAATGGGGTTGCAAGATTTGGGTTTAACTATGGACGAAACTCTGTAGTTAAGCGTGCTCAGGCTGGAGTAGTACTGGGATGGGTGACCTCTCGGGAAGTCCCGGTGCTTCACCCTTGTGAGCATCACCTAGATCCAATGAGTGCTAAATGTTCCATTTATTCTCATGAGAGATGGATTCATGTTGAATCACTACTCATGAAACACAGTTCATCAGGTTTGACTCAAAATCACACAGTTAAATCCTGATATTCACATCACAAATTTGATGTATTTTAAATATGATGATATCTGACTAGGGTATGCCCCTTTTACGTTGTAATAATAAAGGACTTTTGTCCCAGGCTAGACTGGAGGTTTTCTTCTTCATTCTTTCCTACCAGTGCTCGTTTAAACAGAGAAAGCTATTGTACTTTTTATCTTCCTTGGCCATTTACTAATCTTAATAAAAATATTAAATTATTTAAAATAATAATTATCAAATCATTAATAAAATTATACAAATTTATTAATAACCATAATTATTAATTAATAATAAAATAAAAACTAATTTAATTTATTAATAATATTTAATATTAATTAAATGAATTAATAATAATTAAAAATTATATTAATTAAATTAATTAATAAAAATTAAAAACTATATTAATTAAATTAATTAATAAAAAAATAAAAATTATATTAAAAAATTATTAAATTATAAAATTTAATAAATTCAAAATACTTTAAAAACAACTATTAAAAAAAATTATTGAAAAGCATTTATGACCTGTCGGCCTTAATGGCAAAGTTGTCATAGCAACTTGTTATCGCAAGAGGACTACTGTGTGTAGTCCTAAAATAGACGTCATCATTGGGGAAGAAAAGGGGAGGGGAGGTGGCGATGATGGCTTGCCTCCCACTGAAGTTATTAAAATTGTATTTTTTGTCTATTTTATTTATAAAAAAAAAAAAAAAAAAAACTAGGTCTACCATGAATATTTAAATTTTCATTTATATTATATAAATTTATAATTATCACTGTGATATCCCCATTTTGACCTATAATTTTATATCAAATAATTATTATATATAAATATTGTAATATTAAAATAATTGATAATGTATATAAAATATTATAATTATACTAAGATGAAAATATAAGTTATTATCATAATAATATAATTATAAATATTATTATATAAATGTATATATATATATATATGAATATTATTTATATCTATATAATTAGATATTTAAAAACCATGCTATAATCAATTTATATATATATATATATATATATATATATATATATATATATAATTCTAAGTACTATAGTATATGACAATTACATTTTTATTAAATATTAAAATAATAATGTTATGAACAATTAAATAATATTATTAATTATAAGAAAGATGATTCATATAATTAATATGATATACAATCATTAAAATAATATATAATCTAATATAATAATCTTATTAACATAATTAATATTAATGAGGAAAGGACATGACTCTATGAAATATATGTATAAATATAGAATATCAAATGCTGGAAGGGATATCATACAGAATACTATCAAACATATACAAATAAGAAAGAAAAATCAATAAATGTCCTAAACGGGACATTACAAGTGGTATCAGAGCGCAACATCCTGCCAACCTGTGAATGAAAAATGGGGATATTAATAGAAAAAAAGAGAAATAAAATAAGAATGCAAAGTGATGAAGAGTGAAAGATGATATACACACATATCCATGCATTAAATAGGGATGATTATTGAAAATTGAAACAACACATATAGCAGCAGTCTACTTTTCCATAACTAGTGAGTTAGAAGAAACTCATGTCAATTCCTTTGTCGCAAATTTTTTAGCTAAAAACCATGGGAGATATAGGAGTGGTTTTCAAACCTATATGCCATGAGCATGGGTTCAGTTACACAGAAGAACTGGTCATTTATGAATGTAGTGGTTGTAAAAGATTGGAAGGCAATACCAGATATAAGTGCCCATATTGCCCCAAATTCTTGTTACACAAGATTTGTAGTGCTTCAAATGATGAAATCATCCATATCATTTTTCCCTATGACCCCTTCAACTTTCACACCATGACTCATGGGCAGCATGAGTGTGGTGTGTTCATTTGAAGCTTTCTCTTTGAGTCGAGTAGGGGTTGGAAGGTTCACCCATTGTACCTCGACACCTTTTAGCAACAATGAGCAAGGAGTTTGAGATTTAGCCAGAACCATCTATGCATCTATGCATCATAATTATTGTGATATATATATATATATATATATATATATTTCAAAGATTTCCCCAATTAGATCTAATAGGAGAGAAATGAACAATCAATTGAATCTGTATATAACATTCTTGATTTCTTTTCAAAATCCTACTCATATCAAAATACAATTCTCTACATTTACAAACTAAGGGTTTCTAATTTTCAATTCATATACAAATATTTCTCAATCAAAGAACAATAAATTCACATACAAGGGTTCAACCCAATTTAATTCTAAAAACATATCCGCAAACATGGAGAAGACAAAGAATTCAAAGAATGAAAACTACTGCACAAAACCCACAAGATCCTACTTGGATCTAATGCTAAAACAATGAACGCACGGAGCTCACAATCAATTTTCCCTTCTTTCAAAAACCCTCTTCTCAAAAATTGGCTCCTCCAAATCTCGGTATGAAGAAATGAGCTCTCATTCCTTAATAAAGAGCTTTCCCCAATTAGGACTTCGATTTTGCAATCACACGAAACCTTTTTCTTAATCATTTTATTATATTTTAATTTTCATGTGCAATCTTTTTGCACTTTAATTAAAATAACTTTATTAAATCTATTAATTTCTCTCTTTTATTAATTCACAAGATGTTTATAATAAAATATTTATTAATTCATTATTGATGGAATGGCGTGGAAGCAGGAAACGGTGGGCTATAGGGAATTGGGGCAACGGTCACTTGGTTTTGGTGCAAGAATCCAATGGAGAAGGGGTGGTTTGAAGTCAAGTTTTTGCCATAATGAGGGTTGAAGCTATGGACAAGATAAAGGATCTAAATGGCCTTTCAATCGATATGCTAGAAACCAGAGATCGATGCCCTACGATCAAAATAATAATAGGCAGTTTCAGCCTCCTCAATGGCGTTCAAGAAGATGGAATGAGTGGAAATAGGGAAATCAACCCTAGGGAAATTAGATGGTGTATAGGAAATTTGATAGGTTTGATTTCACAAGGATTTCTCATAAGTTTTATAAACCTAAAATGCAGCAAGGGTAGGGCAAGAATCTGAAGAATATCACTAGAGACCCACCTCAACCCACAAAAGCAACTATTACCTATGAGGTAATGTCCACAGTACACTTTGAAAATTTAAGATGGCTTGAATCTATTGAGATTTTAAAAGAGAAGGCTTTCTTTTTTAAGTGGCTTGGACCATGGCCCTCTGTAAGAACTATCAGATTAGGGTGTAGATCTTTATGAGGGGTTGAATGCAAACTGAAAACCTTGTCGAATGGTTTTTATATGGGTATAGCTCCAAGAAAGATAGAGAAAAGTAACATTCTTAATAATGGCCCATATTTATTAGAAGGTAAAGGTTTTTTCCTAAAAGACTGGGAACCAAACTTTGATCCTAATAATGAGAAACTACAATTTTTCCCCTTATGGATCAATCTAAAGAATCTTCCAGTTGAATATTGGGAGGAGGAAGCTCTGACAGAGATTGGTAACACTATAGGATCCTTTGTAAAAGCGGAAGAGTTTTTGAACACAATAGACTCCTCCTTACACCCAAGATTGTTAGTTAATATAAAAGAAGGGAATCCATGCCCGGACTTCATCACCATCAGCACAACACATGGAGTTTGGAAACAAATGATAGAGGTCTGGGATGGTGGGGAGGGCTCTAAATAGACTGAAGTGATGAAAGATAGCTTATTTACAAAAGGGAAAGAGCTAATGGATGACAAGCTTCTTGAAATATTGGAATGGCAGGAAGATCAAAAGGTAACAGAAGACAACTCTCCTCTAATATCTATTCATATGGATCCACTGGCAAATCAAGAAATGCTACAAGATGGGTTAAAAGTTCATAAGGTTTTAAATGTTGGTAGAGATGTGCTTCAGAAGATTAAAGATCTTTCAACCCAAGGGGTGCTGGAAACCCCTTTAGAACAATGGGGGACAAACAGGGGTGAGTGTGCGAGAGTGGAGTCTGAGAGGCTAAGCTCTAATCAAAAGAAAATGTATCCTCTCTAATTATTTTTTTAGATAAAGACCATAGAGAGAATGCTCAACAAAAGTATTGTGAAAGATATGAAGATGCCACCAAATGCTCTTCATTGGAGGAGCAAACACAGTTTTGAATGTCCCCAGTGGAAAAGGTGAAAGAAAATTTCAAGGACATAGAGATATCCCCTACTAGGAACTTAAATGACTCTTTTGAAGGCACAGTGAACAACAATAGTCTGAAGGAAGATGAAGGGTCAACACAAGAATCCATGGATTATGAAGACACTTTAAATGATCTAGGCCTATTTGAAAGCAAAGGGATCCAAGATGAGAGAACATTAGAATAGACCAACTCTCAGATGTTGAAACCAAATGTGGGAATCAGAAAGAAAAGATGGCCTAAACCTATCAAATTGAAGCTAGAGGCAGCAGGGAATGATGCAAATCAATCCAAAATCCTAAGATCGAGAAAAGGTTTAGCCTTTTCTCGAGCATTATGAAAACCCTATCGTGGAATGTTAGGGGTTGCAATGCCCCTGACAATTTTTGTTTGATCAAAAGATGCTTTGATCAATTGAAATTGGACCTGGTGCTTTTGCAAGAAACTAAGATTAAGGAGGAGGACTTTTCAACTTTCAAAAACAAATTTAGAAGATGGGAGTGCTTATTGTCGGGTGCCCATGGAGTGTCTAGAGGCATGGAAATCCTTTGGAAGCCAGAGATTTTAGAGGTAACTGATTTCTTCTTAGATAGTAATTAGCAATGGTTTAGAATATATGTAAAACAACTTCATTGCTCCTTTTTGGTTTTCAATATCTATGGACCAAATAATAATGTTTAGAAGAGACTTTTATGGCAATCATTATCTACAAAATTGGAAGGATTAGGGAAAGAAGTCACTATTCTTGGAGGGGATTTTAATGCTATTCTGAACCCTAGAGATAAAATAGGGGGAAAAGGGTGGATCTCAGAAAGCCAGAAAGATTTTAGTAACTTCATCAATGAAAATGGTTTAGTTGATGTTCAATTTTAAAAAGGTGACTATACTTGGACAAATAGAAGAGAGGGCTTTGTGAACATTGTAGAAAAGTTGGATAGATATCTTGTGGCTGGAATTTGGGTAGAGACAAACTGGTCATGTTCAGTGGAAATCCTCCCTTACCAAGGCTCAGATCATTTCCCCATTTGTTTACAGTTTCAAGATGAAAACTCCCCAGAGAGGTGTCCCTTCAAATTTGAAGCGATGTGGATGAAATCTGAAGGTTTTGCAGACCTTATAGCTGAATGGTGGGAAAATGCTCCTTTGAGAAAAGGAAATAAAGCTTTTATTTTTTTCAAAAAATTGCAATATCTAAAGGAGCAATTGAAAATATGGAAGAGGGAAAATTTCAGGAATATCTTCAGTAAGAAGGGGGAGATTGAAGAGAAACTTAAAAATCTAAGTCTCAAAGTAATTGAAAATGGAATGTTTGAGGATGATTTTAAGGAGGAGAAGTTGTTGAAAAAGGATCTAGTGGAATGTTTAAACAAAAAGGAAATTTATTGGAAGCAAAAATCTAGAGAGGTGTGGTTATGTGAGGGGGATAGTAACACAAAAAAAAATTTCCATAACTTGGTCAAAATTTGGAGGGCAAGCAATAAAATATTTGAGATTCAAAAGGGTGATGGTTCTACTTTACAAATAAAGATGATATCAATGCAAAAGCAGTTAATTTCTTCTCACATAGGGGCCAACAAAGGGATAAGATTCAAGCTGAAGTGGAGGAGGTGCTGAGTGTAATCCCAAAAACTATAACAGATGCACAAAATAAAGCTTTGATGGACCCTATTTGTGAATGTGAAGTGGAGGAAGCTTTAAATGGATTTGGGGGGGACAAAGCCCCAGGCCCAGATGGCTTTCTAGCAATGGTTTTCAAAAAATTAAACTCCATTTTTCTAAAAGATATATGGGCAATCATGGAGGAATCAAGGCAAGGAGATTTTATCCTAAAAGATTTCAATAATACTTTCATAACCTTAGTGCCAAAAAAGGAAAATCCAACAACCTTTGAAGACTTCGGACCAATCTCCTTATGTAACACAGTGTATAAGATCATTTCAAAGGTAATGACTAATAGGTTGAAAATGGTTATGGATTCTATTATATCAGAGGAACGGAGTGGTTTCCTTTTGGGAAGATCCATATTTGAAGGTGTTGTGGTGGCACATGAGGCAGTGCATTCAGTCAGGACTTCTAAATCACAAAATATGATGGTGAAACTTGACATCAAAAGGGCCTATGATGAGTTTGATAGAAGTTTTCTTTTGAGTGTTCTCAGGCAGTTTGGTTTTGCTCAGGAATGGTTGCAATGGGTAGAGAGTTGTTTAGTCACACCCCGCTTCTCGGTGCTTGTTAATGGAAGTCCCCATGGTTTCTTCAAACAAGAAAAAGGAATAAGACAAGGAGACCCTTTATCCCCTTTCTTATTCATTATTATGGCGAAAGTTTTGGGGAGACTCATTCTAAAGAAAAAGGAACTAGGCTTTTGGAAAGGCATAAAAATTATAGAAATGGTGGAGGCTTTAACCCATCTACAATTTTTGGACAACACCTTTTTAGCTGGAGTAGCAAGTATAGAAGAGGCTAGAGTTATGAAGGAAACTCTAGAAATCTATGGCAGAATCTTAGGGCAGTTTATAAATTAGAAAAAATCAGACATTTTCTTCTTTAATACCCCTCACATTCTCCATGTTAGGATATGTAGATTGTTGCAAATGAGAGCAGGTCTGTTGCCAAATAAATATCTAGGAATTCCTCTCTTTGAAGGTTGAAATAAATCTAAGTTTTGGGACAACTTGATAGAGAAATGCCAAAAAAAATGGAAGGATGGAAGGGGAGATGGTTATCTTCAGCTGGCAGAATTTTAATGCTTCAAATGGTCATCTCAGCAATGCCCATTTTCTCTATGATGTGTATGGGTATCCCCAAAAGGGTTATTCATATTGTTGAACAAAAAGTGAGAAAGTTTTTTTTGAATGGCACTAATGATGGAGATAAAATCCCCCTCTTGGCATGGGAAAAGATATGTAAACCAAAAGAGGAAGGAGGGGCAGGCATCAAAAACTGGGAAGTAATGAATAAAGCTCTAGGAGCTAAACTTGTTTGGTCCATATATGAGCATCCACTACAATATTGAGTAAGGATATTGAAAGGAAAATACCTAGACTCAGATGATACTCATAGAATTTTAACCATCTGAAATCCCCCTAAAGGGTCGGCAATTTGGAACTTTTTACTCTCATGCAGGGAGATTATAGTGAAACATATTTCATGGAGGATAGGAAATGGGTTAACTGCAAAGTTTTGGATGTGGAGGAGGCAAATGCAAATTTAAAGGCTTTCTTCAAAAGGAAATGGGGCAATCAGGTAGCAGACTACATGGTAAAAAAAAATGGTCCATTGGGTATGGAATGGAGCTAGAAAGATGTGCATGAAGAGGAGTTAACAGAGGCACAAACCCTACAAATGCAAGACATTTTTCTACATAGAGAAATAGTGGTTAGATCTACACAAGACAAAATAATTTGGTGTGGATCCAAATCGGGAAACTACTCAGTTAAGCTTGGTTATGTAATGTTAGTTGAGAAAAGTGAGGATAAATTCACTTCTAAATATTTATGTTGGAACAAAGATAATCTACCTAAAGCAGGAGCTTTTGCATGGCTAGCATATAAAGGTAGGATTTTAATAGCAGAAAGACTAAATAAATTTGGAATTAATGGTCCATGAAGATTTCCTTTGTGTGAAAAGCATGAAGAAACCATTGATCATATCCTGGTTCAGTGTCACTATCCTAGAAAGTGTTGGGATTATGTGCAACTCAAGTTAGGATGGCAGGGACCAAGAGAAAATAGAGTTAAAGGGGTGATGGATATTTGGCCTAGAATGCAAAGAAAATTGACACTATCAAGTATTTGGATAGTTACTCCATCTCTTATTTTATGGAACTCTGGAAAGAACGCAATAGGAGAATATTCAAAGGGGAGAAAGAGACATTGAGAAGATGTTTAAATAGAGTGATAAATGCAATTGAAGAAATAGTTAGCACTTCAGCTACACATAGACAAGCTATGAATATTCCCTACACAAATGATGATAGAAATCTATAGGCATCTTGGCCGGGAATTAGACTTAAATCCCCATCAGGAGCTTTAGTTTTTTTTTTTTTTTAAATGATGAGAAGTTAGTTGAATGGAAAGTTCCAAATGAAGGATGGGTGAAGCCAAATTTTGATGGGGCAGCCAGTAGCAACCCGAGATTGTCAAGAATCAAGGTCATCTTTAGAGATAGCAGAGGAAGAGTCCTTTTACAGGGCACAAAAAAATTACCCAGGGGGACCAATAATATTGTTGAATGTAAAGAAACTTTATTAGCAGTCAGAATAGAAAAAAGAGAAGGAATCAAAAAACTTCATTTGGAAGGTGATTCTCTTTTGGTGGTGCAAGCAATAACAAAATTGTAGGTAAATGCATGGCATCTAGAAATTGTGATAAACCAGATTATTGATGAAATTATCCATTTTGAAGAATATAAAATTTTGCATATAAAAAGGGAAGGAAACATAGATGCAGATTTCTTATCCAAATGGGCTATTTCATTAAATGATGATAAATTGAGAATTAAGCATATAAATAGCATGAGGAATATGCATTTAAGTTGTGAAGAGGAAGTGTATTTATTTACCAATGAAAGGACTAGTGAAAGGATGAGATTAGCTACATCTAAGATTGGAAATGCGAAAAACTTCATTGAAAATCCTAAAATTAATGAATGAGTAATTCAAACTCATGTTGTCAAAGGACGGTTTCATAAAGATGAAGGTAGTGGTTTTTGAGAACATTAATTATCCTTGCCCGCAAGACTAGTAGTCTTGTGTGTGTGTGTGTGTTTCTACAGGTTTATGATGTTAATGTTTTTGGGGGCAATTAAGGAGTGAGCAAACAAGTTCAAATGGAGCCATTGTTCACTTTCAGAACTTCAAAAAAACAAAAAATGTTGTTTGGAAATGTTGCAGACTACTAGATTAATAAATTGGTTAAATGTCTAACAGAGGCGGTCATCCAAGCTGTTCAAGCAACTCTGGGGCCATTATTCCAAGGAGCCAATCATAGGTCAAAGTTACAAGTAGATATTGCAGCCATGATAATGGCTTGGGGCTTGCAGATTGGGGAACATGAACAAGTGGTTGGGTGGGTAATGAGGGAGCTCTTTGAGAAGGATTTAATCCTGAATATGGGTGCCCTTTTGGAATGGGCTCACCCAAGGTGGGCATTCGATTTTAGTGAAGGATATGTGGATGAGGAGGAGGGCATAGAGAAAGGAATTGTGGCTTTTGTAAATCGGCCAAGAGGTTTTATAGACCAAGAAGGATTCACAAATGAGAGGCGGCAGGCTTGGAATGCTCTAAAATTTTCCATTATGGATTTTAAGGAGGAGCAAAATAGGAAGATAGTGCCAAAAGACTATCCAAAAGGAAAGCGCTAGACTAGGAGCAAGCACAAGTTTTGAAGTGGTAAGTTTTAACCAAGCTAAATGTGTTGTGATATGTGAAGCTCAAAAGGAGTGAAACCTTTTTTGGAGAATGCTATGACAACCAGGAAGGGCTAGGATGAAGTTTGACAATTTTTGGAGGTTGTGGAGGCTCGTGCACACTTAATTTGCAAAAAGAGAAGATGGAATGTGGCAGATGATTGGGTAACATCAAGTTGGAGAAGAAGCAACTATGCGACGAAGATGTTTTTGTATTTTTTGATGTTTTGACAGTTGCAGATCCACTTTTAAGTGAAAGTTTTCTTTTCGTCCTATGTTTTTGTGTAAAATGTTGTAACTGGCCTATAAAGAGGTCATGGAGGTTTTAATGTTTTAAAGCCATGTTTTTGGAAGACGATCCAAAGTAGTAGGACTTGTATATTGATGTAATCTTTTTATGATATTAATAAAACTATCTCCATTACCGACCAAAAATAAATAAAAGTTATTAACTCAACTAATAATAATATTTAGAGTTTATTATAAAAATGAAACTCCTAAATATATTATTATTAAATTGAATAAATATGATTACACTCAAAATTAGAACTTCAATTAAATATTTTAAATTTAATTATTTTATTTTATTAATTAAATATAATTAAACATTAATTTGTATTTATAAAATTTTCATTAAATTAAATCATTTAATTATCTTTTAATTTGATTTAATTAAATTGAAAATCACAACAGATCCACAAAACTAAATATGAAAACCCATCATAAAGAACAAAACATGGATTCAAACTCCAAGGTCAAAATCATGAATTCATGTCACTTGACAAATTTGGAAGGGTAAACAACTCAGATACTTTTTCTACTTTATAGGACAATCAGCTTAGAGTTAGGATTTGGACTCAAGGACTATCTCCCCTCTTTTACCATTGAGATATTGCGATAGGGCATGTTCATCCTAGCAATTCAGGGAAGCCAATGCCTGGTACATGTAATCTACATAAAAATATGAGAATATACATACACATATAATCTAAACTAAATAGGCAATAATGGGAATTGGTGCATTGTATAGACCCTAACTAGTGGGTGACTATGACTCCCTCCCTAAACCACATCAAAAATGTCAATCATAAAGCAAAACATGCAAGTATGGGGTAACCATAAAAACTGCATATACGTCATATATCTATCTATCATCATGAGATAACTAAAAATCACTAAATGAATATGCATATATCATCATCAAAAGGATAAACATAAACACTTAAAATAATCATGTATTAAGTAGCTCATCAAATATATCAACTAAATATGAAATAACATATAATCAAATCTGGTAACCAAGTACCACTAATCATAAAACTAGCCTAAAAGAATTTGGCAATACAACATGAAAAGTCAACTAGGGGTAGGCATTACATAATTCATTTTGAATTGTATCATATTTTATGTTTTTCTCTTAATCAAATGGATTATGTAATTTATTGATATAATCTAGGAGAATTAAGGGTTTTATTAATAGATTTTAATAAGAATGAGATCTAAAGTTAAGTATTAATGTTTCTTTTCATGGAATAGATCTATTGTGTGTGTGTCAGTCTTGTGATTATATAATCCAATAGATAAAACACTAATCAAGAGTGAATGTTGAACAAGCAGAGATAGTATTGTGAAGTATCCAATTTTAAAAATAAAAAAATCTTGTATGTCTTATGTTTTATTTATAAATCTAAAAAGCTAGCCTATACTTGGTCCAAAGATCTTTAGGGTATGGAGGATTAGCTATCATGTGTCCTTTTTTTTCCCCTAGATTAGAAGAAGCAAAGGAAAATATTTGTATCCTAGAATTTATAAATAGTATTGAAAGGAGCAGTGAAGATAAATTCCAAGGTATACCTACCTAAACCTTACAAAGTTCAAAGGGAAGAAGACTAATATATGTCTTTTCAGTTGGCCCTATTGGTTTGCATGAATCATGTATAATGGTTTTTAGCTAATTCCTAGGTTTTTCCTTGCATTTTCTCAAGGTAATTGAAGTCCTGTCAAATCAGGAGCCAACACATCCTTCAAGCATTCAAAAGAATATCTATATTCATGGATCTTTGATTTGGTATTAGTGGATCTATTTGAATTTTTTGACATGTCCTATATCATCATATTTATTACAAGAATTGATACATCTTTGTGGATAGTGGATTCAAATCCATCCATGAAGGTTTGACAAACGAGGTAAATAGATGCATTTTTATTTATTTTTACATGCTTTATCTCTTTAAGATTTATTCCTCAATCGATGCTTGATTGAGGCAATGCCCCCCAAAAAAAATACATTTCTCTTGCTTATGGGTGCAAATTTACAACTTTTAGAGATGTGGGACTTGGATTTGTGAATTAGGGTTTTAAGTTGCAAGAAAAGTTCTAGGATTCGGGGTTTCTTTCAAGATAAGGTCAAGGTCATCTATAACCTTTACCCAATTATTCATTATCCCCATCTCCACTTGGACATAGGAATTCATCCTTATCCTCAGTCCCCCATATTTTCATATTTGTAAGATATCAGTCCCCAAGTCTTAGATCCTAATTTGTCTCAACTTTGGTTACAATTTTCCACCTTATTTTTAAATTTAATTGCATACACCTCATAAACCCTAAATGTGAGTTTATTTACCCATTTATCCTTTTTTTGTGGTTATTTGGGTGTTTTGAAGCTAATATTTTTATGTAAATAGATGTCATACATGTTCTTTCCTTACTTTCATCTTATTTGGTCAATTTACTTGCACTTAATAATCACCTAATCAAATCAATCTATAATATTGAAAATGGGGGAAAGTACCTTGTTATAATATTATCCTTTGAGTTTAGATCTTGATAAGGGACTTAAATTTGGTTTTGGCATTTGGTGTACCTCTTTATGGTTGTGTTATTCTAGATTTAGCCTATTTGAAGGATTTTTATTAAAGGTCCTTCTTCCACTTTCTATATGTGGAATAAGAATTAAAAAGATAACAAACAAAAAAAATTGCATTTTGGTGAACCTAACGTCTTACCCTCCATTCTAATTTTTGGTGTTAGATTGTCTTCCTTTGTTAGATATAGATGCATTTTTGTTGCATCTTGTGTTCACTTCAAACTATAAAATCATGCAAAAAAATCCACTCAGTAATTATCTTCATCTTTTTTTTCTTGATAAAAGACTTTTGGCATATATTAGTTTTGATATTTGTTTCCTTGGATTTTCATCATAATTTTCATTGTGACTTTAGTAGGTTTTAGATCTACTTTGTATTCTTTTTAATCTTGTGCAATGTGAGTTGTTTATTTGTGCATGAGATTTATCACTTTGATTCCCACCTATTGTATTACCATTAGAATAATCCACAGACTAATGTTGAAATAGGCAATACTAAGAGGGGGGCTAAATTAGTATTGTGATAATTGAACACACCACTTAATTATCTCAAAATTGAAGAGTCCACAAAAAACAATACTAAAAAGTAAATCACATAAAAATAATGAATGTTAGATTGTGGTGACTGATCAGGAAAGTACTGTACATACTTCATAAATAGTGTGGAAATTTTTTTTTTTGGGAAGTAGCCGACATGGTAGCCGACATATTATGGCCGACATATGGCCGACATGTTATAACCCTAAAGCGGTTTAATACTTGTATAAAAAGGGCTTAGGGTTGGGTATTTTTGTGTGTGGTGATACGAAATTGGTTCTTGCGGCGGTATTGAGCTGTAAGGGATTACGAATTGTAATCAGGTTGTAATCACTGGATTGTAATAAGATCGGACTTGCTGTTTGGTGGACGTAGCCTAGGGATTGGGTGAACCACGTTAAATCTTGGTGCCTTGTGTTCATTTCTGTGTGTTCTATTATTTTCTGTTATTGGTTATATTTGCATGTAGTTTTTATTTCTGTCCATGGTTTATCCTAACAAGTGGTATCAGAGCAAGGTTGTCTTTTAGTTATCCTCTGTAGGAAAGTCTCACGGTTAAGTGGGAGTCTCACAGTTGAGTGGGAGTAATGGTAGATGAGGGTAAGTTGAGGGTTGATAGGTTTAATGGGCAGAACTTCTAGTTATGGAAGATGCAAATGGAAGACTATTTATATCAGAAGGATTTATGGAAGCCATTGGAAGGAAAAGCCAAGAATCAGGGAACTATGTCAGAGGCTGAATGGGATCTTTTGGACAGAAAGGCACTCGAAAGCATTCGGTTATGCTTGGCACCATCGATGGCATTTAATATTACAAAAGCAAAGATGACAGAAGATTTGATGAAAACCCTAGCGACACTATATGAAAAGCCCTCCGCTTCAAATAAGGTATTTCTCATGAAGCGTTTATTTAATATGAAAATAGAAAAAGGTGGATCTATTGCAGATCATTTAAATGAGTTTAATACTATTACTAGTCAATTATCTTCTGTGGGTATCAATTTTGATGAAGAAATTAGGGCTCTCTTGATTTTGTGTTCTTTGCCTGAAAGCTGGAATGGCTTGGTAATGGTGGTGAGTAATTCTGTTCCTGGATCTAGTACCCTAAAATATGATGATGTGATCGGTGTTATTTTAAGTGAGGAAACTAGTGGAAAATCCTTAGGTGGATCTACATCAGGAAGTGCTTTAAATGCACAAAGCAGGGGCAGAACGACTGAAAGAGGAAGTAACTCTGGAAATCGTGGGAAATCAAGAAGAAAGTCAAAGGGGAGGAGGTCTCAATCGAGAGGACCAAATGATTGCTGGTACTATGGGAAACCAGGGCACAAAAAGAAAGATTGTTGGACTCGAAAGAAAAATGAAGGAGATAAATCAGATGGAGACAAAGAGGCAAATGTGGTAAGTAAAAAATCCAAAGAGGATGCTTTGCTTCTGTCTTTAGAGAGTGTTGATGATTCATGGGTTTTAGATTCTGGTGCTTCTTTTCATGCTACACCTCATAGAGGTTATTTCATTGATTATGTCCAAGGGGATTTTGGGCTTGTTTATTTGGGGGATAATGAACCCTGTCAGATTGTTGGAAAGGGAAAAATTAAGATTAAGTTGCAGAATGGGAATCATTGGCTACTACATGAGGTAAGACATGTTCCAAAGCTGAGTAGGAATTTAATTTCAGCAGGGCAACTCGGTGATGAGGGTTGTGTAGTTACTTTTAATGATAAAAATTGGAAGGTTTCAAAAGGTTCCCTTGTAGTAGCAAAAGGTGTGAAAGTAGGCACCTTATATCTTTGTACAGGTCATATTGTTCCTTCTACTTTGATTGTTTCAGAGAAAAATGAATATTCAGGAACAATTACTGCAGTTGAGTAGGGAGAACAAATAGCTGCTGTAGATTCTGATACAGCGTTGTGGCACAATAGACTTGGGAACATGAGTGAGAAAGGTATGAAAGTACTTCATTCAAGGAAAGTTTTACCAGGTCTAAAATGTGTGAATATGGATTTCTGTGAAAGTTGTGTGTATGGAAAACAAAAGAGAGTGATTTTTGTAAAGACTGGGAAGGAAAACAAAAAGGAGAAATTAGAGCTTGTGCATACAGATGTATGGGGACCGGCTCAGGTATCTTCCCTTGGTGGCTCTCATTATTATGTTACATTTATTGATGAGGCAACTAGAAAAGTATGGGTTTATTTCCTTAGACAAAAATCTGATGTATTTCAAACTTTTAAGAAATGGAAATGCTTGGTTGAAAATGAGACTGGTAAGAAATTAAAATGTCTCAGATCTGATAATGGTGGTGAGTATTGGAGTCATGAATTTGAAGATTATTGCTCCACTAATGGTATTCATAGACAAAAAACTGTTCCAAGGACTCCACAGGAAAATGGAGTGGTTGAACGCATGAACAGGACTATAATGGAGCGCGCAAGGAGCATGAGGTTGCATGCTGGGTTGCCCTTACACATGTGGGCAGAGGCTATCAATACTGCAGTATATTTGATTAATAGAGGACCCTCTACTCCTTTGGGCTATGGTATTCTAGAGGAAGCATGGACTGGTAAGAAGGTGAGTTATTCTTTTCTCAAGACCTTCGGTTGTGAAGCTTTTTCTCATATGGACTCTGAAAATAGAACCAAGCTAGAAGCTAAATCAAAGAAATGTGTCTTTGTTGGATATGGCATTAATGAATTTGGCTATAGGCTTTGGGATTTTGAAAATCATAAAATTATAAGAAGTCAAGATTTCATATTCAATGAAAAAGTGTTGTACAAAAATCTGTTGCAGCAACATGAGAAGAAAGAAGATGATTATGTAGTGCTAGATGATACTCCAAAAGCTGATGTTCCAGCCATTCCTCATGATGTGCAACAACTACAACAACAAATACCACACACACCAGTGAATGTTAGATGGTCAACAAGGCCAATTAGACCTCCACAAAGGTTTTCTCCCTCTTTGTATTCTATTTTACTTACTGATGCTGGTGAACCTGAAAGTTATGATGAAGCTGTGCAGGTGGATACTAAGATTCAGTGGGAGTCTGCAATGAAAGATGAAATGGACTCTTTGCTGAAAAATAAGACATGGGATTTGTGCAAGTTGCCTGCAGGTAAAAAGGCTTTACAGAATAAATGGGTTTATAGGTTGAAAGAAGAGGAAGGAGGTAAGAAAAGATTTAAGGCTAGGTTAGTTGTAAAGGATTTGCACAGAAAAAGGGAATTGATTTTGATGAGATATTTTCTCTTGTTCTTAAAATGACTTCTATTTGTACTGTTTTAAGTCTTGTGGCTACTGAAGATTTGCATTTAGAGCAGATGGATGTTAAAACAACCTTTCTTCATGGTGATTTGGATGAAGAAATATATATGGCTCAGCCACAGGGTTTTGAGGTCAAAGGTAAGGAGAATTTAGTGTGCAAATTGAAGAAAAGTTTATATGGCTTGAAGCAAGCACCTCGGCAATGGTATCTGAAATTTGACAGTTTTATGCATGAGCATGGATATAATAGGTGTCATTCAGATTACTGTGTTTATTTTAAGAGGTTGGATGATGATAGCTACATTATTTTATGTTTATATGTTGATGATATGCTTATAGCTGGGTCTAACATGGATCATATTAAGGGGCTAAAACACCAATTAGCACATGCATTTTCTATGAAGGATTTGGGGGCAGAAAAACAAATCTTTGGTATGAAGATTTGTAGAGATAGGAAGAATAGAACATTGACGCTATCTCAAGCTGATTATGTTGAGAAGGTGTTGCAACGTTTCTCTATGGAGAATGCTAAAGCTGTCAGCACACCTTTACCTGGTCATTTGAAATTGACTAAGGAGATGTGTCCCAAGACATAGGAAGAGGAGGATAAGATGTCCAAGGTACCCTATGCTTCAGCTGTAGGAAGTTTGATGTATGCTATGGTATGCACTAGACCAGATATTGCACATGCAGTGGGAGTCGTTAGCAGGTATATGAGTCATCCAGGATTTGAGCATTGGAATGCTGTCAAGTGGATTCTCAGATATTTGAGAGGAACATCCAATAAGTGTTTACACTTTGGGGGCTCTACTACTGATTTACAGGGCTATGTTGACTCAGATTTGGCTGGGGATATTGATACCAGGTGGAGTACTATAGGTTATGTCTTTACTGTTGGTGGGGCAGCCGTGAGCTGGGTTTCTAGGCTACAGAAGATTAATGCTCTCTCCACTACAGAGGCAGAGTATGTTGCTGCTACAGAGGCAGCCAAAGAGATGATATGGCTTCAATTCTTCTTGGAAGAATTGGGACATCCTCAAAAGGATAATTATTTGTTCACAGATAGTCAGAGTGCCATTCATCTTGCTAAGAATTCAGCTCTGCATTCTAAGACCAAACACATACAGTTGCGGTACCATTTCATTCGATCAGTTTTGGAGGATGGATAGTTAAAGCTGGAGAAGATACATACCAATGAAAATCCAGTAGATATGTTGACAAAGGTTGTAACAAGGGAGAAGCTGAACTCCTCTTCAACTTCAGTTGGTCTTTTAGACTAAATGTGAATAAAAGAACAGTAGAGTCTAGGGTGGTTTGATCCAGTGGGAGCCCCATGCGGTAGTTGTATTGCCACAGGATCAGTCTCCAAGTGGGAGATTGTTGTTTAGTGTGGAGCCTAATCAGTCCCCAAGTGGGAGATTGTTAGATTGTCATGAATGATCAGGAAAGTACTGTACATACTTCATAAATAGTGTGGAAAATTTATTTTTTGGGAAGTAGCCGACATATTATGGCCGACATGTTATAACCCTAAAGCGGTTTAATACTTGTATAAAAAGGGATTAGGGTTGGGTATTTTTGTGTGGTGATACGAAATTGGTTCTTGCGGTGGTATTGAGCTGTAAGGGATTACAGATTGTAATCAGGTTGTAATCACTGGATTGTAATAAGATCGGACTTGCTGTTTGGTGGACGTAGCCCAGGGATTGGGTGAACCACGTTAAATCTTGGTGCCTTGTGTTCATTTCTGTGTGTTCTATTATTTTCTGTTATTGATTATATTTGCATGTAGTTTTTATTTCTATCCGTGGTTTATCCTAACAATGAACTCATAACACCATGAGCTATTTTTGATGAAACCCAGGCCAAGGAAAAACTTTAGAGGGGATGGTACCCATAACTATGTAATAATATAAAAAATACTCTATTAGGAGTTTTGACCCTATTAGGAGTCATTGCATGCATTTAATACATTATTCCTTATTAGAGGAATTTTTTAGAGGTCTCAACCCTATTGAGCATTATTTTACAATGGGCTCTCACTACACAATACTCATTGTCCAAAATATAAAAGATAATAGTTACAATACCAAAATCAGCATTTTGTGGAGTTTCTAGAGAAAGGTTGAACCTTGTCATTTCATCTGGATGGTCATTCTGACAAATTTTGACTATAAATATGCCTATGTTGGCTAAAAGTCAAATGAGGAAAAACAAAATTAATAATCAAACTTGGATAGCCCAATCTACAAGTTGGCAATATAGTTTGTTTCACAGATTCATTTTTATATTTCCATCATTTCTATTCAAAAATATTTTTTATGGAGGAAAAATATTGTTATTGACCAAATCAACCTGCACATATCCTAGTCATTCTATTAGTTTGTAGCATACAATATAAAATTATTCAATAACCACTGAGTAGGTATGTAAAAGCCTAACATCATCATTTCAATGACAATGGCATTCAATGTAAAAAGAAGTGGGTAATTTTTTTTTCACATAAATGTCTCACACCTTGTTGTTTGTGAGTTCCACCTTTTTTCTTATCAGATTATCATCCTCTCATCATTGTACATGTTGTGCATACTTTGCTGCATAGTGGAGGATGATCCACCCTTAGTGGACATGTGATTACACCTATTGTGGTTGATAGCTTATCTATATCACCACTCCTAGTTATCATGCATTGCTTATATATAGGCACATCTATGATGTATTTACCTAAATATAAATATCAATAGGCATGAGCATTGTACTCTTGATCATTATTTTCCCTATTGGGTACTTGTAATTTGTAGATCTTTTATTGGTCTCATGTCCTATTTATATTACATCTTTTATTTCTTCATATTTTGTATTGTCATAATCAAAATTAGAAACCCACTTTCACCAAATTGAGAAAATGGAAATTGTACTTGCACTAAACACATAAAGTTCCAAAATCATCTATCTATGGGGGGGTTATTTATTTCATTGCATTTTGTGTGCTACATTATTGATGTAATCATGGTAGCACTACATATTTTTGTCTTACTATTAACTAGGGATAATTATGGATTATGGGAGAAAGGCATCATCACACATTGTAGATGGCTTAATATATTGCCTCATCTTTATGGACTCATTCCTAAGAAAAATATATATTGGAAGAGAAAATTTTGGGAGATAACAAATGGTCATATTAGAGATGTGATTTTTAAGAGTCTCAATTCCATGAAATATCATCAAGTCTACTCAAAAATCCTTTGGAAAATTTATTCCCCTCTCCCGAGTTGGAAAATTATTTGGGAACATTTTGGAGATTAAAATATTTCTCTAGTATTAGCTCATACAATTCCATATTGTAATTCAACTTAATGATATAGGTGATATTCCCTATGATGATGATACATTATGTTTCATCATAAAACTTGCAAATAATGAGAGTTGTGATGATCTAAATCCTCCAATTGCATCTTCTACTCCTCTAGTTGAGATCACATCTACTATTTTTCATGATGATACTCACATTCACACAACCATAAATTTAGGTGATACAATACACCAAGACATTCCTTGTCTTCTAGGCTCATCTCCTTATGATAACTTCCTAAAAAACATGGAACATTTATTTATGGATTCCTACATTGAGGATTTGGGAGACATCATTGATGATATTCATCTTCTCTTTGTTGATGATGATCCTTCTTCAATTATTGTGTGGGAACACCTAGACTCTCATCATTCTTCACTTGTTCGTTCCTTTGATTTTGACATGATTTTTTATCCTTATATACAACATTTTTATGAGGTCTCTTTCACTTTAGAGAAGAAATTTGAGTCTTTAGAGATTAGTTTTCATGAGTCTCAAACTTCACTTGAGATGTCACATTGCATGGTTGATCAAACTGGTGTATTGGAGATTCCTATTATGTTTCCTGGGACATCCTACATCTTAAGGGTTCTTCCTATTTGTTTGGAAGGGTTATTTAATATACTTATGGCATCATGTCTTCCTAAATGGAGGAATATCATTTAATTTTATTCATGCAACTATTAGAAAGGTCAAAGTTTCTGTTGCACCAAAAGATCAACTTGTCAATGCTTGATATAATCAATAGTCTTATAGAACAATAGGAGGTGGTTAATCTAGGTTGCAAATCCTATGAGGGACACTAGCCCACTACCAATGATCCCCCTCCTAGTATCATTTGTTGTGTCCTATGAGATTCAAACCTATGACCAAGCTCTGATACCAATTGTTAGAAAGGTTAGGGTTTCCATTGCACCAAAAGATCAACCTGTCAATTCCTGATACAACCAATAGTCTTATAGAACCATAGGAGGTGGTTAAGCCATGTCATAAATCCTATGAGGGATGTTAGCCCACTACAAACAATAACTTCTACATTGATCCAAGAGAATCTATTATGGGAGTAGATTCTACATTTAAGGGGAGATTCTTTGCTTCTCTTCCTTCTTCTTATTTTTAGGAGACATCTTTATCTTTGGAGTTCAATCCACATTCCTACATGGACTAGTTACCATTGGTTCCTTACTAGTCTACTTCTTCTATTGCGGTTGATCTTGATTGGTTTGTGGCATCTTCATCAACCAAGGACATGGAGACATCAAAGGCATCATACTTCATTTTTATTCCCCTTCCTTCTTCCTATCCAAAAAGGGAAGCCTTCTTGAACTTGTATTTGATGCATCATCTTCCTAAGGGGATATGTTGTTTGAAGGCATTGGACCACATTTTGTCTTCAAGCACTCATCATACTTGTAGGACATTATTCACTATGGGTGGGATATCATGTCTCCTTATTTCCTTCTTATAGAGGAATTCTTCTTGTATATGCATGGTGTATGTCATAATGGGGGAAGGGGGAGGGGGTTTCCTTAATTACTCCATCCATCTATGTATCTTGCCTTCTTTTTTTATCTCTTTTTAAGGGGTGTTTTTTCCCATGTGGTTTTACCTCTTTCTCTTCTTTAAGAGAGATTTCATTGCATGTCATTTGCACTTTTAGTTGGTACATGGCACCTAACATGGTATAGTACTTGGGACCCATCTTGCATTATGATCTATCTTTTGTAAGCTTAAGTGAATTTCCCTAACTTGCACTTAAGGGGGCCATTAGTGAAATTAGATATTACTAATTATACTTTACTTAAGTTTACTTAGGATAATGCATTTGAATGTTAGTTTTCATGTAGATATCTAGGATTTTACATTCTATTTTAGCACACGGGGTAAGATAAATCCACTTTCACATTGTTATTATCTCACACATTATTATTTGTGAGCTTTTCCTTTTTGTTCTTATCAAATTATCATCATCTCATTGTTGCACATACTTTTTTATACAATGGAGGATGTTCCACCTTTAGTTGAAATTTGATTACACTTTCTGTGGTTGATAGTGTAGACACTTAAAATCATCCCTAAAAACTATATTAATTTATTAATGTTTCCCATGACATCATAATTAATTATTAATTAATTAATTATATTGCTCACATTTTTCTACTCATTTAATTAAATTATTTTAACTAAATAAGTTCATTTTCCTAAGTATTTAAATTTAATTTAAATACCCCTAGCCTTAATGTGTTAAATTAATTTAACACATGCCCCCTCATCATCCCCTTTTTAAAATAAATTTTGTTTATTTAATCCTCACATCCTATTAATTCCTCTAAACCCATGATTAAATAAAATTTCATTTAATTTAATCTTAAGCCTAGCCTATAAACATCACTGTCATCCTCTTAAGCCTACTTCTTCTCTAATTCCACTTAATCGTCTTAATCTCCTTCCTAATCCCCCTCATTAGCCTAAGAGTGTGCTCACACATGTGTGAGATGGCATGCCTACACACTCCCCTTTGCACTCTTGTCTCCCACTCTTCTTTTCAAGTTTGCTCACACGTGTGAGAAAACTTTGAATTTTTGACCATTTGCATGGCTTGCATGTCACCTTACATGGCATCTTAATGGATGCCACCTCACCAAGCCCTCCATCAAGCCTATAAATAGAGGGCTTGTCTCAAGAATTTTCATCTCCCATTATTACATTGTTACCATGTCATTTTGAGTCTTGAGTTTTCATGCTAGGGTTTTCATTGTAGTTTGAGTTTTCATAGAGATTTCTTGGTGAATACTAACCATTTGGTGGTTATTTTAGCTTTGCATTTTCATTATTGGTCTAGTTTACATGAATTTTCTCATCTCCATTTCATTTACATCTTAGTTTAACTTGCATATCTAGTTAGTTTCTTTGTTGCATTTCATATTTTCACCATTGAATGCTTTCAAGTATGGCTTTCTCCATAGCCATTTCTTGAAGTATTCTTCATTTCATGTAGTTTAGTATCATATTGCATCCTCACTCACATTTGCACATTCACTTAAGATATTCATCATTTTATTGTGTTTGGGAGAGAACACCAAACATACCCCCCATCTTAACACACCAAAAAGGCCTCTCATGGGTGCCCTTGTTGACCTATAGAGGTGGCTGGAAGATTGGATTTATTGGCTACTTAGAGTTGTAAAAATCAAGCAAGAATTAGTTAGTTAATGTTCCTTCATTTTATTGAGTCTTTGATGCATATTTGAGGTTTTAAACTAATGTTTGTTTGTTGATTCGTGCTCTCAACAGGTCACATTTTCTAGCACACAGATAGATTATCTCTATCACTCCTAGTTATCATGCATTTCATATATATTTAAGAACATATTATCTAAATCTGAATATCAATAGGCATGAGCATTATACTCTTAATCATTATTGACTTAATGAATTGATCATAATTTTTTCTATCTCTCTCATGATATCTCTTGAGCTTCTAGATCTTGGCATTTCATTCTTTCCTTTAGAAAATTCTACATTATATCACGCATTAGGAAAATTCAAATATGGTATTAGAGCCATATGCTTACATAGTATCACTTCTAGGATTTTGCACAGCCATATTCATACAATTAATTAAACAAATTATGAGATATGATCAATTTAATGCTTGTGGGTTTCTAATTGGACCAAATGAAAAGAGAATAATCCTCTAACAATTAATTAACTTCCTTGTAAGATCTTAAGATTCGTAAAAATGAAAATGAGAAAGAAGATAGAATGTTTTCTTGAATATTATGGTAATCTGCAAAGCAATTTGTTAGTAGTCTTTTAGCAATTAGTCTTAAAAAAATGTCCTACATAAATGTGTTAGGCTTATTAAAAATCAAGATAGGAGAATGAAAAAAGAAATTATTGGCATTAAAATTAATAGAAAACTAAATTAAAAAAATACTAAATTTTATTCTTTATTTATGAAATGACACAATAATAACTAGAAAGGAAGTCTAAACAACAAAATTATATATTCCTTATGATGCATGTGATATTCCCTGTGATGATGATTCATTAGAGTTCATCAAAAAACTTGGAGATGATGAGAGTCATGATGATCTAAAGCCTCCAGTTGTATCTTCTAATCTTATGGTTGAGATCACATCTACTTTTGTTCATGATGATACTTGCATTCACCAAGCCATAAATTCAAGTGATTCAGTGCAACATGATATTCCTTATATTCCAAACTCAACTCCTTAAAATAAATTCCTAATGAACATTTTAGGTTTATATATGGAGTCCTACATTGAGGATTTGAGATACATCATTGATGATATGATTATCTTCTCTTTGTTGGGGATGATCTTCTTTAGTTGTTGTGAGGGAACATGTAGACTCTCACCATTTTTCACTTGATCATTCCTTTGATTTTGATGTGATTTTAAATCATTTGATAAAATATTTGGAGGAGGTCTCTTTCACTTCAAACTTTAGAGATTAGTTTTCATGAGTCTCAAACTTCACTTGAGATATGACATTGCATGGTTGATCAGACTCATGTATTGGAGATGCCTATTCAGTTTCCTAAGACATCCTACATCTTGAGGGTTCTTCCTAATAATTGGGAGGGTTATCTAATACACTTTAATACACCTATGGAACCATGCCTTCCTAAGGGGAGGAATATCATTCAATTTTCCAGATGTAGTTTCTAAATTAATCGAGGAGAATCTAGTATGGGAGTAGATTTTGCATTTAAGGGGGCTTCTTTTCTTCTCTTCTTCTTTTGAGGAGAGATATTTTTATTTGGAGTTTGATGCACATTCCTACATCGACTAGTTACCATTGGTTCCTCACTTTTCACCTTTTTCTATTAGGCTTGATCTTGATTGGTTCATGACATCTTCATCAACTAAGCACATGGACACACATCATCAAAATTCAAAGGCATCATACTTCATTTTGACTCCCTTTCCTTCTTCATCTCCATAATGGGAATCCTTCTCATGCTTTTACTTTGTGTATCTTATTCCTAAGGGGAAAATTTTTTTTTGTAGGCATTAAACCATATTTTTCATTCAAGAACTCACTGTACTTTCAAAGTATTATTCAATATGGGGGGGTGGGGGGGGGGGGAGTGGGAGATATCATGTCTCTATATTTCCTTCCTATGGAGGTATTATTCATTGTATATGCATGACTTTTTCATAATGTGAGGGGGGGAGGTGTTTTGAGGGAGGATTTTTCCCATGTGGTTGTCCCTCTATCTCTCCTTTATGAGACATTACATTGCATATCACTAGCACTTGTTGTTGGTATATGGGTACCTAACATAGCATAGTAGTTAGGACCCATATTTCATTGTCATCTAGATTTTTTAAGCTTAACTAGTAAATTTCCCTAAGTTGCACTTAAGGGGGGTATCTATGTACTCAACTATTACTAACAATACTTTACTAAATTTTACTTAGGATAATGCATTTTCATGTTACTTTTCATGTAGACATCTAGGATTTATAATTCTATTTTAGCACATGGGATAGGATAAATCTGCTTGCACATAGTTATTATCTAACAACTCATTATTTGTGAGATCCACCTTTATGTTCTTATCACATTATCATCCTCTCATTGCTGCACATACTTTGTTACACAATAGAGGATGATCCAACTTTAGTGGACATATGATTATACCTTTTGTGGTTGATATCTTATCTCTATCATCACTCATAGTTATCATTCTTTTCCTATATATTAAGACATGTCTTATCTAAATCTGAATAGAAATAGGCATCAACATCATACTCTTGAGTGTTATTGACTTATTCAATTGATCATCATTTTTTCTATCTCTCTTGTGTTGTATCTTGATCTTACGAATCTTTTCATTTCATTCTTGGCTTAGGAAAATTATACATTGTATTAGGCTTGAGGAAAATTCTTACATGGTATCAAGGGCATATTGCAATAGTTAATTCACCAACTTATGTGATACGATCAAATCAATGCTTTTGAGTTTCTGATTGAACTAAAGGCCAAGAGAATAATCCCCTAGCAATAAATTAAGTGACCTATAATCTCTTAATATTCCTAGAAATGAAAGAAATAAAGAAGATAATATTTTCTCAAATATTCAGGTAATCTGCAAAAGCAATTCATTAGTGGTCTTTTAACAAATATTCTTCAAAAAATATCCTACACAAATGTGTCAAAGTTTCTCAAAATTCAACATAAGGCAAAGAACCAAGAAATGGTTGGCATTATAAATAATAGAAAAATAAATTAGAAAGCAATAGATTATTTTCTTTATCTGTAAAATGACAAAACAAAAATTGGAAAGGAAATTTGAACAACAAAATTAGAAATTCCCTATGATGATGATACATTGGAGTTATCACAAAACTTTAAGATGATGAGATTCATGATGATTCAAATCTTATAGCTTCATCTTCTACTCCTCTAGTTGAGATCAATCTACTATTATTCATGATGATACTTGCATTTACACAACCATAGATTTAGGTGATTTAGTGCAACATGACATTACTTACCTTCTATGCTCAACTCCTTTGTTGCAATATTCAAATGGGAAAAATGCTTCTGAGAGGCGGGGGGTGAATCAGAAGTATTACGCGTTATCCATTAAAACTTTTAATTGAAAGTAAATTGCATGCATGTAAACATATGAAATAAACATGAAGTAAACACATGCATCAACAACACATAACACTAAATTTTGGTAACCCAGAAACTCTCCAGGAATAAGAAGGTAAAAGTGGGTTGTGGATGATACCCACAAAATCATTGCAGGAACAATTGTTTTGACCACTTCTGATGGTCTACCTTGTGAAAGGCCTACCTTGTTAAAGGCTTTACATTGTATCAATAGTGACCTGGTTAAAGGATTTACAAACACTTTTCATTAAGTGTCACCT
The DNA here is from genome assembly GCA_028749045.1 of Cupressus sempervirens. NCBI lineage: Eukaryota > Viridiplantae > Streptophyta > Pinopsida > Cupressales > Cupressaceae > Cupressus > Cupressus sempervirens. The sequence continues at coordinate 389,914,391 of CM053788.1, read as the reverse complement.
TGTTAAAGGATTTAATCACCTCTTCAAAGGATCTACAACCTAGCTGTTAAGCTAACCTATCAACATAGGATTTCCTTTCTAATACAATTGTTAGAGAGTATTAGGTATAATAAACCTAATAGCTTACAATCCTTGATTGCTAAATTTAGGCACTTGATCTACTCTCTCTAATCTTGATTTTGTGAGATCTGATATTTGTTTGTATCCCTTGCTTTGTTCTAGTCAATTGAATATCTAATTGCTGCTCTCTTCCTCTAAGTCTTTTCACTCTTCACTCTGAATTTCACTATAGTTTCCCCATACACTTTTTTTCATATGCACAACGAGATTTTTTCTTCCTTATAAAGACTTTCAAAGACTTAAGGTTAGGTATGGATCTATGATCCATATTGAATCTTTATTTCCCACTCATTCCTTGCACTTTGCATGCCTTCTCCATTTTTCTTATTGGCTACATGCAGATTGCATAGGAAGTACAAAAGATTCAATCTTACCACTTAGATCCTTCGAGATTCATCATATTTCGGCCAAAAAAATGGTTTACATTTGAGTTTGTGCCTTCTCAAACTCATATGTGCATTCTGTATTACTTGGCACTTTCTAATTCTTGATGCTCGACACATATAAGAAAACTAGCTCACTCAGCTCCTGTAGTGATTCTATCTTGCTCAACATCATCTATGACTCGACAGCTATATATTACTCAGAACTTGTATCATGCTTGGCACCTAAAGTCACTCAGCACTTGATCTTCACTCAACACCTAAAGATCACTCAGAACCTATTCAAATTTTGACTCGACATACATAGTGTACTCGGCTTCAATGTAGCAAGTGGTTAAGTGTGTTGGCACTCAAATGTCAAAACCATTCTGAGGCTAACAATCTCCCCCTTTGATTTCAGGAAATTGAGACTCTGAAGGACAGGTCCAACCAGACCAACAACAGGGGGGAAGTCAAGTATCATGAGGCCAGACGCAGTAAAGACTAGGTGGGCAGCCAGGAAAAAGACAAGAGCCAGGACCCTAGTGACAATCAGGAGGACAGAATCACCCAGCTCGAGCAGAAGGTCCAAAGGCTGGATTTTGTCCACTAGGTTGTGACTAAATAGATTGTGGATACCCTCCATACTTTGAAGGAAAACATTGTTAATCTGGGGGACTATCTGACCAATGCCGGTCTTGTGGGGAATGTGGAGTAGAGTACAAAGCACAGAACCAGCCGAGAGGATCCTCAAAGAGAGACTAGAATCTAGGAAAGTCAAGGGGACCAGATGCATTTCCCCCCCACGATCTAGGAGGAAGAGGCCATCCAGAAGGAAACTGATGCTGCAGAAATCCTGCAGGCAATGGAGAAGAAGAGACACTAGTCTACCCACCAGGCTCTGTTTTTGGCCTTTGTTTCCCAAGCTTTAGGCCTTTTTGTTTCTGGCCTTTTGAGGCATTTTTTGTTTTTTCTATCTATTATGCTTTTAGTTGTTTATAGTTATAAAAATTTGGGTTTCAGGATCCCTATAAAACCTATTTTCCAAATCAAAAACAATCTCCCCCTTTGACATGAGTGTCAAAAACACTTAACTAAGCATTATTTATCTAACCTTAAGATTCTTATAACTCCCCCTCAGCTGATTGTTCCATCCATTCCTATAACCAAAATTCTAATACATCTAATACTCTTTAGTTGTGCCCTATTTTTTTACTCTATACCTATGATATACAATGTATCTCCCCCTTTTTTATATATCCCTTATTATATCTCCCCCTATTTGACACAAATGTCAAAGGGTACTAAGGGTTAAGACCATATTTTGCCAAAAATGCACTATTTACCTCCATAATCATCTTGAGAGCTACATCCCAATTATGCAAAGCATTTTCCAATGACTTGTGCTGGATGGCAGTCTCTGGAGCAAGGTGAACAAGTCCATCTAAAGTAGAAAGATTAGGATCTTTCTTAAGAATAGTTTCAGCATAGGCTTGTTCTTTATGGAGTACTTCCAAATGTGGGGTAATGGAAGATTGGAGTTGCATTAGTCTAGCCTTGATGGTGGCCTCTTTTGCTATCAGCACAGCTACTTTCTTTTGGGTGTGAAGCATTTGATTAAAGTGCTTCTCACTTTGAGCTGGATCTTTTGGTACCTGCATGCTTGAAATCTTCAGATTTCTCTCCAAGCTCATTATTCTTTGGCTTGTCTCCTGTGTGAAGTATGAAAAGTCACACAACTTTTTGTACAATGAGAATATATTCTCAAGTACCTTTTCCACTTTTTCAATCATCTTTGCCAATTCAACCAGAGACAGTGCAATTTCACTAGATATTTTCTCTTTTACTTTCCCTTGGAATTTCCTTTTATACCATTCCATAAGTTTTACATTAGTTTCTTGGTCTTCATTTGTCGCCTGGTCAACAATATCTAACAATTGTTCCATTATATGCTTTGTCTCATCTAGTGACTACAAGCTGAAGGCATCCATAAAGATGTACTTAGTCTCATGTAATACTTGCTTTTGTTTATATTCCTTCATAAGTATCTCTTGCCTCTTTCTTCTATTCAATGCTTCCTGCATCTCATTGATTTGATCAATGCTTATTAATTTTGAGTCATAACTAGGTATGACTATCTCCTCATCTAATTCAGGGTCTCCATAGTGAAGCACCTTTGCAAATTTTTTAGTACTTGATCCTGGTGCTGATGTTTGTAGTGGCATTGCATCATTTCTTGGTTGTTTTGGAGGAGTCCCCAACATAGGAAAATTTATCAATGTTTGTATTGCCTCCTACTCTTTAGGGGTTTTCTCTGCTTCCTTCTCCTCCTGTTTGCTACCTTGGTCAATTATAAAAATGTGAGGAGGTGCACCTTGTGTTTGTGTTGTAGGATCAAATGCAACAGTTTATCCTATTTGTTCTATATCCTTGTCTCCTTTTGCACTTGGCTTCTACACTATGGTGTCAACTGTTCTTGATGTAACAACTATTTATATTTGAAGTTGACCACTAGTAGTTGTAGAGATGATGGAAGGTTGTTCTTGTGGATTCACCTTATCTCTAATTGTGTTAGCTACTACCTTTTGTAATTCATCAACACTAACCAATACTGGATTTGTACATAATTTTGCTTGTTGTGTGGATTGGTCAAGGACCTTTTTGAGATCCTCTGCAGTTAAAGGATTAATGTTCTGAGCAGAAGTGTCAAGAAAATCCTTTACAGTTATAGTGTCTGCTGGTGTGATGGTTACATGAGGAGGGCTAAGAGGTGGCAATTGTGTGTCTTGCACACTCTGGTCTTGTTGCTACTCCTGCTCAGCTATTGTTGTTTCATCTTATTTTTGTGTCTCCTCCTCCTCACTTTTTTCTTTCTCCTCTTCATATTTCTTTTCTTCTTACTTCTTCTCTTCTCCTTTTTCTGTGACCTTTTATTCTACCTTCTCTTTTTCACTAGGCTCTACCTTATCTTCTTGTTTAGTTTTTTGTCCCTCAAGAGGATCTTCTTCTCCATCCTTGATAGTAGTCAAACCATATATCAAATTCCATATTTTTGTGGACTTATTGACAACATCTTCAATCTTTTTTTGTAGGATGCTAAAGGCTCTATACTTTGGTGTGAACTTGCCACTATGTTTCTTATTAGCCTTTTTTATTTGACCTCTTGTTAGGTCAGGCATCACTTGTGCTAAGGTAGATTCTCTTATCTCCTTTTCCATTTTTAGACAATAATGCCATTTTTTTTCAATTATCTCATATAATTCCCTAGGCATGGTATTGTCTAGCTCTAGAGGTGTATTCTTAAATTCAACCATCATGGCATATACTGATTCCTCTATTTTGTTTTGCTCTTCTCTACTTAGCTCTTTGAAATAAATAATTTTCAAATTAGTAAAATTTGCATTCTTAATATTTTCACAAATTTTATCTATGGCTAATTTAAGAAGATGACTTACCACTCTGAATTGGATGTTATCTTCTAACTCTATTCTCTCCTCCTCATTAGAATCTAGTTGTGCTACATATTTTCTTCTTTTCTTCTGCACTTCACTAGTCTATTTTATGGCCTTCTTCTTCTCTTTGATTTATTCCTTGGCCTTTTGTGAAGATTCCCTTGTGGTAGCCCTTGTGACTAGTATCTGTGGCTTGGCTTGGGTTGGTTTAGCAACCTTCTTTGCTTTACGTTGGGCTGGAGGCTGTACTGTTGCCGTTCTTTTCTTTGGCTTGGCTAGAGTTTGTGCTCCCTTGACTTCTTCTTCCTCGGCACCTTCCTCCTTATCTTCACCTAGGCCTTGAGTGTATTCTATTGGGCCTTGCCCTTGTTCATCATCCTCCTCATCATCATCTTCTTCTTCTTCTTCTGCTGCTGCCTCAATTCCTTCACCAAATTTATTCTTTATTTTCTTCACCAATTTATTTTTCTTCTTAATTACAGAGGTAGTCTTCAACTCTGTTTCAAATTTGGATTTAACAACATCATATGTGCCAAAAGGCTTGGCAGACTTGTCTAATTTTTTTGCAAGCAATGCAGTGATTGTTGTTGATGCTTCATCCACATCTAGTTCATAACCGAATGGCCTTAGCCATCTCACCCTTGGAACTGCTGCTTGGATATAGGTGAAATCAATATCAACTAAGAAGCATATGTCATTGATATGCTTTTCCACTAAGGAAACTAGTATTCTTACCCTTTGCTTCATGGATTTCTTGAAATCCTCAAAATAGCTTGTTATATGGGCTTCAAAGTTGTCACCCATCTGATCAATGAACTCATTGATTTGTGTAATTGTAGTTTTGTTAGGATTCCAACTCACCTTTCCTATAGAAGGAAACTCTTCCATAATATAAAAGAATATACACATAAGAACTCAACCAAATTTGCATTGAGCACCTTTTGATCTCCTTATTGCTCCTAGGTTTTCATTTATCTATTGCAACAAAAGTTTTGACAGATCATATGTGTGATCTTTCTTTACTAGTTTGTAGGCTACATCAATAGCTATGCATGGCACATTGTTCAATCTACTAGATTGATAGAATTTGTGGGATATCATTCTCACAGAAAAATCTAGAAGAGGATCAGTGACAGTATCAATAGTCATACCCCTCTTATTCCATTTTGTACCTGTATTCTTTTCAATGATCTCTTTGGAATCACTGCACAGGGTCTTAGGCTGATCTAGGGTTGGAAAACCCGTAACCCTATGCACTATCCTTTTTGTAATTTGTACTGGACCTTTTTCCAACCAAAAACATTCATTGTGAATTATGCTTAAAATAATCCATATCCATTCAGTTTTGAATCCTATAGGATAAACTAGGGCATTGGTCAAACCCTTTCTCTCGACTATTTGTAATTCATCCTTCACAATCTGGTTTTCGCATAGTTTTTCATAGGCTTGGAATATTTCAGGATCACCTATGGCACCAATTTTGCATCTATAACACTTCCTTACATCCTACACCATGACTACTTTGGATGAGATGATGGATAATGTGCCAACAAGGTCATTTTTGTAGGCGACTTCTAGAATTAGCCTAAATTTGGGTTGTTTAACCTCATTACTGACCAACTAAACCTCATGACCTTCTTTTCCCTTGGGGTTCTTTGAACTAGAAGCCATTATACTAATCTAGGGTTTTAAAAGATTAAAACTTTAACACTGCGTAGCTCGACACTTGATAAATACCTTTGATCAACGAAATTTATGCTAAATCACTATTGAAATATGTGCAAATGGCTTTGATGCAGTTCTTTGATCTCTCCTACACTCTTCTCATCTTTTCTCTACATTTGAATGGTGAGAAATGATCAAAAATTGACCTTATACCCTTCAAAACATAGTATTAATTGCTTAGTGCATGTATAGTTGTAAACTCGGCACTTGAAGGTTTCAACATGACTCAGCTTCAATTAACATTTCTCAACTCGGCATCAACCATCAACTTGGTTGCTATTAGCAACTTAGTATGCATTGGAGCTTTACTTGGCATCTGAGGATGACTCAATAGTATTTGCAAGAACTTCAAATTTTGACTTGGCATCTTTGCTTATGTTGATTTCTTCTTTACAATACTTCTTTGTCTTGGGACTGATGTATGATATAACTTTGTATATCAGTACCATACACCTATTCATGCTTAGTTTGATGAAGTGTGACCACTTGACCCATTGGGTGAAGTGATCCCTTCACTTGATGTGTTGCATTTATTTTTCTTCTTCCATGTCTTATTCATCTCTCCTCTAATGTGTTCAATGCTTGCCTTTGCCTTCCCTTTGTTGAACTCAGAACTTGGTGCCTTGGACCTTGTTGGGCAATTCCTACTGATATGGCCAATCTTCAAGAAACTAAAACATGTGATTTGCTCAACCATTTTCTATAGTTTCCTCTGAAATGTGTCCTTATGCAATTTTAAGGAACATGTCCATATTCCTCACAGTAATGATAGTTATACCTAGTGTTGTAATGCCAATAGTAGTGATTTCCATTGCCTTTTGTATTTGTTGGTTGATTTGATGTCCATAAGGGCTTTGATCTGCATTCAAAGGCTTTATGTCCATACTTCTTGCAATTGTAGTAGTGACTTTGAAATCTTGGTGTCTTGATAGTCCTAGTTTTGTATTCATGTGCTTGATGTCCTTGTTTCTTACACTTATGACAATAGCTTGCACTCTTAGGCTTATCATGCTAATGGGCATTATTGCTCCTACACACATTAGAAGTGTGTCCTTTCTTACCACAGAAATGATAGGTAGGTTTGGTGTTCTTACCTTTGTTGTTCCTTTCTTCTGCAGTCTTGGATGACTCTCCTTCTTTAGTGCTAGTATATCCTAATTCTTGAGTGTCATTGCTGGACCTTGGGGATTTCAGAAATTGCTCAAAGTACTTGATGACTTCATTAGGTTTTTTGAAACTCTCTAAAATTTCCTTTTATCTTCTCAAGTCATTTTTCAATTGTTCATTTTGCATCTTCAGTGTAGAGATCTCAATGTCCTTCATATTCAGCTCATGATGTGCATTCATCATCTGGCTTAAGGTTTCTAGCTGCATATTTGAGATTCTTTCAAACTCAATTGTCTTTTCCTCCAATCTATTTGTAAGATTTATCTTTTCATGTTCTATCATGGAGTTTTCTTCAATAGCTCTTTTCTTTTGTTCAGTCACTTCACAAAGCATTATGGCTTGTGATTCTTGTTCAATCTTCAAGGTTTTGATTTCTTCTGCTTGAGATCTATTCATTTCCATCAATTTTTCTATTGCTGCATCAAACTCTTTAGTATCACCATTGGCAAACACTTTTGTGGTATCAATCTCCTTGTAGTTTATATCATTTTCAGCTATGGCTATATCCTTCCTTCTTTTCAAGGATTTTTGTAATTCTACTCTGGCATCCTCCAATTTGTGTAGAGTGAGTTGAACATCAATCACTTGATTTTCTATTATCTTCCCAAGTTTGAAGACCTCCATATTCTAACCTTTTTCTGCAAGCTGTTAGGCTTCTCCTTGTGAGAACCTAGGCTCTGATGCCAATTGTTGGAATATTCAAATGGGAAGAATATTTTTAGAGGGGAGGGTGAATCAGAAGTATTACGCTTTATCCATTAAAACTTTTAACCGAAAGTAAATTACATGGATGTAAAAATATGAAATAAACATGAAGTAAACACATGCATCAACAACACATAACACTAGATTTTGGTAACCCAAAAACCCTTTAGGAATAAGAAGGTAAAACTGGGGTGGGGATGATACCCACAAAATCACTGCAGCAATAATTGTTTTGACCACTTCTAATGGTCTACCTTGTGAAAGGCCTGCCCTATTAAAAGCTTTACACTATATCAATAGTGACCTGGTTAAAGGATTTACAAACACTTTTCATTAAGTGTCACCCTGTTAAAGGATTTAATCACCTCTTCAAAGGATCTACAACCTAGCTGTTAAGCTAACCTATCAACATAGGATTTCCTTTCTAATACAATTATTAGAGAGTATTAGGTATAATAAATATAATAGCTTACAATCCTTGATTGCTGAATTTAGGCACTTGATCTGCTCTCTCTAATCTTGACTATGTGCGATCTAATATCTATTTGTATCCCTTGTTTTGTTCTGATCAACTGAATATCTAATTGCTGCTCTCTTCCTCTAAGTCTTTTCACTCTTCACTCTGAATTTCACTATAGTTTCCCCATACACTTTTTTCCATATACACAATGAGATTTTGTCTTCCTTATAAAGACTTTCAAAGACTTAGAGTTAGGTATGGATCTACAATCCATATTGAATCTTTATTTCTCGCTCATTCCTTGCACTTTTATTATTGGTTGCATGCCTTCTCCATTTTTCTTATTGGTTGTATGCATATTTCATAGGAAGTACAAATGATTTGATCTTATCACTTAGATCCTTCGAGATTCATCATATGTTGGCCATAAAAATGGTTTACATCTGAGTTTGTGCCTTCTCAAACTCATATGTGCATTCTGTGTTACTCAACACTTTCTAATTCTTGATGCTCAACACATATAAGAAAACTAGCTCACTCAGCTCCTATAGTGATTCTATCTTGCTCAACATCATCTATGACTCGGCACCTATATATTACTCTGCACTTGTATCTTGCTCAGCACCTAAAGTCACTTGGCACTTGATCTTCACTCGGCACTTAAAGATTGCTAGGCACCTGAAGATCAATCGACACCTATTGGAATTTTGACTCGGCATACATAGTGTACTCGACTTCAATGTAGAAAGTGGTTAAGTGTGTTGGCACTCAAATGTCAAAACCATTCTGAGACTAAAACTCCTTAGGATAACTTCCTATCAAAACTTTTAGGTTTATTTATTGATTCTTACATTGAATGTTTGGGAGTTTTCATTTATGATATGCATCTTCATTTTGTTGAGGATAATCTTTCTTCATCTTTTGTCAAGGAACACTAATGCCCTTATCATTCTTCACTTGATCATTCCTTTGATTTTGACATGATTTTGGATCCATTGATACAATATTTGGAGGATATTTATTTCACTTTAGAGAAGACATTTGAGTCTTTAGAGATTATTTTTCATGAATCTCAAACTTTAATTGAGATGTGACATTGCATGGTTGATTAGACTCATTTATGGAGATTCATATTTAGTTTCTTGAGATATCCTACATCTTGAGGGTTCTTTCTAATAATTGGGGAGGGTTATTTAATACACATATGGCACCATGTCTTCCTAAAGGGAGGAATATCATTTTATTTTCTTGGTGCATGTTCTACATTGATCCAGGAGAATCTCATAGGGGAGTAGATTCTACATTTAATGAAGTCTCATTTTCTTCTCTTGCTTCTTCTTTTGAGGAGACATATTTTTATTTGGATTTTGATCCATGTTCCTACATGGACTAGTTACCATTTGTTCCTTACTTGTCTCCTTCTTCTTTTGGGTTTGATCATAATTCATTCATGGAATCTTCTCAACCAACAACATGGAGATATGTCATCAAACTTCAAAGGCATCATACTTCATTTTTATTCCCCTTCCTTCTTCCTAAACACAATGGGAATTTTTGTTCCACTTATACTTGGCATATTTTCTTCCTATAGGAGAAATTTTGTTTATAGGCATTGGACCATCTTTTGTCTTCAAGAACTCAACATACTTGAAGGACATTATTCATTATGGGTTTTGGTGGGCGGGGGTGGGGGGGGATATTATATCTCCTTATTTCCTTCATATGGAAGGATTCTTCATTATATATGCATGAGGTATGCCATAATTGGGGGTCCTTGATTTCTCCATCCATACATGCATCATGCCTTCTTTTTGTATCTCTCTTTTTGAGGGAAGATTTTCACCATGTGGTTTTCCCTCTTTCTCCTCTTTATGAGAGATTGCGTTGCATATCATTTACACTTGGTACATGGGTACCTAACATGACCTAGTAGCTAGGACCCATCTTGCATTGTCATCTATATTTTGTAAGCTTAAGTGCATTCCCCTAAGTTGCACTTAAGGGGGGTGTTGGTGTAATTAGATTTTAATAATTATACTTTACTTAGGATAATGCATTTTTATGTTTTTTTCTTCATCTAGACATCTAGGATTTTGCATTCTACTTTAACGCATGGGGTAGGATAAATCCACTTGTACATAGTTGTTATTGTTGACATTAAGGTCAATTTCTCCATTAGTGACTCAACACTTAGTCAAATGGTTACATTGCTACCAAGCTCTGTAGTTTCTACCAAGCCTATCATTTAGTTTGCAATGTTAACCAAGTGATTTAGTTGTTCTCAAGCCAAGTACTCAAAATACAGTGTCTACCAAGCACTTGAGTTAGTTTGCAATGTTTTATTAGCTACACATTATTTATTGAGTTTTAGATACAATGCATAGTGCAAACCAAGCGTAGCAGAGGCTACCTAACTATTTAGTAGAAGTGAAGAAGATCATAGTGTTAACCAAGATATGGTATGTTAGCCAAGTTATTTAGTATCTATTGAGCTCACCATGTTAACATATGAATCTAGTGTTGACCGAGTCATGCAATGTCAACCAAGTGATTTAGTAGCTACCAATTTTCTCAATATTTATCGAGTCACATAGTGCTAATAGAGTTTGAGCTACTTTGAAGTGATTAGTATAGACTAATATTCTAGTTCAACTGAGTACCAAATATTTTTTAGCATTGATAGTGTTTTTTGAGTTTTAGAACATCACTAAATTTTTCTTTGCCTAAGTTATATCAATTGGGAAAACTTTATGAATTATGATGAAATTTGTATTATAGCCAACTCCAATAAGTTGTGATTTGGATTGGTATATATGTAAAGCATTGTATCATATCTAAATAAGAATGGGAAGTAGAATATGATGAGGAGTACAAATTGAAGAAGGATACAAGTAGTATAAGGGAGAGTAGAGACTTATCTATCACAATCAGATGATCATTGCATTACAAGAAATCTCAACTAGAAAATTAGAGTTGTAGATCAGAGATTAGACATTGGTTTATCCTAATAGGTGTATCAATTAAATTCTTTAATAGGATAGACTTAACAGTCTTTTGCTAAATATCTTAACTAAGTGCATACGTCATTTTATATTTGTAAATCCTTTAACAAGGTGGACCTCATAGTCCTTATTGCTCCTAATAGGGTAGATCACTAGAATTAGTCAATTGTAAGCCTTAACAAGATAACTTTATACTATAGTACTAAAGCTTGTGGGTATCATCCCCATCATAGTTTTGTTTTCTATTTCGAAAGGTTTATGGGTCACCATATCATGTGTCAAAGTATTATGAATGTTTTAAATGCTTTTATTCTTTCATTCATGCAATTAGATCAAAATATTAATGAAGGATTAATTGGAGAAGTAAGATGAAGTTTTTATTGGTTCTTGATTCATCGATCCCCTCTTACTAACCTTGCCTACTTTATATTTCCAACAATTGGTATTAGAGGATTTTGGTTCTCACACAAGAAGTTTGACAACTTGAGAAAAGATCAAAGGTAATAGAGGTATACAAGCTAGATAAGGCTATTGACAATGAAAAGTTGGATCTAGAATTGGCTATTGGACAACTCAAGAAAGAAAAGGAAAAACTCTCTCAATCATTGAAAAGAAGGAAAGATCTTGTAATACAAATGAATGGAAATCTCTATAATGAAGAAAGAATTGAAGACATATGTCTAGAAAGAAATTCAGATGAAGTTGATGAAGCAATCAAAGATCTATTGGAAAAGAATTCCAATCTTCAAGAAAAAGTTCAAAAGCTAAAAAGAGAACAAGAAATCCACTCGGTCAGATTCTGTGAAGATATAGAAGAAAAAGGCAAAGCCAAAGAAGAGATAGAAGAAAAGAACAATGAAATTTAACAACTATCCCTTCATCAAGAAAACTTCATTGATCAACTCACCAATGCAAATGAAGAGCTTATGAATCTAAGATTAGAGAATGAAAGACTGTAGAATGATCTCAACATTGAAAAGAAAACTTATGAAAGAATGATGAAATCTTAAGAAGGCATGAATCAATTGAATGAACAAAGTTAGTATAGACACAAAGGCAAAGATGGAATAGGATATACAAAAGAAGGTGAATCATCTCAATAAGGTGTTGAGATAATGGGTGTTGCACACATTGCATAATATTGTTATTTTATAATTTTATTTTATTATGTAATGTTGTACCTAGATGGACATGCAACATGTAAAGATTCTCATGGAATATTCTTGATGAGTTGTATTGTAACATTGTGATAATATTTCATGTAATTATTTAATATTGGGGGAAAAGAATTAAATGCCCAATATTAAATGTGGGGTCAGTGGGTTAGGTAGCACATGGTTTTAGCACATGGTTTATGTAATACCACTTGGTGGTTTTGTGGGACTTGCTACTATTTAAGTAGTCACAAGGGTAGTTGTTGTATAAAGAGAGAGAGTGACAAGGAGAAGACAAAAGGCAAGAGTCAAGCAGGACAAGGCTTGACAGGTTAGCCAAGGGAGCATTTGTGAAGGTTGAAAGCATGGCATGGGATGTGTGGATTCATGCTTGTTCACATAGTTTGCTCGGTTGTGGCTATGGCCATGAAGGCTTCCATGGTTGTATGGCAATGGTATTTTTGCTGAATAATACATGGTGATGGATGCTTTTGGAGGCTGGGTTTTTACCTCAATGAGGGTTTCTCAGGGTATATCTTGTTTCACAATTTTGTGGGTATGTTGTCTATTCTCTTGCATGTGGATTTTAATTCTATGTTTATTTCAGATCTATTATGGGTTATGTGGAAATGGTTATATTCTTTGTTGCCAAGTTTCCTTACATAAGGAACTCAAAAGAGTAAAAGACCTACTTATAATCACTATCCTAAGATAGGTCATACATCAAACAAATGTTGGAGTAATGGTAAAGAAAAATTCAATGGCAAGTGTTATAGTTACAATAAGCATGGTCATAGAGCAAGTGAATGTAGAGAGAAACCTAAGTTTGAAGGTAAATGTTAGAATTGCAAGAAACAAGGACACAAATCTTTAGAGTGTTAAACCAAGCAGTGGAACCCAGTAGAACAAATTGTAAAAGCAATATTTGGTGAGATTACAACACATGGTGTAGATGTCACTACTATGGTGAATTTGGACACATTGGGGAAAATTGTGTGAAACATCATATGAGGAAAAGAGATACTACAAAAAGATGTTTTATTTGTACAACACTTGGACATCATGCCAAAGACTAGATGAACATGGGTAGAATTGAAGATGAAAACAAAGCCAAAGCTGACAATATCATAAAGAAAATAAGGTAGAAATGGGTACCAAATTCTTGAGAGAATTCAAACCAAGATCATGTAGTGAATGACATCCAAGTCAATGAGTTGGGTTGCTGAATCATTTCAACTTAGTTTCTTATGGAGATCATTGGAACTATGATTCAGAAAAAGTCATCCAATATCAGTTCCAACTAGTAAGAAGGATGATCCAAATCAGCATACAAGATGCATAGGGATTACCAAGCATGATGGAAAGAAGAAGACCTTAATAAGTTAGGTCAGGTCACAAGACCTTACTAAGCAAGGTTAGGTTGCATATTGTTTCTGGTTACAGAAATAGAGTTGATTGTTCTTATCGAGTGTTGGTGACTTTATTGAGATGTAGATGTCTCCTAAGCATTAAAGAATACGACAAGTTGAGGACAAACTATCACCAAGTGAGTATGAAGTATGAAGCATTAATGGTGATCAAAAAGAGGAAATTTTTTAAAAGGGAAGAAATTGATTGCATTGTTTCACTGTAAATTTCTTGAGCTATTTGTGAAGATAAAATTCAAAGCCCCCAAGCAATTTAAGTATTTGTGGTTGAAGAATTCTTGAGGGTTCTAGAAACCCTATTGAGCATGGCATCTTCAAGCAAAAAAGAAAAGAAAGGTTTTGAAATGTTGGTTCCTGGAGTCGACTACAAGGAACCTAATTTCAAGTTGAGTCCATTGATTGTAGAGGCACTCAACCCAACTAGTGCACAATCTCAAATTCTGCCTAAGATATTACTCATGCCTAACATCCATTCTTTTTACCACTATTTTATTTAGGAAATCAAAACCCTAAAGATGAATGAGGTGTTCTATGAATTATGTGTGGATGGTGCATTGAAGCTTGAATATCAACATTTGGAAGCCAAGGGTTTGACGCATATTTCACATTTTCCAAGAGATTTTCAAGTCAAATGGATTACATATATTCTAAGCCATGTACTCAATAGGAATTTATGATTGGACCAACCTATTTAGATTATGAAGAAAATGATTCACAAAATCATTGGGCTTCCAATGCTAAACAAAGCTAAGACAACCAAAACTCTATGTTAGGCAGAACTAACCAATAAGACTCCTTTCAAGTGGGTCAAAAGAGGTATGAAACTTAATGGAGTAACAAACATGGATTTTAAGTTCAGAATACATGTAATTATACACAAGATATACAACTCTAGTCAGTTAATTAATGTGCCATGTGAAGTTGTTGATCTTGCATAAAAGGTTGTGAAGAATAACCTATCCTTCGACCTTGCCTAGTTACTATTGAACCAATTCAACAAAAACATGGAGAGAATCAGAGGATCAAAGGATAACCCATGTAAGTTTGGATCTCTTTTGAAATGTTTATTCTTCTTTGTCAAAAATTTTTCCCTTCCAAAGGTACTGTAGTATGGAGGAAGGATGTTCCTATTTTATATCAGATCAATGAATATATAGTAGAAATGGTTGAAATTTTTGATAGCATCATGGATAACTATTTTGAATCATTCAAAGAGAATGTGCATGATAGATTTAGGATCCCTAAGAAACTTTTAGAAGATTACAAGGATGTTATATGTTTCATGGTGGACTGTGACAAAGTATACATTCAGGTAGTTAGACCTAGAGTGGCAAGGGTTAAGCCTATAGAGTATGAGGTTAACATTGATGACACTAAGGATACTATAGAGGCTCTTTTGAATGAGCTTTTGGATCCTAAAGCAACCTATTTTGGAACTTATGATGAGGCAAACAAAAGAATTGAGTTTGAAATCAAGCTACCTCAAGCAGTAAATAAAGGAAGGAAAAGAGTAGAGAAGCTACTAAAAAGCACAAATCAAGCAAGTTCTCCTCTAATGCTTACTGAGGGAAAAGGTGATGATGTACAAGATGATGATAAAGAGAATGAAGAAGAGGAAGCCAAATCTAAAGAAGAAGAGCCTCTAAGGAAGAAAGGTAAGGTTATTATAACTAGAGCTACCAAGTCATCCCCTATTGTATTCACTAGAAGGGTAGCCAAGTCCAAGAAGAAGTTGAAGTTAGGTAAAGATGAAGCTGAGCAAATTATCTTCAAAAGATATGCACCTACACTTCAAGAAAGATTGAAGAAGATGAAAGGAGGAATTGGCATGGCATGTTTCAAATTTCTCAATTATGAGACAAGGAATAAGGAAGAGAAAAGGTGGATTGAGGATGTTGTTATGGCTAAGCTAAGTAAATGGAAGTAGTCACCAGATGAGCTTGCATAGAATATTCCTAATGATCTTATGCAGGCAATAAAACCTAGATGGGAAAATGCACAAAAGACTACCAAAGAAATCTTTGAAAAAATATTGAGGCAACTCATGCTAAGTCTCAATAATAAGGAGGTAAAGAAATCCTTAAAGCAAAATGAGAATAAATTCACTCTCTAATTAATCACTTGTATGCTACTTCTTAAGGACATTGAATATGTGGAAAGGCATCTAAAACTACATGGAAGAACATCTATCAATTGCATCAACCCAGTGACTTTTTTGTACATGTTGATGACAAGGATGATGAAGATGATGAGATGGATGATGTCAATCTGGCTGATGTGGAGGAAGAATAGGAAGCTACTAGAGGAAGCCTTCCAAAGATACAAAGCATTGAGGAAACTAATGCAAATAAAATTGCAGCAATAGTCATGGCCTCATTTCCTCACTCTCTTAGCATAGCCTTAGCACAATCTAGCTCAGAGATAGCTTCTACCGAGTTGGTTGTGGATACCACTATTATACCAAGAACCCAACCAAGCTCTAAATTTGTTCAACTAAATGTTACATTTATAGATGTGCCTAGTACTTCATCTTTCGAGCAGCAAGTCCCTCTATCATTAGGCATGATCAAGCAGCAAGGTATTTATATTATTAATGTTGTTTCAACATTTGTTGCTAGTCCATCAATTTATACAATTATTTCTATTCCTAGTGTAGCCATAGTGAGTACAATGATAGTTGAGAACCAGTCTCAACTAAGTACTAAAGTCTTAGACAAGGGAAAGCAAATTGTTTCTACTATTCTAAAGGAAAAGGGTAAAGATAAGGAAGCAATTGATCTAGATGAGTATATAGTTATTCCAAATTAGTATCTATCTACCCTCACCCTTGATCAAATGAATATCATGGGTGAACTACTAAAGAAGATAGATAAGAAAAAAAAGCTTAGAGAAGAAAAGAAGAAAGAAAATCAAGTTTTTGAAGACATAAAGAGCATATTTGTTGATGCTCTAAGTATTGAAGTTGATAGTACTCAACCTATTCTTGATCAGTTAGCAAAAATTGTACAAAAATTCAATGAAGACTTGAATTGATAGGAGAAGATACTTCAAAGAGCTAAAAGATTTTGAAAACAAGGTGTTGGAACAAGTTGCACAAAGAATTGCAATAGATCAAGTAGAATTAGCTACTATTCTTGGTTCACTGGAAACCTCTGTAAATAATGTTGTTTGATTATTTTTCAAACTAAGTGATACATCTATCTTCACAAATTAAATCAAGGAGAAATTTTCCAAGATAGATGAAGACATGAAGGAAAGCGCACACTAGCTGTCACTTGAACCAAGTCATAGCTCTACACATTACACAAAGATTAGATATCTTACAAATCTAGAGGCAGAATTATTGAAGGAAGAAGCCAGGATCAAGGCCACACTTGTAAAAATTTAGGGCATGATTCTTCCAAACATGGATGCATTGCAAAAAAAAATTGCAAATGTAAAGACACTCATCCATGACAAATACTTCTCCATATCTGATCACATGATGGAATTATTAGCAAAATTTTAGATTGCATTGCATGCAAGTAAGGTAATAGTGGAGAATTGGGACAAGAAAATAGTACTTATTTTGAAGGTACATTCTAATTTCTTGTCACATTTTGGTATTATCATATAGATATTATACACCTTTGATATTTATGTTAGAAAGGGGGAAAAGTATATATTATATTGTAAAGAGGGAGAAGATATTGTAAAGGAAGAGAAGTATACTATACTCCATATGTATGTATATAGGAGATGTATGTATGGGAGATTAATATACTATTATGAAGATACTTGTATAGATAAGCTAAAAATATCTTTACAAAAGTAATTTTGAAAAATTAGAAAAATAGAGTATGTTACCTAGTTACAGCTGCAGGAAGTCAAACTGAGTTGAAGACACAAAATGACGATAAAGGAAGTTTTTGACTTATAGTTTTCAAGTTTAGATTTTTGGTTTAATAAGTGTTTTTGTCACTAATTCCAAAGGGGGAGATTTTTGACATTAAGGTCAGTTTGTCTATCAATGACTCAACACTTAGTCAAATGGTTACATTGTTGTCAAGCTCTGTAGTTGCTAATCATTAAGTTTGCAATGTTAACCAAGTGATTCAGTTGTTCTTGAGCTATGTAGTTAGAATAGTATCTACCAAGCACCTGAGTTAGTTTGTAGTGGTTTTTGAGCTACAAAGTGTTTATCAAGCTTTAGAGACAATGTACAGTGCAAGTCAAGCATAGCCGAGGCTACCGAGCTATTCATTGAAAGTGAAGAAGATCATAGTGTTAACCTAGCTATGGTATCTTAACCAAGTTATACTATATCTACCGAGCTCACTATGTTAACATATGAATCTAGTGTTGACTAAGTCATGTAGTATCAATTGATTGATTTAGTAGTTATCGAGTTTCTCAGTATTCACTGAGTCACATAGTGTTGACCGAGTTTGAGCTACTTCAAAGTGATTAGTATGGACTGAGCTTCTAGTTCAACCAAGTGCCAAAGATTTTTGAGTGTTGATAATGTTTTTTGAGTATCAAAACATCATCGAGTTTGTCTTCAAAACATGAGTTATAGCAGTTGTGTTGACTTTGTGAATTGTGATGAAATTGGTATTGTAGCTTATGCTAATAAGTTGAGATTTGGATTTGTATATATGTAAAGCATCGTATCATATCCAAGAAAGAATGGGAAATAGAATATGATGAGCAAGAGTGTGAATTGAAGAAGGCTACAACTAGTATAAGGGAAAGCAATGATTTATCTATCACAGTTAGGTGATCATTAAATTACAATGAATCTCAACCAAAAAAATCAGAGTTGCAAATTAGAGATTAGCCACTAGTTCATCCTAACAGGTGTATTAGTTAAATCCTTTAATAGGGTAGACTTAACAGTCTTTTGCTAAATCTCTTAACCTAGTGCATACTTCATTATATGTTTGTAAATCCTTTAACAGGGTGGACCTCATGCTCCTTATTGCCCCTAACTGGGCTAATCACCAGAAGTGGTCAATTTTAAGCCTTAATAGGTTAACTGTATATTATAGTGCTAAAGCTTGTGGGTATCATCTCCACCCTAGTTTTACTTTCTATTTTGGAAGGTTTCTGGGTCACCATATCTTGTGTCAAAGTGTTATGAATATTTTAAATGCTATCATTCTTTCATGCATGCAATTAGATCAGAATATTATATGAAGGATTAATTGGAGAAGTAAGATAAAGTTTTATTGGTTCTTGATTCACTCCCCCCCTCTCAGTAACCTTGCCTACCTTATATTTCCAATAGTAATCTCATACCTCATTATTTGTGAGCTTCACCTTTTTATTCTTATCACATTTATCATCCTCTCATTGTTGCACATACGTTGCTACAAAAAAGAGAATGATCCACCTTTAATGGACATTTTATTACACCTTTTGTGGTTACTAGCTTATCTCCATCATCACTCCTAGTTAACATGCATTACTTATATATTCAAGCACATCTCATTTAAATATGAATATAAATAGGCATGAGAATTGTACTCTTGATCACTATTGACTTAATCAATTTAATATCATTTTTTCTATCTCTCTTGTGCTATCTCTTAAGCTTCTAGATCTTGGCATTTCATTCTTCCTTAGGAAAATTCTTTATTGTATCAAGCTTGAGAAAAATTCTTACACGATATTAGATTCATAGTCTTCATGGTATTAGAGTCATATTCTTATAGTTAATTGACCAACTTATGAGATGCAGTCAAATAAATGCTTATGGGTTTTGATTGGACCTAATGCCAAGAGAATAATGCCCTAACTATGAGTTAACTGACATATAAGCTCTTAAGATTCCTATAAATGAAAGTGAGTAGCCTTTGACAAACATCCTAGACAAACATGTTAGGATTCTCAAAATCAACACAAGATGAAGAAAAAAGAAAGGGTTGGCATTAGTAATAATAGAAAACTAAACTATTAAACCCTAAATTTTTTCATTATCTGTGAAATGGAAAAAAAAAATTGGCAAAGAAATCCAAACAAAAAAATCAAATATTTCCTATGATGCAAGTGATATTCCCTCTGATGATGATACATTAGAGTTATCAAAAAACTTGTAGATGGTGAGAGTCATGGTGATCCAAAGCCTCTAGTTGTGTCTTCTACTCCTCTAGTTGAGATCACATCTATTATTGTTCATGATGATACTTGCATTCACACAACCACTTATATTCACACAACCATAAGTTTAGGTGATTCAGTGTAGCATGGAATTCTTTGTCTTCTAGACTCCTCTCCTTAGGATAAATTCCAAATGAACATTGTAGGTTTATTTATGGAGTTCTACATTGAGCATTTTGGATTCTTCATTGATGATATTCATCTTCTCTTTATTGAGGATGATCCTCTTTAAACTTTGTTGTGAGGGAACACTCAAACCCTCATCATTCTTTACTTGATCATTCCTTTGATTTTGGCGTGGTTTTTTATCCTTTGATAAAACATTTGGAGGAGGTCTCTTTCACTTCAATGAAGACATTTTGAGTCTTTAAAGACTATTTTTCATGGGTCTCAAACTTCACTTAAGATGTGACATTGCATGGTTGATTAGACTCATGTATTGGAGATTCCTATGACATCCTACATCTTGAGGGTTCTTCCTACTGACTAGGGAGGATCATTTAATACAGTTGAATACACCTATGGTACTATGTCTACCTAAAGGGAGGAATATCTTTCAATTTTCCTTGTGCAGCTTTGACATTGATCGAAGAGAATCTATTATGGGAATAGATTCTACATTTAAGGGGGACTTCTTTACTTCTCTTCTTTCTTCTTCTTTTGAGGAGACATATTTTTATTTGGATTTTGATCCACATTCCTAAATGGACTAGTTACCATTGGTTCCCTACTTGTCACCTTCTTCTATTGGGCTTGACCTTGATTGGTTTGTGTTATCTTCATCAACCAAGGACATGGAGACACATCATCATACTTCATTTTGATTCACTCTCCTTCTTCATGTCCATAATGGGAAGCCTTCTTGCACTTGTACTTGATGTATCTTCTTCATAAGGGGATAAATGTTGTTTGTAGGCATTGGAACATATTCTTTCTTTAGGAACTCATCATACTTTTAGGAATTATTCATTATGGGGGGGTGGATATTATGTCTTATTATTTCCTCATTGTATATGAATGATGTATGTCATAATGGGTGGGTATTGATTACTCCATCCATCCAAGCATATTGCCTTCTTTTTGTATCTCTCTTTTTAGGGAGAGTTTTTCCCATGAAGTTTTACCTCTTTCTCCTCTTTATGAGATATTGAATTGTATATCATTTTTACTTGTAGTTGGTACATGGGTACCTAACATGGCCTAGTAGGAGGGACCCATCTTGCATAGTCATATATCTTTCATAATATTGAGTGCATTCCCCTAATTTAGACTTAAGGGGGGTGTTGGTGTAGTTAGATATAAATAATTACACTTTAATTAAGCTTACTTAGGATAATACATTTTGATGTTAGTTTTCATGTAGACATCTAGTGTTGGAATACTTTAGAATAACTAAGATGGGGTGAATTAGTTATCCAAGGTCTAGATGTATAAATAAAACTTTCCAGAACTTAGTGAACCCATAAAACATTCATACCCATGCATGCATCCATTATGCAATCACTAAAACTTATATGTTACTATTAAATCAACTTGCAAAAATGTAAAGCATGAAACACAACAAATTCATCAGCACACTTGACACAATGATTTATGTGGAAACCCAATTTGGGAAAAACCACCAGTAGCATGCTACTCCTTTTCACTCTTTTGAAGTGATGCCCTATTAAAGGTTACAATACACATTGTTTAATGTGATCCAATTAAGGGATTTTAATCACCCTGTAAGAAGTGAGGCTTGTTAGAGGACTTTAGGCCATTCACTTGGAATGCCACTTAGCTAAAGGATTTACAAATGACTGTTACGTCAACCTTAATCCAAAGGATTTACCCTAGATTGATACAATTATTAGAGAGTAACAGTAGAGCTTTGATTTGATACAACTAATAGCTTCTCTTGTAGATTTTAGATATCTATTCAGTCCTTAATTCTACTTGGCCTTCATACTTTGTAGCTTTGATAGCTTGTTCACCCTTCAAGCATTCATCTCCTTAAGCCTTCTTGCTTAACATGTCATTATAGACTCTTCTCTTGGGTCACTTGATGAAGCAAAAAACTTAACTCCTCCTTAGGTTCTCACACATGACAACTTTTTCTTCATGACCGGACATTCCTATAAATAGGAAGTTAGGATATTTTCCCGCTCATTTTCCTTTGCCCAATTGAGGGCTTTGAGTAGAATAGGTAGGATACAATGTATCTTCCCCATATCTAGTCTTTTCTAGAAACTTATCCTAGAATCCATTTGAATTCACCTCAAAATAGTCTACATCAAGTTCTGTGCCACCCCCTCATCAACCTTATCTTCCTCTTCGTTCACAAGTTTCAAGAAAACAAACTTGTCAACTTAGATTCAGTGAATCTTTGATTTTTAGCATAATGTAGCAACTCAGCATTATCAACCTTCTGATGCTGGGCACATACTAAATTTCTTAGCATCAACTATAAAATCACTCAACATCAACTAAAGTTTATTATTGCTCAGCATCAACTAAACTTTACTCAACATCAACTATCTTGCTCGACATCCACTAGAATTTGCTTTCACTCATCTCCAAATAATTTTTTGCTCAGCTTGCACTAACTTTTTTGGGCACCTACTATCCACTTGGTCAAGCATGGTAGACAAACTTTGTGTAACTTGTTCTTTAAACTTTCTAAATGTAGCCAACAGTTGTAATCTTAAGTAGATTAACAATACATCATGTCATCACTATCTTAACTAATCCTTGTAATTCATTACATAATCATAACTCAACCTTTCCTCTAGGTGTTATTGTTACCTCTTATTGATCAAATCCTCTTCATCAATCAACTAAGGGATAGTACTTGAATCTTATAAGAAGTTGTCTTACCATCAAATAGAAAGTTTGACACTAGTGACAAAACAATGATTGAAACACATAGTCTTCTTCAAAAATCTCACTTTTGATAATCTCTCTCAATAAAGATCTTTTCAATCATATCTCAACATCTAGGATTTTGCATTTTATTTTGTCACATCGGGTAGGGTAAATCCATGTACACATAGTTGTTATCTCACACATTATTATTTATGAACTCACATTTCTATTCCTATCACATTATCATCCTCTCATTATTGCACATAATTTGTTACAAAATAGAGGATTATCTACCTTTAGTGGACATGTAATTACACCTTATGCAATTGATAGCTTATCTCTATCATCCCTCCTAGTTATCATTCATTTCCTATATATTCAAGTACATCTTATCTACATCTAAATATTAATATGATGAGTAGTGTACTTTTCATCATTATTGACTTAATTGATTGATCATCATTTTTCCTATCTATCTTGTGCTTCTAGCTCTTGGCATTTCATTTTTCCTTAGGAAAATTCTACATTGTATTAAGATTGAGGCAAATTCTTACATGGTATTAGAGCCATATTCTTATAATTTACTAAGCAACTTATGAGATACAATCAATTCAATTCTTATAGGTTTCTAATTGGACTAAAGGCCAAGAGAATAATCCCCTAACAATAAATTAAGTGGCCTATAAGCTCTTAAGATTCGTGGAAATCAAAGTGAGAAAGAAGATAGAATATTTTCTCAAATATAAGATAATCCTCAAAGTAATTCATTAGTAATCATTTAAGAGTTGTCTTTGATAAACATCCTACACAAACATGTTAAGATGCTCAAAAATTATCATGAGACAAAGAACCAAGCAAGGGTTGGAATTAGCAATAATAGAAAACTAAATCCAAAAAACCCTAAATTTGATTCTTTGTCTATGAAAAAACAAAAAAAATAGGAAAGGAAATCTAAACAACAAAATATTATTACCAAAAGATAATATGAAACCTTGTAGGACCTAGAATCACCTCCTATATGACAAAATAGAAAGTGAAAAAACTTTGTAAGACACAAAAATAGAACTAGCTGACAAATCATAAACTCTTGTTACTCCTATGACACAAAAAGATAATCTAGATGAAAATCTAGGAAAATTAATGGAAATTAAATTAAAACCTAAATTTTGATGATTTGAAGGAAGAATTTAAAAATTTGTGCTCCATAGTGAGCACCAAAAATGTGTTTGTGAAATATGGTCTTGTAGCTGCAACACTTTACTTCAATAAGTAATTACTTATATGATTAAATTGAATAGATAATCAAATGAAAAGTATATAAAATCATGAAAAAATTGATCTATTGCCTTCTATTCAATATGAGTATGATTTCTCTCATATTGCTAAGAAGCTATTTTTCGTATTTTCTATGCAATAATAAGAAAATAATCTAGATGAGATGTGATGAATAATTGATATGATATGCAAATAGTAATCTAAATGAATTCC
The DNA here is from genome assembly GCA_028749045.1 of Cupressus sempervirens. Taxonomy (NCBI): domain Eukaryota; kingdom Viridiplantae; phylum Streptophyta; class Pinopsida; order Cupressales; family Cupressaceae; genus Cupressus; species Cupressus sempervirens. Next base: position 389,890,344 of record CM053788.1, on the reverse strand, counting down.
CCAAACATGATGTACAATATCCCCACACAAAAAACTAGCATAATAAATTTACTCTTCAATTATACATGATAAATGACCAAAGGAGCCATATTTTTATAGAAACCCTAGGGAAAATGATAGTTAAGATTGATTGAGACAAATGGTCTAGCTTAATCTAAAGGTGAGTTGAAGCTGACTTCTAAATCATGCACCTCATATGGAGTGATTTCTATAAGATGTGGAAGCACAATTAACACTTCTATTTGATTGATTTTAGAATATAATGGAGTTAAGAGATCAATCTAATCTATAAAGCTTAGTTAACAACATATCGCCTTTTCATGATTATGTATGATTCAGTCAACTTGCTTTTCTATTTTATGCATAGTTGTGTTGACTATTTTATTTCTCTTTTATTATTTCTTTATTTGTGCAAACTCAAATTTTCACTAAAACTTGGATTTATCCTTGATTTTGTAAATTTTGAAAGGCAATTGAGTATTTATCTCTTTTGATTGGATTTTCTCAATTTTTGAATATTTCATTCAATGATTGATATTTTTAGAGATTTAATTCATATTAATTCATTTTTTTTTTGTAAATGGAAAATGCTTCCAGTTTAAATTTTTTTTAGGACATTTAATTAAATTAATTGATTTAGACAAATTTAATTTCCAATTAATTTTGATATTTAGGAGTTAATTGATGTTCAATGATTATTGCAAATATTGATTATTTATGTAATTTTGATGTTAAAATCAGATAAACTATAGAAATTGATTGTCTTTTGGGTTAGGAATTTTATGGCTTTTTATCAATATTTTAGATTAGGGGCATCTAGTTTAGAGTACCAATTTTAGGTGATTACACCTGGGATTGGTCAACCTCTTCCAGAATAAGTTGACCTAAGTTTACTTATTCCAGAGTAGGTTGCCCCAAGTTGACCTATTCCCAAGAAATAATAAATATTGCGATTAGTTTGGTCTTGGGGTTGTAATTTAATAATCAAGTACTCATGTTGGCTTGCTTTATTTTTGTGCTCGAAAACTAGTAGATAAGAAATCTTAGGTGCCTTATTTTTAGATCAAGCAATCACTAGAAATCAAGAGACATCCATATATTGCAAGGCATATTCTCAAGAATTTAAGCATTCAACCATTTAGGCAAGTATATTTTCATTAAGAATTCAAGGCATTCAAAGATTCAAGGATCCTTTGTGAGCATTTCCTCTTCAAGGTCTAGCATTTTGTTGGCCATCAAGGAAGGATATCTATATTGATGCATTCATCATCTTCTTCATTGATGCATGTTTACATTTATGGCTCCACTATGTGGTTTTGGTAGATACATTACATTTGTGGATATTTCCTATATCCTTCATTGTCAATTTGACATATACAACATACAAACATTGGAAATCCTTATTGACAAGGGTATCAGCAAACATGGTGAATATTTATATTTGTCTTCATTTTATTTATATATTTACATTTCAAAATCAAGGTTGATTTCTCAATATAGGGCTTGACCAAGGAAATCCCTCATCCAACAAAAATAGAAAACAAGCTTTATTGTATGCAGGAGTAAGATAGTAGAATTCTGACCATAGATCTCCATTTCCAAAGAAGTTGGGTTGAATTTGATATTATCTCCTAGGAATATGGTGACTTTTTTGGAAAGCAACTGGAACATGTTACACTAAGTCGACATCTTCTTGAGGTCTTGATAGAAAAACATTTTTTAGGTTTTATTTTTTATGATTACCAATCTGTAGTTGAAAATTATGTCATAGGTTCAGATCCATGATTTTTGGAGTCAAAGTCATATTCCTCTACACATTTCAAGGTGAGTACTCTATCATTCATTTCACTTTTTATTCTAGACCTATTTTTATATATAAATTGGGTTAATTGATTACATTTAACACTTAGACCTATCTTGCACTTCTCATTAAATCAATTTTCTCAATTGTACTTTTATATTTTAACATAATTAAATCCTATATTGCATAAAATGGGACTTTCTAGCATACTTCCTTGGTATAATTTGATGGGGACACAACCCAAGAACAGAATGGAACCAACAGAAAGGGAAAATTATATTAACTGAGAAAATAAGCTAGTACAAACAGTGCAGAGAAAATAAACTTCAAAACATGCCCTAAGGGCTTACAATAGCATAAATCTAGAGAATATTTCTCCTTTTAGCACCCCCTCTCAAACTCCACTCCAAACTGCCTTTTACAATGCCAGAAATCTCCTTAAATAGACCCCGGAGGGTTAAGGACTAGGAGTACATTCTAGAAAGTGCTAGTAGGCATCCACCGACGAAATAGAAGGTTTCAGAAGCTGCGTTAGAAGTCGGTGCAAATCTAGAAGAATCCAAAAACGGTAACCGAACTTCCGAGAGGCATAACTTTTGAACCGTAGCTCCGATTGACGAACCGTTTACATTTTTGAAAAGCTCTCAAAGTGCTCTATAGCCCTATGGACAAGCTTTTCTTGTCCCCCATTTTTGACCCTTTTTGAGGTCATTTAATGCCCCAAACCTGACTTTGAAGCATTCTTAGGAGGTCTCCAAAACTCAAAAAACTGCAATAACTTTCAAACCGTGGGGCCTATTGACCTGATTCTTTTTTTGGAATGCTCTAAATCATGATTACATTCATCTAGCCAATTCACACCTTCTAGTTTACCAAAATGATGGCCCAAATACATGCTCCTATTTTTCAGGATTTTCAAACGCACTGATAGTTGAACTATGAGAGTTGGAACCTTTATTTGAGCCAAATCGGTATCCAAAAATGTAAAGACATGAAACAGAAACTAAGTCTAAGTACTTTGTTTGGGTGACACAAGATTGCCCTTATACCTCTGGATGCTCCTGCATCAGACACCCAGGGTAGATTGAAAAGTGACCCTGTCACTTTATGGAGGGTAGAGGAAATCCCAAATGGGAAACCTCAGCTACTAAAATCCAAGTTGAGTCCTCGATTGGCCATCCTTTCCATTTGACTAAATACTCTTCATACTGCTTGTTTCTGGTACTCCTACCCACACAATGATCTAGAATGTCTTCTATCTCCTCCTTCTTAGAAGCAGGAATTGGACATGGCTCTAAAACCAGATCCTCATCTGCACCATCATCATGATACTCTGTTAAATCTGCAATGTTGAAAATGGAAGAAATGTGAATACCATCTGGTAGCTCCACCTCATCTGCATTTCCTGAGTTATGTTTCTTCAAAACTTTGCAGGGGCCAAATTTATTCATTTTCAGCTTGTTGTAAGTACCAACTGGAAATATTTCTTTTCGTAAGTGCACCATGACTAGATGCCCTACTTGGAATTCCTTATGTCTTCTCCTTTGATCAGCCCTAGCTTTATACTCTTGATTCATCTTGATAATGTGTGCTTGAACCTCCTCATGTAGACACTTGATGTGTTCAGCAAATTCCTTAGCTTCAACACTTGTCCTCTCCCCTTGTTCTATCTTCCTCAATCCTGGTGCAGTCCTTGGGCTATTCCCATATACAATTTGAAATGGTGATTTTCCAGTACTCCTATTTACAGAGTTATTATAAGAAAACTCTGCCTATGGTAGAATCAAATCCCATCCCTTGGGCTTATCTCCAACTAAACACCTTAGCAAATTGCCCAGACTTCTATTTACCACTTTTTTTTGGCCATCAGTCTGTGGGTGATGTGTGGAACTGAATTTCAAGTCTGTTCTCAACTTCTTCCACAATGTCCTCCAGAAATACCCCACAAATTTAGTATCTCTGTCAGAAACTATACTCCTTGGAAGACCATGTAGTCTTACCACCTCTTTGAAAAAAAAGTCTGCAATATGGACAGCATCATGAGTTTTGTGGCATGGAATGAAATGTGCCATTTTGGAGAACCTATCAACCACCATGAATACTGAGTCATTACCCCTTTGTGTCCTTGGCAATCCAAGAAAAAAATCCATACTTATGTCCTCCCATGGCCTTGATGGAACAGGCAATGGCTGATATAGGCCAGTATTTTGACTAAACCCCTTGGCAACTTGACAAACCTGGCAACTCTGTAAAAACTTCTTCACATCCTATGTAATTTGAGGCCAAAAATAATGTTCTCTAAGAATGGCAATGGTCTTATCCTGACCAAAATGTCCTGCCATCCCTCCACTGTGTTTCTCCTTAATCAGATTTTCCCTCATGGAACTCCTTGGAATGCACAATTGACTACCTTTGAACAACATGCCATCCTGAATCAAATAGTCTAACCACTCAGTTCTATCTACAACAATAGGTTCTTTACAAGCTTTCCATGCTTCAGCAAAATCAAGATCCTCAGGGTACAAATTCTTGAGTTCATCAAACCCAACTACTTCAACCTGCATTGTTGTAAGCAACAATTGTCTCCTACTTAGTGCATCTGCAACCCTGTTAGATTTTCCACTTCTATGCTTCAACACAAATATATAACTCTGCAAGAATTCTACCCACTTCATATGCCTCTGATTAAATTTACCTTGGCTATTTAGGTAATATAATGCCTGATGATCAGTATACAAAAAAAATTCCTTTGGCAATAAATAATGCCTCAATTTCTTTAAGGCCTGAACTATTGCATAGAACTCTTGATCATAAACAGAATACTTCTTCTTTGCATCATTCAATTTTTCACTAAAATATGCAATAGGCTTACCTTCTTGGCTTAATACAGCCCCAATAGCACTACCACTAGCATCACAATCCACCTGGAATACTTTTCTAAAATCTGGAAGTGCCAACACAGGCTGTTCTGTCACCTTCTTCTTCAGCAATTCAAAACTTCTCGCAGCTGCTGCAGTCCATTTGAACTCTTTTCTATCCCCTCTTATTGTATCAGTTAGGGGTGCACATATGCCACTGAAATTCTTAATAAACTTCCTGTAAAAACTAACCAGACCATGAAATGATCTTACCTTAGTAGCAGACCTTGGAGTAGGCCATTCCAAGATGGCTTTTACCTTCTCTAGATCCATTTTGAGACCTTCAGGTGATATAACAAATCCCAAATAGACTAACTCCCTTTTTGCAAAGACACACTTCTTTAGATTAATTAACAGTTTCTCTTCCCTTAGCCTTTCAAGGACACTACAAATATGCAGTAAATGTTCTTCCAAAGTCTTGCTGAAAATTAAAATATCATCCAAATAGACAATAAAAATTTTTCCCAAGAACTTCTTAAGTACCTCATTCATGAGCCGCATGAAGGTGCTTGGGGCGTTCGTCAATCCAAAGGGCATGACTAACCACTCATAAAGACCCTCCTTGGTCTTGAAGGCTGTTTTCCACTCATCTCCTTCTTGATCTATATCTGATGATAGCCACTCTTCAGATCTATCTTTGTGAAGTACTAAGCCCCACTCAAGCAGTCCATAAGATCATCCATCCTTGGTAAAGGAAATCGGTACTTGTCGGTTATCCTATTTATAGCTTGAGAATATGTACACATCCTCCACTCTCCATCCTTCTTTGGTGCAAGTATTGTAGGTACTGCACATGGACTCAGGCTCTCTCGAATCAAGCCCTTCCTCAACAACTCCTGAACCTATCTATTTAGCTCCTTTGTTTTAGTAGGAGTCATCCTGTGAGTAGCTTGTTAGGCAAACTAGCTCCTGGAATCAGATCTATCTGATGACTGATTTGCCTTACTGGTAGAAACCCATTTGGAACATTATCAGAGATAATATCTCCAAATTCCCCTAGTAAATCTGAAACTTCAAATGGTATTTCACTACTACCTTCTTTATCTTTCCTAGGAATCAAAGCATAGCACATACGCTGATGTTTCATGCCATCTAAGAACTTCCTTCCATCAACAAGACAAATCCTAGCACTGCTACATACCTTTTCACCTTCCTTTTTCATGGGCTTCAATTTGTGGCGAACTCCATCCTTTGTCAAAGAGTATGTGTTTGCATGTCCATCATGTATTGCATGTCTATCAAACTACCATGGTCTACCCAACAATAGATGGCAAACATCCATCAAAATAACATCACAGAGAACTTCATCATGGTAACTCCCAATTTTGAATTTTACTAAACATTGTTCACTTACCAGGACCTTATGATCATCTTTTACCCAAGAAATCTGATAGGGTTGGGGATTTTTCTCCCTCTTGATCTTTAGCTTAGAGACCATCTCTTCTAATACCAAGTTATCAGTGCTACCACCATCAATGATCACGTCACAACATTTATCCTCACACTTGCATCTAGTATGGAACAAACTCCTTTGTTGTCCTAGTTCATTCTCACCACTTAGTAGGACTCTTTCATTTACCAAGGTCTCTCCTCTTTCTGCATCTTCTGAATGTGATGATTATGCATCCTAATCCACATGAGCAACCCTAGCTTGGCCCTCAGCTCTCCTATTTGTCCTTCCTTGTTGTTGAGGGCATTCAAAGGCATGATGACCTTCTTCATTGCAATGGAAATAGGTACCACGGAAGCCTCCTCTTCCTTGTCCATGTCCTCTACCTCTTCCTCTTTGATTTCCAAAGTCTTGATCATGGGAGCGGTTGAAACCCTCATTCCTCTGGTTTCTGCTAGTACCCACATCTTCATTTTTCTTTTGGGTTTCATTGCGGCCTCCAGATGATCTACCACTTCCCCTTCCTCCTTGACCATGTCCTCTTTGTCTTCCTTCAAACCTTTTATTCAGCTTCTCTTCAACTCGTAGGGCAAATTGGTATGCATCTTCAATGCTGGTCATTCTTACTAGACTTAATTCCTCCTAGATGCTAGGTCGCAACCCACTGATATAACGAGCAACCTTCTCCTTATTTTCTTCTACATGCCCCGCTCTAATCAGGAGTCGGTAAAACTCCTCTGTATATTCTTGGACTGATCTTCCTACTTGCTTTAACCCATGCATCTTCTTAAACAGATCAAGCTCGTAGTCCACAGGAATGAACTGCTTCTTCAATTTTTCCACCATGTGATCCCATCTTGTGATCTTCTCCTTTCCTCTTCTAAGTCTTTCTAGTTGAAACTCTTGCCACCAGATTTTGGCATGGCCTTTCAATTTGGCCTTTGCAAACTTAACCCTATTTGGGTCCCTTATATCCTCATACTCAAAGTATTCTTCCAGTTCATTGATCCAATCGATCAACTCATCTGGTTTTTCTGAAAATATACCCACTTCAATTGTAGGTCTTTTCCCAAACTTAGTAATGGCCCTAAAAAGCCTTTCCTCTACAGGATTTAGAACTTCCCCGTTAGCTTCCTCTTTTGGTGCCATTACTTCCTCTTCATTATCATCCTCACTATTGTCACTTGCGGTAACATTTGCTCCTCTACGAAGCTCCTCTTGCAATGCTTGTATCTGCCTCTGGAGGGCTCTAACCTCCTTAGGATCAATAGCTCTAGCCCTTCCACCCCGCTCTCTTCATGGAGGCATCTTCTAACTCAAACCCACAACCACACAGTCCTGGTGTAAACTGCCTCACAATCGGCGCTCTGTCTACACACTCAGGAAAACCCGTTCTAATACCACTTGATGGGGACACAACCCAAGAACAGAATGGAACCAACAAAAAGGGAAAATTATATTAACTAAGAAAATAAGCTAGTACAAACAGTGCAAAGAAAATAAACTTCAAAATATGCCCTAAGGGCTTACAATAGCATAAATCTGGAGAATATTTCTCCTTTTAGCACCCCCTCTCAAACTCCACTCCGAACTGCCTTTTACAATGCCAAAAATCTCCTTAAATAGACCCCAGAGGGTTAAGGACTAGGAGTACATTCTAGAAAGTGCTAATAGGCATCCACCGATGAAATAGAAGGTTCTGGAAGCTATGTTAGAAGTCGGTGCAAATCTAGAAGAATCCAGAAACGGTAACCAAACTTCTGGGAGGCATAACTTTTGAACCGTAGCTCCGATTGACGAACCGTTTACATTTTCAAAAAGCTCTTGAAGTGCTCTATAGCCCTATGGACAAGCTTAGTTTGTCCCCCATTTTTTGACCCTTTTCAAGATCATTTAATGCCCCAAACCTGACTTTGAAGCATTCTTAGGAGGTCTCCAAAACCTGAAAAACTGCAATAACTTTCAAACCGTGGGGCCTATTGACCTGATTCTTTTTTTGGAATGCTCTAAATCATGATTACATTCATCTGGCCAATTCACACCTTCTAGTTTACCGAAATGATGGCCCAAATACATGCTCCTATTTTTTAGGATTTTCAAACGCACTGATAGTTGAACTATGAGAGTTGGAACCTTTATTTGAGCCAAATGGGTATCCAAAAATGTAAATACATGAAACAGAAACTAAGTCTAAGTACATTTTTTTGGGTGACACAGGATTACCCTTATACCTCTGGATGCTCCTGCATCATAATTATAGTTAAGCATTAGCATCTCTTTATCCCTTTTGGTTTTTCTAATCTATATTTAGTTGTATTGAGAGTTATATTTGGAGGCCCCTATTTTTCTTGTATTGAATGTAAGTGTGGAAATGGCTAGTTAATGAATTCATCTCACATAGTTTATTTTACAAATCTATTAACCCCATAACTATTTTTCCTCTAAAAAATGGGTTTATATGACCAATAGTATATCCTACAAAAAATTTCATGCACTTGGATGTGTACTCCTTATGAATGAAATGCACATTCTATTATACATGAAGAAATGTATATGTGTTCTACATAGATAGACCAAAGTCCATTAT